>CM053034.1:111790008-112267739 GCA_028564925.1 Lithobates sylvaticus | reverse complement strand
CAGCAGCGGGTACACCTGTAAAACACAGTGCAGCTATCAAGGACTTAATGGACGCCCTACTCCTACCAGCAAAAGTGGCTATACTTAAGATAAAGGCGCACAGCAAGCTGAATTCTCAAGAAGCACGAGGCAATCACCTGGCAGATACCGCTGCGAACCAAGCTGCAAACAAGACACAAGAAGTGGCCAGTGGAGTGAATGCACCCATTCTGGATGATACGGTGTATACCCCTGAAGAAGCTGGAGAGACCACCATGATTCTACAAAACCCTCCTGTGAGCAGGACCCATCTCAAGGATCAACAAGAAGTGGCTGACAAAGAAGAAAATGAATTGTGTATCAAGAAAGGAGCTACAGAAACTGAAGGGATCATGGAATTAAACAAGAGGCCGTGTCTGCCACGATCAATGTTTGCTGCAGTGGTACAGTGGGCCCACGGTGCCTCTCATCTGTCAAAAACATTGATGAACGCCCTGATTAACAAGTACTACTTACCTCCGGGGATTACTCCACTTACCAACAACTTTTGCAAGTCATGCACCATCTGTGCTAAATGTAACCCAGGAAGAACAGAAAGGGTACCTTTGAAGCATCTAGCAAAGGCCCAGTACCCCTTTCAAAGGATACAGATCGACCACATCCAGATGCCGAAGAGTGGCCGATATGAATATGCATTGATTGTCATTGACATGTTCTCTTCATGGCCAGAAGGCTATCCTGTTACCAACATGACAGCAAAAACCACGGCAAAAAGACTTTTAACAGAAATAGTGTGCAGATATGGTGTCCCAGAGGTTATAGAGAGTGGCCAGGGCCCGGCTTTTACAGCCTCAGTTACCAAAGATATATGGATAGCCTTAGGGGTCACGCTAGCTTTCCACACCCCATACCATCCTCAGAGCAGTGGGAAGGTGGAAAGATTAAATGGTACAATAAAATCTAGAATGCTAAAAATGTCTCAGGAAACAGGAATGAGTTGGCCAGATAGCCTGCCCATAGCCTTATTCAGTGTTGGGTACACTCCAAGGGGAAACCATGGCTTGTCACCCTATGAAATATTGTTTGGTTCAGCCCCCAGACTGGGTTGTTACTTTCCACAGCAATTACAGCTCCAATCTGATGTGTTGACTGATTATGTGACTGCTTTATCTCGAGAATTAACCCGTATCCATTCGCAAGTGTTTTCCTCCATTCCAGATCCTGAGCTAGATACAGGGTCACACAAGTTAGTCCCTGGTGACTGGGTCCTGGTGAAGAAGTTTGTGAAAAAACACACCCTTGAACCCAGATATGATGGTCCTTTCCAGGTTCTCCTAACAACCACCACATCAGTCAAAGTGGCCAGAAAAAGCTTGTGGATACACGCCTCCCACTGCAAGAAAGTCCCTGTACCTGAGGAAGAGGCCAAGGGGACCAAATGATTCTATATATCCTTTTCATTGTAATTATTGCTCAGGCACAAGAGGTAGCGATCAAACAAAAAGATGGTATAATCCAATTCTGGGATAACTCATCCAATACATATGTTGCCACTTTTATATCCTCTTATGAACAGATAATTCCAGGTACTATGCACAGGATCCGGACCTGGGATGAAGTAATAGGACCCATGACTGTGTATGTATGCATCACTGATACCTATTGGGGTAAAAACTGTGATTCCTGGGGAGCAGTGGGTTGGAACACTGGGGGTACAAATTGGGGGTACAAACCGGAAAGAGCCCAAAATAGAAAGGATAGTAATGGAAAGTCCCTCTTAGATAGAATGACAATCAACAAGCACTCAGATCAGTATTTTACCAAGGAGTTCAGGTTGACCATTGAGAATCCTAGCCCAGGAGACAGCGGGACCTATATTCTGGGCCTATGGTGGGGAAGTGGGAGTTCCAGTTTTAGAGAACCTTTCCAGCTGAAAGATATGTTCAATAATCCAGAGTGGGGAGTTCCTCAATCTACATCTAGCTCCAATCCCCTGAGGCCCCACATACAGACATTAAAAGATATTTTGGCAATAGCAGATCCTACCTTTGAGGATACTATGGCAGCAGAAACTGGGTTCTCAGATGTCAACCTGTGGCTACAGTGCAGGGAAACATAACAAAACCAATTGTTATGTATCTGGGGGGGGGGGGCTAGGCCTCATTTGGGGACAGTGCCCCTAAACATTCCCCCAGAACATGAGACATGTTTCCTTAGTCTGTTTACCAATACAACCAATAACCACTCCCTGTGTGAACATTGGAAAAAGGAGTATCCCATAGTCACCAAGACCCCAAGCCAGGAGAAGGTATCACCATATATCCTGGCAATTACACATGCTATGGACGATATCAGGGAGTGGGGAAATCTCTTGGGAATTTCACTAAGGGTTACTGTGAATCTTACAGTGAGGTCTCTACCGATCTAGTGCAAGATTAAGTCCAGTCTTTGGGAGACGTGTACTGGATCTGCGGAGGCGTTAAAATCAGAAGCTGATTGACAGAAAAGTGGACAGGAGAATGTGCACTGGCCAAGGCCATAATGCCTCGGCATATTTTCTCAGAGGCCACTCCACAGATAGAAACAGACGCAAATAAGACACCTAGGCCTAGGATGCGTAGGAACGCCCCAGCAGGAAGCTTTGACCCTCATCTATACGTAGATTCCATAGGGGTCCCTAGAGGTGTCCCAGATGAGTTCAAAGCAAGAGACCAAGTCGCAGCAGGATTTGAGTCTCCAATCCCCATCATCGGTGTAAACAAGAATGTAGATTGGATAAATTACATTTACTACAACCAACAAAGGTTTGTCAATTACACCAGAGATGCACTCCGAGGCTTAGCTGAACAACTAGAAGCCGCTTCACATATGACCTTCTAAAACCGCATGGCCTTAGATATGGTCCTAGCTGAAAAGGGGGGTGTGTGTACAATGTTACCTGAAACAAGTACATGCTGTACTTATATCCCAGATAACACTGGTCCAAATAGTAAAGTGACCTTAGCCACCAGGAAACTTGAGGATTTGTCTGAGGAATTAAAACAGGGTTCAGGGCTCACCAACCCCTGGGATCAATACTTCACCTGGATTAAAGGGGGTGGCAGGGATTATTAACACAGATTGGAATAACCATCCTAATCGTTTTAGTGACTTTGGCTGTCATGATCTGCTGTATTCTCCCCTGTCTTAAAAAGTGTGTAGAAAAAGCTGTTGACCAAGCCACTCCCACGTTTGTGAAGCAGGAAATACCAGATGAAGGTTATGAAATGCACTCCATTACAGACATCCCCTCCCCCAAGATGTAACACCATAGGGGTATAGGATAGGCATAGACAACACCTGACTGTCCTTCTCTAGGCTGTATCAAGGGGGGTGGTGAGTTAGTCACTACCTTTCTCTATATGCAATCCGAAAAGAGTGGCAAGAGAATGGACCAGGTGTAGGATTTCAGTGTAAGGGACAGATTTAAAAAAATACATTTTAATATACATTTTTTTTTTTTTTTTTTTGAAAAATATTTATTGGGTTTTGCATAATAACGTGGTACAACAGATAGTATACAGTATCTACACAAAACATACACGCAGATTCTCTGTTTAACAGATAGGATGTTTTTTAAACTTTAGTAAGGAAAAAACAACGAAAAAATAACCAAAAACCAAGGGGGGGGGGGGGGGGCGGGGAATGGGCGGGGGCTGAGTAAAGCACCTATACCATCATGACATTAGTTAAGCAGTGTAATGCCCGTGGGGGCTGTATCATATACCGTAGTACCTTCAGGAGTGGAAGCAACGCTTAGATAATGTTTGGTTAGTGATCTCCTTAAGTTAGTTAAGGTATGTAAGTGAAACCATAGGATGAAACTGTTTTTAAGAGACGATAAAAAGAATAATCATAAAAAAAAGAAAAGAAAAAAGGTCATGGACGTTAAAGAGCATTGTCTGACTTTGCGGGTCCTATAGAGTAGAGGAGTCGGAAACGTTGGATAATTTGAGGTTGCCAAGTGAATTGGTAAGATCTTTCTGTAGGTACCAATCCGTGTAACGGAATGGTTTCATTATATCCTGTATTTCCTTTTGAGTAAATGTGGTCTCCATATAGTTACGCCATCTCTTGAAGAAGCGCGGTGTAGAACGAAAGTTAAGTGTAATGGTGTCTAGTCTCTCCAGGTAGAAAAGAGATGTCAAAGCTTTTTTGACTGCCGGGAGGTTGGGCGGTGTCGACGTGATCCAGTGAGCCATAATAGTCCTACGAGCAACTAGGAGACATAAATGGGCCCATTGTGGAATGTTTAGTGGGCTCGCCGTTGACAGAGAGGATGGTGGTGGCGTGTAACCAAACAAGCACAAAAGACAGTCTCTCGGTATTTGCACTTTATTGACTTTGCTGATGAAGGTTAGCACAGAATTCCAGTAAGTAGTAACAACCGCACAATCCCAGAGACGGTGAAGCAGTGTAGGGCGAGGTAGGGAGCACCAGGGGCAGTTTGCTTGAGTTGGGTCTGCCTTGTTGGTGCGAAATGGGTAATAGGCCCTATGAATGACCTTAAATTGCGTTTCACGCCATGTTTCTGAAGTAGTAAGCTTGCGGACAAGTCTGTAGCCCTCGAGGATTTTTTCTGGCAGATCATTGTCATCCAATATGTTAGACCATTTTTGAAATGGTTTGAGATAGTATTTTTGTGACTGGTGTTGTTAATATACATTTTAAGGGGGGAACTGTGATGGATGTGGTTAAGGTAATATTAAAATGAAATATTATCATCCTATAAGGTATTAGGTAGAATGCTAAAATGTCTATTTCAATGTGTAATATTATGTCATTGCTTGGTTTGTATTGACCTTAATTCTAACTCAGATAACTGCTAGCTCTCCCCCCCCCCCCCCCCATTCTGAAGCCGAACCGCAAAGAATTATAAAAAGACTGTGCCTCTTTTCCGAGAACTGGACCCAAGACAGACATGACATCAACATCCAACGTCTCGAAGAAGAAAAGAAGTTACGAAGAATATCTAATATAATCTAATATAGTTAGGATTAATTACTAAACTTGCTAAATCAGCTAAAAGCTCATACACTTGTTACAGTAATATGTCGCAATAATATGTCTTTGCATACATCTCGCCTGTGTTATATAAACTGCAAAAAAGAGGAAATTAAAGAGCAGAAAGTAATTTCACACAGACTCAGAGTGATTACATTACTTTAGAGCGTGCAGGCTTCATATTCAATAATTAGACCAGGGGCAGATATAGAAATACTGGACCTTGGTTGTGGTCCTTCCAAAACAGTTTGAACACTGTTTACATTTGAAAATGTCTGCATTTTCTTTAGCGTGAGAACGCAGAGGGATGGGGTGCATTAAACATTTTTTTTTCTTATTTCATTTTTTTTTTTTACACTGCCCCTTTAAAAAAAATGTATGATCACTTTTATTGTTGTCACAGGGAATGTACACATCCCTTGTGACAGTAATAGGCAGTGACATGTACTCTTTATGGAGGGATCAGGGGTCTAAAAGACCCCAACCCCTCCTCTGCCAAGATCAGTGTTTTTAAATTCTGAATTTTTTTAAAAAGCGGCACCGTTGGCTGCCAAGTAAACTGCAAGTGGTGCTGTGATGTCGCTTCCAGGTTTCTACATCGGAGACCCGAAGAAAGGCATGCCGGCTGGTGGATCAGGTCTCCTGGTGGGATCGGAGACCTGGGCGGGGTGGGGGATGGGCACGTGCCCTCCCGTTCCTTGTAATAACAGCCGATGCTGTTCATCCATGGCAGCCAGTGACAATAGACAGGACAGGCAAGAGGTGTCAGTCACTCAGGTGTGAGTAGATCCCACCTTTTCGGACAGATCCTGCCATGGTCAGGGAAGTGGAGAGCTCGACTGGAGCTGCTATAAGGGAGACATCAGAGTGAGATGGGGAGACACCTGACAATACAAAGTATGGCCCATACTGTGCATTATCTGCTGTCCTCAGGGACAGATCCGATCCAGAGATCTCACTGTATGGCGATTTCTGTATCGGATCTGTCCCTGGGGACAGCAGACAATGGCATTATTGGCATTGATGATTTGATTCGGATTTTGGAACTTACCTGCTGACAAGGCGTGCTGTTTGCTGGACCGTGGATGGGATCTGATGGCCGCAGGGAATATGGCAAGATGCTGCTGTGACCTGCTGCTTGCTGGACGGATCTGATGGCTGCAAGATGTGAATGTAGGTCAATGTCTGTCTACACCTGGGCCGCAGACACCCCCCCCCCCTTATCAGACCAGCTCATCTACTATACCTGGGTGGTGAACACAGCAACACCACCCCCCCCCCCAATCAGGTAAGCTCACACATCAGCTACTATGGTGGACACACAGCAATATATAGCATATGCCTGGATTCTGCACCCTGTACATTGCACATGCCTGGATTCTGCACCCTGTACATAGCACAAGCCTGGATTCTGCACCCTGTATATAGCATGCACCTGTATTCTGCACCCTGTATATTGCACATCCCTGTATTCTGCAACCTGTATATTGCACATGCCTGAATTCTGCACCCTGTATATTGAACATTCCTGGATTATGCACCCTGTATATTGCACATTCCTGTATATTGCACATTCCTGGATTCTGCATCCTGTATAATGCACATTCCTGGTTTCTGCACCCTGTATATTGCACACGCCAGGATTCTGCACCCCGTACATAGGGAGCAGCCAAGGATGCCCTCGGGATGGTGTCAGATGGTGTCACCCGACCCGGGTGCGGAGCGCATCCCCATAGTGACGCCACTCAGCCACTGAAACCCCCAATGTGTGGCACCCGGGCAGACCACCCCCACCCCCCTATTGGTACACCCCTGGCTCTCACATTATGTTATTGACTTCTCAAATAAAATGATGTGCATATCCCTTTTAGAGCTTGAACAGGGCAGTCACTCCACTGAAGTTTCCAAATCTCATCAAGCATCAAGGATCAATCCATATAACCAGTTCCGAGAGATAAAAAGGAAACACCATAGTGCTCTCTGCAATCAAAATATTAGTGAGTGGGGGCTTCATTAGGAGGGGGACTTCCTGTCCCACTTCCTCCTTCCGCCCAGGAACGCCTAGGCGACTCCTCCCTCTAGGCGATCTCCTGGGACACGTGACAGGTCCCAGGAGATCGCCTATCCACTCCGGGAGCGAAGCGCGACTCGCGCATGCGCCGTGGGTGCCTGGCTGTGAAGAAGAAAGCTGTCGCGGCCGGGTGCCCTGAGTGGCAATGGAGGCGCCGGCGAAGAGGAGGGGGAGAGGAGCGACACCCCGATCGGCCGCATCGCTGGACCGTGGAACAGGTAAGTGTCTGTTTATTAAAAGTCAGCAACTACACTTTTTGTAGCTGCTGACTTTTAAAATGCCTGGAACTCCCCTTTAAGATGAAAAGGCTTCTGTGTGCAGCAGCCCCCCTCAGCCCCCTAATACATAACTGAGGTCCCTTTCTGTCCAGCGATGTCCACGAGTGTCTCAGCCATCCAAGATTCTCCTTCCTGATTGGCTGAGACACAGCAGTGGCACCATTGGCTCCCGCTGCTGTCAATCAAAGTCAGCTATCCAATTAGGGGAGAGAGGGGGCTGGGCCATGTCGGGGCTCTGTGTCTGAATGGACACAGGGAGCTGTGACTAAGCTCAGGTGCCCCCATAGCAAGCTGCTTGTTGTGGGATCACTGAACAGGAAGGAGGGGCCTGGATCACAGAAGAGGGGCCCAAGAAGAGGAGGTTGCGTGCTGCTCTGTGCAAATCCACTGCAACAGAGCAGGTAGGTATAACATCTTTGTTGTTTTTATAGAAAAAAAAAAAAGAGCCTTTACAATTACTTTAAATTACAAACACTGGCAATGAGCCTGTCACTGTTATCCCACCTTCATTCTGCTAATTTCTTCTGAAGCCCAGGGCAGAACTTCCTCTCACCAGCAACCTCCCTTTACTTCATCCAACGTGTTTCCTCATCATAATGTCATAAAGGGTGTCCTTATATTCATGGACACTTTTGTTCTTAACCACTTGACCACTGGGCACTTAAACACCCTTAATAACCAGACCAATTTTCAGCTTTCGGTGCTCTCACATTTTGAATGACAATTACTCAGTCATACAACACTGTACCCAAATGAAATTTTTGTCCTTTTTTTCACACAAATAGAGCTTTCTTTTGGTGGTATTTAATCACCTCTGGGTTTTTTATTTTTTTGCGCTATAAAAGAAAAAAGACTGAAAATTCTGTAAAAAAAAAAAATGAATTTTTTTCTTCGTTTCTGTTTATAAAATTTAGCAAATTTTGCCATTTTTCTTGATAAATTTTGGCCAAAATTTATACTGCTACATATCCTTGGTAAAAATAAGTACAAATTGGGGTATATTATTTGGTCGTTGTGAAAGTTTTAGAGTCCACAAGCTATGGTGCCAATATCTGAAAATTGATCACACCTGAAGTACTGACGGCCTATCTCATTTCTTGAGTCCATAACATGCCATAAAAGTACAAATACCCCCCAAATGACCCCTTTTTGGAAAGAAGACATTCCAAGGTATTTGGAAAGAGGCATGGTGAGTTTTTTGAAGTTGTAATTTTTTCCCACAATTCTTTGCAAAATCAAGATTTTTTTTCTTATTTTTTTTTTTTTCACAAAATTGTCATATTAGCAGGTTATTTCTCACACACAGCATATGCATACCACAAATTACACCCCAAAACACATTCTGCTATTACTCCCGAGTACGGCGATACCACATGTGTGAGACTTTTACACAGCGTGGCCACATACAGAGGCCCAACATGCAGGGAGCACCTTCAGGCGTACTGGAGCACCCAGGACAATTCTGACATTTCTCTCCTACATGTAAAAATCATCATTTATTTGCTAGAAAATTACATAGAACCCCAAAACATTATATATGTTTTTTTTAGAAAAGACCCTAGAGAATACAATGGCGGTCGTTGCAACTTTTTATCTAGCACGGTACTTGCGCAGCAATTTTTCGAACGCGTTTTTTTTGGGAAAAAAAAGTTTTGTGCTTTACAAAAAACAAAACTGTAAATTTAGCCCAATGTTTTTGCATAATGTGAAAGATGAAGTTACGCCGAGTAAATAGATACCTAACATGTCACCCTTCAAAATTGCATGCGCTCGTGGAATGGCGCCAAACTTCGCTACTTAAAAATCCCCATAGGCGGCGCTTTAAAACTTTTTACTGGCTACATGTTTTGAGTTACAGAGGAGGTCTAGGGCCAAAATTATTGTTCTCGCTCCAACGTTCGCAGCGATACCTCACATGTGTGGTTTGAACACCGTTTTCATATGTGGGCGGGACTTACGTATGCGTTCGCTTCTGCATGCGAGCGCACGGGGACAGGGGCGCATTACATTTTTTTTATTTTTTTTATTGTTCATTTTACTTTATTTATTTTAGTTTGACACTTTTTTTCCCCAAAAAAATTTTTTGATCACTTTTATTCCTATTACAAGGAATGTAAACATCCCTTGTAATAGGAATATGGCATGACAGATCCTCTTTACAGTGAGATATGGGGTCAATAAGACCCCACATCTCACCTCTAGGCTGGAAAGCCTGAAAAAAAAAATAAAAAAACGATCCTGGCTTTGATCGTAGCGAGCATTGCAGGGTATCGCAGAATATCGCAGGGTATGGCTGGGTATGGCAGGGTATGGCAGGGTATGGCATGGCAGGGTATGGCAGAGTATGGCAGGGTATGGCAGGGTAATGGCAGGGTATGGCAGGGTAATGGCAGGGTATCGCAGGGTAATGGCAGAGTATCGCAGGGTAATGGCAGAGTATCGCAGGGTAATGGCAGAGTATCGCAGGGTAATGGCAGAGTATCGCAGGGTAATGGCAGGGTATCGCAGGGTATGGCAGGGTATCGCAGGGTATGGCAGAGTATGGCAGGTATGGCAGAGTATGGCAGGGTATGGCAGAGTATGGCAGGGTATGGCAGAGTATGGCAGGGTATGGCAGAGTATGGCAGGGCATGGCAGAGTATCGCAGGGTATGGCATGGCAGAGTATGGCAGGGTATGGCAGAGTATGGCAGAGTATGGCAGAGTATGGCAGAGTATGGCAGGGTATGGCAGAGTATGGCAGGGTATCGCAGGGTAATGGCAGAGTATCACAGGGTAATGGCAGAGTATCGCAGGGTAATGGCAGAGTATCGCAGGGTAATGGCAGAGTATCGCAGGGTAATGGCAGAGTATCGCAGGGTATGGCAGGGTATGGCAGGGTATGGCAGAGTATCGCAGGGTATGGCATGGCAGGGTAATGGCAGGGTATGGCAGGGTAATGGCAGGGTAATGGCAAGGTAATGGCAGGGTAATGGCAGAGTATGGCAGGGTAATGGCAGGGTATGGCAGAGTATGGCAGGGTAATGGCAGAGTAATGGCAGGGTAATGGCAGAGTATGGCAGGGTAATGGCAGAGTATGGCAGGGTAATGGCAGAATATAGCAGGGTAAGGCACAGTATTGGAGGGTATGGCAGATTACTGCTGGGTATCCATCCATCCATGCTCAGCCATCCCTCCATACCCTGCAATACCCAGCAATACACTGCAGGCTATTGCTGTGTATTGCAGGGTATGGAGGGATGGCTGAGCATGGATGGATGGATCGGTGGTGGCAGAGCAGGCTGTGGGCACTACAGATCCCGCCCACAGCACTGCTGCCACCGATCCCTCCCCCTCTCCTCTCACACTGTACCGATCGGTACAGAGAGAGGAGGGGATAGGAACCGGCGTCATCAAATGACGCCGGTTTGCTTACATGTGATCGCTCCGTCATTTGACGGAGCGATCACGTGGTAAACGGCCGCGATGAGCGGCCGTTTACCGTGATCCGTGATCACGCATGTTCTCGAGTGCGCGCCCCGGGGGGCGCGCAAGAGGGGAATTCCGGGAGGACGTCATATGACGCCCTCCCAGAGTTAAGCAACCGCCCTGTAGCCGTCATTCGGCTATGGGCCGGTTGTAAAGTGGTTAACAATATTTAACACATATACTGTATACCTTTTCATCTCTTCACCTGTTAATGGCACATGTGGTATTGATTATTAGATATGTGCGATTAGTTTCGTACGAAACAAAAATTTGTGCAAATTTCCGGAAATTCGTACATTCCTACGAATCCAAAATACAAATTTTTATGCATACGAATTTCGTACGAAATACGAAATTTTGTTTACGAATTTCGGATCCAAATTCATAACAAAAATTCGTAATTGTTACAAAAAGATAACGAACCTAAAAGTTAAAAACCCAGGAAGTCAGCACAGCACAGGGATGGTGGGAACCCCTCATAATGATAAATTCATCATAACGAAAATTCTTAATTGTTACGAAAAGTTAACGAACCTAAAAGTTAAAACCCCAGGAAGTCAGCACAGAGATGGGGGGAACCCTATGGGAATTTCAATGCTTACGAATTTTATACGAATTTCGGATCCAAATTAACAGAATTGTGACTGGTGTTTTGTTCACCAGAGGAAGTCAGCACAGCACAGGGATGGTGGGAACCCCTCATAATGGACACACAGCAGGTGGGAACCCTATGGGAATTTCAATGCTTACAAATTTTATACGAAATTTCGTTAACCTTGTTTTTTTTTTGTTTTTTTTTTAATGAATACAAGGCATTTCTGTTTGGACAAGGCTTAGATTGTGACTACATTGCCCATCCTCTTGATCTTGTCCAATAAGAGAAAGCAGAAGAATCTAATCTGAATTAATTGTTATTCCATGTTATGTGGAACTGGTATGGGTAGGGTGTGGAAATAGTACAGAATTTTTGAAATAATTATAATCTTAAAAGCTGCTATTAATATTTATTTAGATTATTTTTCAGTTGGGAGATTGGTGGTTCAACATTTGATTTGTAGAGGAGGGAAGAGGGGGGAGCAAGGTTGACTGCCAGGTTTGACAGCACATGGCCATTTCATGAAAATGGGATGTTTAAGTTTATTGCATAGACCATGGTTAAGTCCTACATTCAGAATTTGTGAATTACTTACATTCACCTTATAGGTAAGGAAGGAGCCAGATTTGTGAGACCTAATACCACCTTGTCTGTAAATAATTCTTTTTTATGGTTGTAGTCAGCTATTTCAACTCAGTGAACATTGGGGTTGCTTCTTATAGCCTAAGGAGGAACAGTGGGCAGCCTTCCATTGGGAATAGGAATCGTTTTAGAAAATACACTTGAGGTGTAGACTTTGACAGAGTGTATTGTGTATGGGGTTTTGATTTCTAGCAAAATAGTACTCTGCAAACCAAATGCCTTCTCTGCCTTAAAGGAAAGGAGCAGAGATGGCAAGCATGAAGTTTTGCACACCTAATTATGTAATTCTAAGTTTTTTTAAATGATTTTTTTCACCCATTTACGTCACCAGGTGGCTCTGCCCTCAGCTATATAACAGCTGTCATCGAGAAGAAGCATCACTTGGCGGAAGCCTCCCATGGAGGCAGAGCTGATGCATTATTCTTTCTTTTTTCGGTCCGTCGGGCGGCGTGAGATGGATTTACATCGAGGGACCTTTTATTTTTTTTATTTTTTAATAAAGGACTTGTCCCAAAGTGTCCCCTGTCTTTTTAAAAAATTTTTGGTCTGTCAGTGGCGTGAGATGGATTTACATCGAGGGACCTTTTTATTTTTTAATAAAGAACTTGTCCCAAAGTGTCTCCTGTCTTTTTTTTTTCTTTTTTGGTCTGTCAGTGGCGTGAGATGGATTTACATCGTAGGACCTTTTTATTTTTTTTAATAAAAGAATTGTCCCAAAGTGTCTCATGTCTTTTTTACTATTTTTGACACTTTTTTGTGAATTGGTATTGATACAATGTCCCCGTTTCCAATTCACATGGGGGGCAGAGTCTGGGGGCTCCCTTGTTAAAGGAGGGCTTCCATATTTTCCGATGACACTCTGCCTGCAAACCCACAACCACCGGGCAAGGGTTGTGGGGATGAGGCCCTTGTCCCGATCAACATGAGGACAAGGTGCTTTGAGGACCCCAAAGCACCCCCCCATGTTGAGGGCATGTGGCCTGGTACGGTTCAGGAGGAGGGGGCGCTCTCTTGTCCCCCCTCTTTTCTTGCGGCCTGCCAGGTTGCATGCTCGCATAAGGGTCCGGTATGGATTTACATAGTTACATAGTTAGGTTGAAAAAAGACACAAGTCCATCTAGTTCAACCACAAATAAAATAAATAAATAATATCATACAATCCCATATACCCCATTCTATACCCACAGTTGATCCAGAGGAAGGCAAAAAACCCCAGCAGAGCATGCTCCAATTTGCTAAAGCAGGGGAAAAAATCCTATCTGCTGACTTTCCAAAACCCATACTCACTATCCCTCTTTTGTGGTCATATTTCTGGATGAATTCACCAAAGCATGTAGTGCAAGGGCATGCCTGATTACCTTCAAATTGTAATGTAGAAAGTTTGTATTATCTTGATTATTGGTTAGTAATTATTGATCATTGTTGGTTATTTCTGAATGTCAAAATGTGGTGCAAATTTGGATAGTGTGTATCCACATTTATTGATTATGACACTTCTTACCTGTCCACTGGGCTGCCAATAGTGTAAGCAAGGAGGGGCTGGCCAAAGTATCACACATTATTTATGCAAACAGCTCTCATGGAAGTGGAGAGGGTTACCTGTCCAAAACATCTACCCATTACCCCCCCCCCCACCACCATAAGGGGGGAGGAATCAGATAAGTTGGCCTTACACTTTTGTCTTTGAATACTCATTTAAGTTTTATACTTATGTTGGCCAAGCATGTTTGTTTTAAATCTGCTTGCAATGTTATGTGCAGAAGTAGTAATTTATTTTTCCTTTTTTAATCCACAGTTTACTTCCAACCCACAGCAATGGCAGGGCGTTGCAGCCCAGTTCCATCATCAGTGGAATTTTCCCAACTGTGGTGGTGCTATTGATGGAAAACATGTCCAGATTGTCCCACCACCCAACTCTGGCTCATATTATTTCAATTATAAGGGCTTTTGCAGCATTGTTTTGCTAGCCGTAGTGTCTGCCACTTGATGTTGGGAAGAACAGACGCAACTCTGATGGAGGAGTCATTATGCAGACAGAGGTCTACAAGCGGCTCCAGAATGGCACCTTAAACATGCCACCTGCTGAGGAGAATGTTGAGGGCCTCAATTTTGTTTTTGTTGCAGATGTGGCCTTTGCTCTTGGGGAACATCTTATGAAGCTGTTTCCTATGAGTAACCTCACCCCAGAGCAGAGAATATTTAATTACAGGCTCTCTCGTGCCAGAAGGGTGGTTGAAAATGCCTCCAGTCGGTTCAGGCTGTTTTTAACACCAATTAACCTGACACTATACAAAATCAACCATGTGGTATTGTGCTGCTGTATATTCCATAATTTTTTACAGAGGAATGCTAGCAGCTATCTTGCCTCAGTGCCAACTGATGCGGACCCTGCAGTGGCAGGCCCAGCTGAAGAGGCTGCAGCTCGGCTGTCTCACAAAATGCCAGAGATATATGTCAAAAATACCTTGATTATTTTGTGGGTAGAGGGGCAGTGTCTTGGCAGCAAATTTGAGCTGATCCTGAATAATATTTTTATTTGATCATAAACTCATATTTCATTTGAACTACTGTTGTCTGTGTTGCTTATATGTATAATATAATCTCAAATGGCCTTTATTTTGGCCACTTGCTACAATAGTGCAAACGTACCTTATTTGCTACATGGGGTGACAATCCCTTCATCAGCCAACTCAGAAACATACAAAGTTCAATTTTGGTAAAGTGAAGGCCAAATGAGACATTAGTATCCCAAGATTGTGTTCCCTCTTAAAGCCAAAATTTAAAGCCATGCACATTTAGAGGCTGAACTATTAAATGTCCCTTATAGTCCCCTGCCAAAAATGTGTGTAGTTCCAAATTTGTTATTTTAGAAACCCCAAAAACACACAGTGTGTCAACATGTGCTATCTCCCATCACGGGGTATCAATGGACGCATTTTAGGGGTGCAACTCCTTCCTCACAACTAAAGTAAGTCAGAGGAAGGGGTCACACCCCCGAAACATGTCCATTGATACCCCATCATGGGAGCTAGCACATGTTGACAGACGGTGTGTTTTGGGGCTTTAGTAAACTAGATGTAGGGAAAGGCACACATTTTAGGCTTGGGATCATGAGGGAAATGAGAATGTCAAGGCACAATTTGTGTGCAGGATAAAACTTTGGCTTTGCTATTCTTAAAAACACAGGAATATTACAATTCACATTACTTAGGGCAGTGTTTGCCAACTCTCCTTCTCAAGGTGCAAACCCAGGTCATGTTTTCTATATTTGTTGAATTTGGCACAGGTGATGTTGTCATTTTCAATGTTAGTAATTCCGTCGTTCGGACACTAAACTTTCTCATTTAAAAGTCAGAAAAACATGGTAAATATTAAAAGTGCAAACAGAAGCCAACAAGTGGAACAAGAAACTTCCGACCAGGCAAGAGAAAATTAGAATTTGGCAAGCATGCCTACAAAATCATGGATTCTTTGCTGTAAAGCAGGGGCAACCTTCTTTATTTGCTCCTGATCCTTCAAACAATGCAACATATCTGCACTCATTCGGCCAATTGTGCATCTTGGAAGATCATGACCTAGTAAGAAGACAAAAAAGTATTAAGGGAATTATGGTCAAGTGGCTGAGGCCCTACATAGTGAGTTATGGTCAAGTTACTAGTCAAATTCAGGAAATACTTAGCTACCCAGTCTATTGTCGTTTGCAACCTGCTTGCCCTTCAGACACCTACACTACTAGGAATGTACACACTGCAACTACTCAGTAATCTTGTCCCTGGTGCCTGGGTCTCCAAAACTTGGGTACCTAGCAAAACTGACAGCTCCTTCCACCTCTTCCTTCTCCGTGCTAATGTTAAGGCACTACATACTTTGCTAATGTGTGGAGTGGGTGTTTTGTTTGTTCAGCTAAACACTCAACATGTATACACATTTGAATCCAGATTCCAAGAATACTTACTTCCACAAACAAGAGGCTCCCGAATACTTTCTTCCTCTTCAGGGTCACTTTGGCCCTCAGTGTGACTTGCATCAGGGGATTTGACGTCCACAACGGACAGGTCTGTGCTGGGTCTAGGAGTCAGATCCCATGCCTCCAAACCAACATCCTGGGTGAGATGACCACACTCACTTTCCTCTAAAAAGAAACAATACATCATTCATTAAGCCACCCCTAGTCCCATCTGTTTCTAGCATTAATTTTGCTACATTAGTTGACCAACCTTGCACTTGGTCTGATGACAATGTTTCCTCCTGACTAGTGGACTCCACCATGCTGCACTGTGTTTTTTTTACAGTGAAAAATGCATAGAAAAGGGAAGGTGATGTCATTTTACAGAGGGCAATCTATGTAAGTGCCAACATTGAAAAAGTCCCGCAGTTGCCCTCTTTTCTCCTATGGGATAGGGGATATATGATGATCATACTAGCAGGCATGAATGTGTGTGTGACTGTGATCCCTGGGACCTCTCCTCTAGCCATGTCTACACTGGCAAGGCTGCATTAATGGGCACTGATGACCCAGGCAGAAAGTTCTGCCCTAAGCCCATGGCCTTTGGCCCACCTAGAATCACCCCTGTCGGTGCCTAAATTTGTTTGTTTGAAGTTGTCACTTATGTTTTTGGTGGGAAGATGACCTTGTTGCCTCCCCTGTTGGGGCCCGAGCGAGGGTAGCCTCCCTTCATCCCTTCTGGTGGCTGGGCTGTTGCCTCATTTTTTGGTGCCTACCTGTTAAAAGAAGAGAAAAAAATTTGGTACAATATAAAGAAATGTCAAAAAACAGAACCAAAAAGGAATGTTCATAGCTGCTTTCTATTTTACTTCATCTTTAAAATAACAATTCAGACAAAGATTATAGAAAATATTATATATAATTCTCTCAAGCTACTTGGAGAAAGCACATATACAGACAGTTAATTTACACATATACATATTGGTTAGATACAAATATTGCTTACATTTTTTGATGATCTTATGTATAGACTCCATCTGGCTTTGCTCACGGTGTTTGAGATCAGACCATCATTTTCTGATTTGGTCCTGATCTGCAAAATGGCAATGATCTTATCCAAAATGCTGTCCTTTCGGCTGTTGGGCCTTTTCGTAATTGCACAGCTTGCACTTGTAGTTGTGCTCCTCTAGGATAGTCAACATCTCCACCATCTCCCCCTTGCTCATAAGGGTTGCTTTGTGCCTCCTCTGAGCTCCACCACCATGGGGATGCCTGTAATCTGCTGATTCCGCCATGTTGTCCCTCCCGAATGTTCTGCCATGTGTGTAGCATGCAGAAGAGAGATGGTCACGCCCCAGCGTCATGACGCACTGAGAGCGGAGTTTGATGCGCAGTGTATATAAAGCCAGAATGCACGGTCGATGGATGGAATGGCCGTAGGAAAGATCTTGGAGGGAAGGACATTCACTCGCAAATGCGAGAAAGGAGGAATTTGGGGCATAGGTGGTTAGTGGCTTATACTGCTTAGATTAAGGCCTATATTGGGACCAGCTTATGAGTTAAGCCAGACATTATGGTTTGTCTTGTGTTTTGTCTTGCAGGCATCATATCATTTATCATTGTGGATTTGTACCCCAGGGCAGTCATCAACTATGTCAAGAACAAAATTTCCCACCTGAGGAGTACTTTTAAAAGGGAGCACAAGGTCATGGACTCCGAGAGATCTGAAGCAGCAGCGGATGACCGATATGTCCCCAGGCTGTGGTATTACAACAGCCTGCGGTTTTCGACTGACCACGCAAAACCCAGGCCATCGCTGTCTACACTCCCTTTGACATCTGCTGGAGCCACAGCTTCAGCGGTTCACACAGGTCCTGCTGCACAGATTTGGAGGAGCCCAGCTTGATCCAGGTATAGCATTGTTAAACATATTTGTATCCAAAAATACAATGATGATAACTAGACTTTATTGTTCAAATATTTCTGCCTTAACAAAGTGGTTTCCATATCAATAGACAGTAGTGCCCAAAAACTACTCGAACAAGAATGAAAAATGATGGGGTCAGAATAATAGTCTTTGTTATTTGTCCACATTCAATTTTTAACAGTGAGGAGATCAAACTTGTGTGTGATTGATAACCAAACCCTAAACAAAAATCTAATTATATCCCACTTTCATACACAGGAAAGTGTCAGTCAGTAGGAACCCGTAGCCAGCAGCCAGACGGTGTCCCAGATCCCTCCCCTATGCCCTCCTGCTAAAAGGGCCGGGGAGAGCAGGAATCTGAATAAGGCCACAGCTTCCTTCATCAGCCAGACCACTACTGCCATCTGTACTGACAGAGATGAGTGCAAGGGATTTGACATGGTAACAGCCAATAGGTTAAGGGGGATGGGCAGTGACCAGAGGACAAGGTGTGAGGAGCTCATCCTGCAGCTCCTCAACAGAGGGGCGACTGGCAAGATCTATGCCACCACCCACCTATGTGATTTTGTGGGCCCACATACACAACCCCCACAGCCAACCCACCCACCACAGCAACCCCACCCACCATAGCAGCATGGCGGTCAATGGCAATACAAGCCACAGGGCCCCCAGCAAGGCCGCTGGTCTGGGGATTTTCACCCCTTCCACACTTACTAATTATTATTTAATTTTTTGGTTGAATAGTGATTTAATTTGTTATATTTTCTATATTTTTGGATGCGACAAATGCACTTTTTGGTTAAGTTCTATTGGCAGAAAGCATGTCTAATTTTATTTGCTTTCTTTTTTTAATGCACAATGAAATAAATGTGTAGCATAATACTTGGCTATGTGTTTTACTTAAAATGACAGTTTGGGAGTAGACCAGTAAATTTTCAAAAATACAATGTAAAATTAACAAGGGACACCAACATAGTTGTATCTTTGAGATTAAAAACTACAGGATAATAGTGCTGTGGTAACTTGGTCAATAAAAAAAAAAAAAAGTATAATAATATTATTCTTGATATCGCTAGAAAACAAGGGGGGGCGGCGTGGTTTGCCTGGAGAGAAGATAGCTGCCTAATCCCTGAGCTCCGTCAGACCGCAGCCCTATCTCATCTTTTATTGGGGACCAAAACAGCTTCCAGACCTCACAATAATGGGGACCTCATCCCGTGGAACTTCGGGGTCAAGATCGCGCTCTCCCAGAGCTCCAGACGGCCACGGATCACACAATATCCCAGAGATGTTAAGAGCCCAGAGACAGAACATGGCCGATCCCGCCTCAGCTCCCTCACGGAGGCATGACGAGATAACCCTGTCCCCGGCAGTCTCAACTCCCCCTCATCCCTCCAGAGCTTCCAGTGCGATGGAAAATCTACAACCCAGTCTGCACGATCTCCGGGCAGTGGCCACCGACATCAAAGACACCCTGTCTGCTGCCATGGCTGATCTCCGCCGTGAACTCACAGCAATAGCGGGAAAATTACATGAGGTGGAGAAGACTACAACCCGCCATGACAGTGCAATCCAGCAGATCGACCACTCAGTCACCATACACACCAGACAACTCCGTGATATACAGAGACACGTAGAGGATTTGGATAACCGCGAAAGACGCCACAATCTTCGGGTGAGGGGACTCCCTGAAAACATTGACAACGACCACCTGCTCCCTGCTGTAACGGACATCTTTAATCGCCTCATCGGCAAACCCAGCCAGACACCAATCGCAATGGAGCGCATACACAGAGCCCTCCGGCCACGGGGCACTGATACAGATCCTCCGAGAGATGTTGTGTGTTGCCTTCCTGACTACAAGCTGAAGGAGGACATACTCAGAAATGCTCGACTCAAGCGGAAAATACTCCATGAAGATCGGCCCATACACATCTATCAAGATTTGTCAGCAATCACCCTTAAAAACCGTAGGGACCTCCGTCCCCTACTAGAAGTCCTCCAGAACAAAGGTATCCAGTATCGCTGGAAATTCCCCTTCGGACTTTCGGCCACCCACCGCTCCCACACTGCCCTTCTGCGGGTTCCGGAAGACCTAGATCACTTCTGCCACACACTGGATATACCCTACGTTGATCTCCCCAACTGGTATGCTGATTTTAACTGGAACCGACTGCCCGCACACCGAGACGAAGAAGAACCGATGGAAGTCCAGGCTGCCCTTTTCAGAAGACGCCGCTCACCTTCCTCATCCAGGAGAAATCATTCCGCCTTCCCTCATCGGATCAACAGAAGCCCCACAGCGGCTCCCACGCCACGAAGACCGCGCCGAGACTACTAAGAAGCCAGCAGATTACCGTCACCTCAAGCTCAGATAAGTCACTCTCCTCTCTCCCACATTACTCTCTACTGTACTCTCTACTCCAGACTTTCCCTCCCAGCTTTCTACGCTCGTTACCCGAGCTCTGCAGTCACAGGTGGACCCCTTCTGCCGTTCGCTCCTTCGCTTCCAGCAACCTCTGCTACTCTCCCTTCCTCACCGCGATGCCTCCTGTCTAGTTGGGGGAAAAGCTATCTAATTCTCCACTCCCTCTGCTGATACCCTTGCTATGTCTACCGCTAAACTTCTGATCCCTTGGTGCTGATTGCTCTCTGACTAACCCGATCGTTCAGCATGACCCGACATGGATGGATATCCTTTGCTGATTCTTCTACCCTCCCTATTGCCTGGCTTATCTTCACTGATCTTGCGGTACCTACCAGATACTTAGCTACCAGATGTAGATGCTTCTACACTACACTGTCCTTTACGTTATACCTTCCTGGCATGCACTCCATACCTATACTTCAGCCTGGACACTCTTACGCTGTTCCAGCTGTCTGACCACACTGAACTCTGGTATTCAATGCTTGCTACAGCTTATTTTGCTTCCCCTTATACAGGCAGAAATCAACAGATTTTTATTTTTCCTTTTCTGTTCTCTGTTTTCTCATTTTTTTTTCTCCCTCTGCACTTTGCCAAACTTACGAGACTGCTTCCCCTGCACATATAACTGTCTTTAGGCTGTGTATAAATGTCAGGAACTGACTATTCTTGTTGCTAACTTTATTTTTTATTTCAGCTGCAATACTGTGGGAGACGAGAAGCAAAGACAACACTCAATGTCTTAGAAACACCCTTCTATAATTTCCTCCCTCTCCTCCATTTTAGGTGATCTATCAGACGCCATTTGATGCTCTGTTGCACACCACTGCCACCATGTGGCGATATTTCATACTGTCACACAAGGTAGGAATTTTTAAACCTAGACTGCAGTGCTGCCTTTGCTCCGAGACTCTCTCCACAGGAATTCTCCTTTTCTCACTTTTGGGACCCTAACTTTACCAAGATTATTCCTCCATCTCGATTGGTTTTCTTTGTTGTTAAACTGATTGCTGTAATTTGTTTGGAAGTTCTTATACAAGCAACCTCCCCCGCACTCAGTGACGCCTCTCATAACCATCTGTTTCGCGTTCGCTCATCGGAAGTCTTTTATTAAAGTTATTAAATAATCTACCTACTGTCATGCATCACACTTACATGTTGCTGATCTCTTGACCAGAATGCAAACTCTGTTTAGTTGATTAGGACCCTGCTAATACCCACCTGTTCGGTTTAAGTTTTCTAGGTTTCATGGATACATGAACATACACAAAGTCACTATTATTCATATTCCTAACACTTCTATTTTGATAACCGTATATGCGACCCCATCCGTAGATTTCTACCCTTAATCTCAGACACGATTTTGAATTTAGCACCTGTTCCTCTGGCTTCCCCATATCTTGATAGCTCTTCTCTCATTTAAAATCTAGAGGTCCTTATAAATACCTCCTCTAACACTCCCCTGCTCACGCAACATGATATAGCCAATGGGCTCATGGTTTGACGGTCTGTTAATATCTTTACTTCTCTTCACATAACCCTCCACCCCTACAGTGGTAAGCCCTTATTCACCATCTCCATTATACTTACACGAACCCACACCACTGAAGTTATCCGACTTGATCTATCTCCTCCCTGGTCACAGGCGAGCGGGTCCTCACCTGTAGTCTGTTAAATATTTTTTCCCTCCCCTTTTTTTTCTTTTCTTTTTTGCCTCGCCCCTACTCCCCACATTATCTGCGCGGGTCGCACTAATAACACCTACGTTACTGACTTACGCTCTCACTTGATATACCTCATTGTCTGTCGACCATTACCGCTCTCGATACTTCTGCAACCTTAGACACTACTTAATCCTTTTTCTATAAGATTACCAGGTAGTGAGGACGAACAGGGCCCCTAGCAATGTATTAGCAATTCGGAGTAGAGAAGGGGGGGTAACCTCGAATTCTAAAAGTATACTGGAAAGTTTTGAGGAGTTCTACAGGGACTTATACTCCGCACGGGTAAGGGGAGCTGGGAGAACAGTGATGGAGAGCTTCTTGGGGAACTTAGCCCTTCCAAAGATAACACAGGAAGAAAGAGATGGTCTGGATTCCCCAATAACGCTCCCCGAATTACAACAGGCTGTAGCCGATATGGCAAATCAAAAATCCCCGGGTCCGGATGGGTTTGCCAACGGAAACGTACAAACACTA
Source organism: Lithobates sylvaticus (assembly GCA_028564925.1). Lineage (NCBI taxonomy): Eukaryota > Metazoa > Chordata > Amphibia > Anura > Ranidae > Lithobates > Lithobates sylvaticus. Next base: position 112,245,168 of record CM053034.1, on the reverse strand, counting down.
TGGAGATATCCTGCTTCCAGAACTATTGAAGGCCTTAGGGGGGGCAATGGAGGTAGGTTATCTGCCTGGTTCAATGAGAGAGGCAACCATCATTGTGCTACATAAGGAAGGGAAGGACCCCCTAGACGCTGCCTCATATAGGCCAATTTCCCTTTTATGCACGGATGCAAAAATTTTAGCAAAAGTTATTTCAGCCAGAATGGATAAAGTTATTTCAAAATTGGTCCACCCTGATCAATCTGGGTTCATAACAAACAGATCAACCAGTACAAATATAAGGAGAGCCTTTTTAAATATCCAAACACCAACAGATAATGAAGGGTTGAAGGCGATATTATCATTAGATGTGACCAAAGCTTTTGACTCTCAATATACCTGAAAAGGCTCATTAATAAAAATGATTTGGCTGCCCCAGTTGCTGTATGTGCTTCACAATGCCCCTATATGGATCCCCAGAAAATGGTTTGATAAAATAGAGAGCCTATTCAGGGAATTGATCTGGAAGGGGGGACAGGCAAGAATACGGCTTCGTACCCTGCAATTGCCACTAGGGGAAGGGGGTCTTGCATTGCCCAATCCTGAGCTATATTACCTAGCTTCACAATTACAACAATTAGCGGGATGCTGTGCTCAAGGGGGTGGGTCCCCTAATGGAAAAATCCTCCTAACGGGCGCTCTTCATGAGACCATAATAGAATCTTTAGAGGCAGGGTCATTTGGGTTAGTGAACCCAACAATAAAAATGGTCAGTAAAATATGGAAAGCTGTCAAAAAAAAGTTAAAATATAGGGAGATTAATAGATATACCCCAGTTTGGAATAATAGTAATCTACAGGAATTAAGTGCATTGGGTAAAATCAGGGAGTGGGAAAATAGGGGAATTAAGAAAGTGAGCCAACTGTATGAGGGTCAGACCATTAAAAATTTCGAAGTATTAAGAAGGGAATTTAATATCCCCCAGAATACACAGTTTAAGTATCTTCAAATCAACCACGCCCTAGAAGCCCAGTTCAGAAACCAACTTATGGTATGGGAGGAATTACCAGTGCTACAGGTTATTGGGGATCCAGGAACTACTAAAGGACTAATATCCATAATATATAAATTATTAAATAGAGAGACTTTAGGAGAAGAAAAGTTACCGGAGGTGAAAAAAAAATGGGAACAGGATGTTGGAGCCTTATCACAGGGACAATGGAAAAGAATATTAGAACTAAGCCCGTTGATATCGGTCTCACCCGCACAGAGATTTTCGCATTTAATGCTACTTAATAGAGCGTACTACACCCCAAAGATGCTATGTAAATTTGGTAGAAGATCTAATGATAAATGCCCGAGGTGCCAGGGGTTGGGGGATCTTATCCACATGATTTGGAGATGCCCCAAGCTCTTTCGGTACTGGGAAGGGGTGACAGAAGTACTGAAGAATATATATAACAGGGAATTGGTAAGGGAAGTTGGACTCTGTATTTTGGGGTATAGACAGGAAAAAGGAGAAACAAAAAGTATAACAGTGGCAATACTAAGGAGCCTGTATCAAGCTAGGAAAATGATAATGATGAGATGGCAATCACAGGCCCCACCCTCAGTAAAAAACTGGATTGATATAATGAACGAAACCATCCCGAAGGAGAGAGCCGCGTACACAAGGAGATACAATATGAAGGAATTTGATAGGATGTGGAGACCTTGGATAGAGGGAATACACCAGATACAGTTAGAATAGAGGGGGGGGGGGGGAGGGGGGGGGGGGGGGGGTGGGGGGGGAAATCCAGTGGGGAAAGAGGGAGATAATATGTGAGGATCAAATTCGGGAAGTATCACTTTGAAAGCGGCTCCCTCCTTCCCAGTAGATGGAGTATAGATAGCCCTTTTTTTTTTAAAAAAACGTGGTATAGGTTAGTACTAAGTATAACATGTATGTAAAAAGAATACCACTTATTGAATATTGTGATGAAATGTAAAATGTATTTATGGATGGAAAAACCAATAAAGATTATAATTAAAAAAAAAAAGATTTTTCGGTTTTGGTGGACAACAAGGTGTCCAAATCCAATCTTTTTTGTGCCACAATACGTGCAATGTCTTGTGTAGGGTTACCTATCTGGGCTTTGTGGAGGGTGTCTAGTTCAGTGGTTAACGTGAAGATGTTTCGCCATCTTTCTTTATTCTGTCTTGATGCAATACTGATGAGGCGACCGCGGAGTACTGCCTTATGGGCCATCCATAGCGTACCAGGGGATATGTCTGGGGTGGCGTTGATAGTGAAATATTCCTGAATGGCAGTGGAAATTTCTTGGCGAATTACAGGATCAGATAAAAGGGAGTCGTTTAGTCTCCACGTGTAAGGCGTGTCCGTTAGTCCGATAAAGGTGGTGGACAAGGCAACCATACTGTGATCAGACCAAGGGCAAAGGTGGATTTCGGAAAGTGTAGAGTTGGCGAGAATGATAGGTGTGCAAAAAATATAGTCCAATCTGGCAAAAGAGTTATGGGGGTGAGAGTAAAATGTAAAATCCTTTGCGCCGGTATTATGAGCTCTCCAGGCATCGGATAGTTGGAATGATTGAAGGGTCTTGGACAATGATTTAGGGAATGCTGAGTTCAATTGGGAGGAGCTACTTCTGTCCAATTGTGGGTGTGCTACAAGGTTAAAATCACCCCCAACGAACATATGTGTTGAGGAATATTTCTCCAGTGTTTTAAAGAAAGTGGAAAAAAAAGTGGCCTGTGCGGTATTAGGGGCATATACATTAGCAATAGTAAGTTCTCGACCAGCTAATAGACCTTTGACAATAAGGAACCTACTGTCGGGATCTTTATAGACCTGTTTGACCTCTAAGGGAAATGAATTGTGAAGGAAGATTGCTACCCCTCTGGATTTAGAGTTATATACCGTATAAAAGGCTTGTCTATACGAGTTGTGAAAGAAGGTTGGGTGTTTGTCAGCAGCGAAGTGGGTTTCTTGTAATAACAAGATTTTGGCCCCTAATTTTTTATAGGATGTGAATGCCTTCTTCCGCTTGTGAGGAGAATTGAAACCCTGCACATTATGTGTAATACAAGTAATCACCATTTATGTGAGTGGGTGCGTCATAAGCTCACCTGGAGGGTCCGGAAACCCTGGCAGTGTAGTGTTGAAATTCTCCATCACAAGGGGAACCGCAGTCTGGAATTTCAAGCAATAGACAACATAAAAGGTACAATAGAAGAGTACACATTTGGAATGCTTCAGTGACCTGAACAAAAAAAAACAAAACACATAAAAGGATAAAAGAAAATACCTCAAAACATAGTGCCAGCGGAGCAAATGCTAGCTGGACTAACAAAGGGTCAGGGTGCATAAAGCAGAAACCTGAAACAGTGAAGTGAACTGGATAAGGGGCAAAAGCTCCCTTAACTCCCCAGGTCATACCCAGAAATCAAATAGGAGTCTGGATATGAGTGGGGTGGGGCAGCACGGCATCAACCTCAACCGAACTAGCCTGCTGCAAGTCAGTCATGTAAATAACATTACATGTTAAAGCATGTGCATGCGAATGATCATTGGATCAAAATAACTGTATTCATCTGATGATCTGAGAACCAAGAACCAACCGAAACATATAGGAAAGTCCCGGGAGCAACATCCTATAAAAAATCATCAGATTCATCAACTGAGAACAAAATTAAAAATAATAAGAAAAATAATATAAAAAAAATTCTGGGTTATGCAGGACCCCTGGTTGGTGAGGAGTACTGGTACTTAGGGTCCAGTCTGCTGGGGTGATGTTCAAGGTAGGATGAAAAGATGTAGGACAAGTCTGGTGAATCAGTAGTTCCAAAATGGGCCAGTAGATGGCGCTCAGACACCATGAAATTCAAATATAGCTCAGAAGCTCAAAAATAGCAGAGGAAACAAAAATTCAAAAAATGACAGAAAAAGAAAAGGCCCAGGATCAGTTCAGAGAGGCATTATGGCCAGGATCATGTGTGGGACGCCTGCGATCATGTCTCGGAGGTGGAGTGTTCCATATGGGTCTCGGTCTGGGCGTAGAAGGTTGGCGAGGAAGGGCTTCAGCATCCAGGAGGCCCAACTTGACAAGAATTTCCTGGCCCTCTAACAATGTGGTAGCAGTATACGTTGTGCCATTATGAGGAATAGAGAGCTTAAAGGGGAAGCCCCATCTATAGCGGATATGTGCCTTTGCCAGCACCGTGGTGACCTCCTTCATCTTGCGGCGTCTGTCTAGGGTGGCAGGGGAGATGTCTGGGTATATTTGGATTGGAGAGCCGTCCAGGGAGATGTTGTGGGAGTTGCGAGCAGCTCTGAGGATTTCCTCCTTGATGAGAAAGTCCTTTAGGCAGAGGACAACGTCCCTGGGTGGTTTGTCAGGGGGAGGTTTGGGGCGAAGTGCCCTATGGATACGGTCGCATGTAAATGCTTCCACCGCATGGCCTGGTAACAGGGATAGAAATAGCTTGTGTATGGCTGGGATAAGATCAGAGGTAGTTTCAGGGACCCCCCGCACCCTGAGATTGTGCCTGCGATTACGATTGTCGAGATCTTCGACTTGGGATTGTAGCTGGGAGACAGTCGCATTGAGGGATTCAAATTCCCTGGAGAGGTCATTATGGGCAATACTGAGCTCATCATGGTTGGTTTCCAGGCGATCAGTACGGGCACCCAGGGCAGCGATTTCCTGTGTCAGGGTATTGGTGCTCTTATGTAGTTCCGTTTGGAACTTGGTGGCAATTTTGCTGTATATTGATTCTAGACTTTTGTCTAGATCTGCTTTTGTCAGGGGGGGAAAGTACTCACAGTCTTGTGTGGTGTTCCGAGCAGATGCGGTCGTATCTTGTGAGTCCTGTGAGTCTTGTAATAACGGAGATGCAGGGCTGCCGGCGCCATCTTGAGACATGTTGCAGCGTTCCTGGGTCCTCAGCAGGTATGTAGTGAGTGACCTTTGCGCGGTCTTTCTGCCCTTCTTGAGCTTCGGAGGCATGCACAGCTCGGTCCGGGGGGTGATAGTGGCTGTTGTGGAGAAAATCCAGTGTTTGTGCCCCCGGGAATCAGGCTATTCAGTCAGAGTAGTGCGGAGCTACTCAGTCATGCGGCCGGCTCCGTGGAAGTCGCGCATGCGCCCCCCGTTCTCAACTACTCTTAACTATGCAAAAAAAGAAAGCTGATATACTGTTTATACAAGAAACGCATTTTCGATCTAACGCAATACCGAAGCTGCATAATCACTACTTAAATATGCAAAAAACAAGAAACGCATTTTCGATCTAACGCAATACCGAAGCTGCACAATCACTATTTTTCCACCGCGTTCCATTCAACAAACAAACTTGCTAAATCCAAAGGCGTCTCTATTGTCTTTGCTAAAAGATGCCCGTTTCAGTTACTCGATACATTATCTGATGAACTGGGCAGGTTCCTCTTCATTAAAGGATCTTTAATGGGAAAGAAATTTACGCTAGCAAACATATATGCTCCGAATTCCGGCCAGGTTACCTTCTTTCGTAACATCATTAACTCATTAACCACTTTCTCTGAAGGCACATTGATTCTAGGGGGGGATTTTAATGTGCCCCTCAATCCTCTTCTAGACACGTCCAATGGTAATTCGTCCCTTCCATATGCCGCACTCCGATCCATCAAAACTCAACTTCACACTCTTCTTCTCCACGACACTTGGCGAACCTTGAACCCTACTGACAAAGACTTCATGTTTTTCTCTTACCCGCACAATAATTATTCAAGAATAGACTACTTCTTTATCACCCAACCAGATCTTCCTTTCCTTCTACACACTTCTATTGATCCTATGTTCCTATCTGACCACCATCCCATCTCACTCAGTATCTCACTCCCTGACACGACTAACTGCACACGAATCTGGAGATTGGACCCGTCTTTACTCACAGACTCATCCGTTACCGAAAAGGTCAGACTGCGCCTTACACAATATTTTGAAGACAACAAATCATCTGATACCTCCCCATTACTTAATTGGGAAGCACACAAATGTGTAATAAGGGGTACCTTTATAGCTGCTATGGCTGCTCGTAAAAAGGAGAATCAGAAAACTTGTACTGACCTCACTAATCGCATTCACGCGTTAGAAAAAGCCCACAAACATACACAGGCTTTGTCTACCCTAAACGAACTAACTCAAGATAGAAACGAAAAGCTTGAGCTGTTGGGTAAACAAATTTGCCGCAAATACATCCTTTCTCAGAAGTTCTTCTATGAATACGGTAACAAGGCCAGTAAAGGCCTTGCTAGGGCACTACAACAGAAAAAAGCAGACTTGACAATCCACTCCATTTCCGACACATCAGGCCGAAAGCTCAACTCAACCCCTGACATTGCCTCCCAATTTGTCCATTACTATTCCCATTTATACAACCTACCCCCATCAGACTTAAACCTCTCTGACACAAATAGGAAACAACTGATCACGGATTTTCTATCACAACACAGCCCCACTCCCATTTCAGAATCAGACTACCTCGACCTTGACAAACCTCTGACTGCAGAAGAGGCTGTCCTAGCCTTGAAGCAAATTAAACCAGGCAAAAGCCCGGGTCCTGTTGGACTGACAACTAGCTACTACAAGGAATTTACAGACATCTTACTTCCCAACTTCATCTCAACTTTTGACGCATGCTCTTTACAGACTACCCCCCCACGTGACTTATTAATGGCTCACATTTCCGTTATATCTAAACCCGGTAAAGACCGCACCCAGGTGACGAACTATAGGCCCATTTCTCTGCTGAATGTCGACCTTATGTGGTTCGCAAAAATATTAGCTAATAGACTTCTCCCCATACTACCAGATAGGATTAACTTAGACCAGGTGGGGTTCATCCCTGGCAGAGAAGCAAGGGACAACACCCTTAAGGCCCTTAACATTCACCATTGGCTGACAATCAAAAGCAAGGATTTTTCCTATCCCTCGACGCGGAGAAGGCGTTCGATAGAGTGGCCTGGGATTACATGTCTGATACTCTTCAATTTTTGGGCCTCCCTCCTCGCATGTTGAATCTTATACTCACACTTTATGCTTCGCCCACGGCAAGGGTAAGGGTCAATGGACATTTACGAACGCCTTCTCCATCTTGAATGGCACCCGCCAGGGGTGCCCCCTATCCCCTTTGATTTTTATTCTTACATTAGAACCACTGCTTAACTGTATTAGAGCAAATCCAAATATTAAAGGAGTACATATAGGTGACCGTCAATACAAAATAGCCGCTTTTGCTGATGACCTACTTCTCTTTCTGACAGAACCCCTGACGACTCTCCCTACCTTACTACAAACCCTTGCCCAGTTTAAAATACTTTCCAACCTCCAAATTAATTATTCAAAGTCCAACGCCTTAAACATCACTCTGTCACATGATTTGCACACCCAATGCGAACAGAACTCCCCCTTTACATGGAATGCTCACAAAATTACCTATCTGGGTATACAACTCCCTACCACCCTTTCGGATCTTTATTCTACTAATTACTTGCCACTTTTACATACCATACTACAAGATTTGAAGAGATGGTCTTCAGGACACTTCTCATGGTTTGGGAGGGTGGCCATCATTAAAATGAACATCCTCCCCCGAATTTTATATGTCCTGCAGACCGTCCCCATCAAAATACCACCTGCATTTTTTTCTTCATACCGTAAGGCTTGCACAGAGTTTATCTGGAATAACTCCAGACCTAGATTGAGTTATTCAAAACTTACCAACCCTAAACTTAAAGGAGGCCTAGGTCTGCCTGATCTACAAAAATACCAACGTGCTAGCCATTTAGCGAGGATCATTGATTGGAACGTCCATGCCAAAACTAAAGACTGGGTTCTACTAGAAGACTCTTTCACTCCCACTTCGTTAGCTGTATCCCCCTGGATATCAGAAAAACACGTTCCTCCAGATCTACGCACTCACCCTTTGATATCTCCAACGTTGGACTCTTTTCACGCATCTTGTCACAAACACAAAATCTCCTCTCAGCTCGGCCCGATGACCCCACTCGAAGGCAACCCAGCCTTTACCCCAGGAACCCACGCGTCATTCTTAGCCAACATCTGGCCACACTCACATGTGCGAACGGGACAATTCTTTGACGGCAACCGACTCCTCTCTTATGATGAGGTTTCGGCTAAGTCTCCCTTAGGCCGATTCCCATTCTGGACATATGTACAGATACGTAACTTCCTCCTCACTGCCACATTGGATACAAAATGGTCTAGACCCCTTACCCCCTTCGAAACACTGTGCCTACAGACAGAACCTCAACGACACCTTATCTCATATACGTACACTCTTTTATTCTCGACGACCGATCCCGCTCTGGATTGGAGCAGGCTTGAATGGGAAAGGGATACTTCCTTGACCCTCACCCAATCTGATTGGGAATCCATTTATACTTTTATACACAAAGGGTCCATCAACACTACAGCTCAGGAAAATGCATACAAAATAACAACCAGATGGTATAGGACCCCTTTAAAGCTACATCACATGTTCCCTGATTCCCCCCCGCAATGTTGGAGATGTAATGCGGACCTCGGTACATTCATACACATTTGGTGGACTTGTCCCAAACTACAACCGTTTTGGTTGGAGGTTCACAGGTTGATCAGACACGTAACCACCTATGAGTTAGCTTTCACGCCGACTCAATTCCTGCTCAACCTTCCCTCGATCTCTAGGAAGACATACTTTCGTTCCCTCTCCATGCACATGGTAAATGCAGCAAAAATGTGTATCCCAGCGAAATGGCGTTCCCCAGACCCCCCTACAATTGCTGACTGGTTTCACAGAATAGGCAAAACGGCGGAACTAGAAAATCTGATACACCAAGCACGAGACACACCGACCAAATTCACCAACACCTGGGCCTGCTGGCATCACTTTCTCACGACTACTGAATACCAAAGATTCATGTAACTGTACAATAATACAGTGGTGTGAAAAAGTTTGCCCCCTTCCTCATTTCCTGTTCCTTTGCATGTTTGTCACACTTAAGTGTTTCGGAACATCAAACAGACAATGTCCACTCCCCCCCCCCTGTGTGAAAAAGTGATTGCCCCCCTTGTTAAAACATACTATAACTGTGGTTGTCCACACCTGAGTTCAATTTCTCTAGCCACACCCAGGCCTGATTATTGCCACACCTGTTCACAATCAAGGCATCACTTAAATAGGAGCTGCTTGACACAGTAAGGTCCACCAGAAGATCCTTAAAAGCTACACATCATGCCGAGACCCAAAGAAATTCAGGAACAATTGAGAAAGAAAGTAATTGAGATCTATCAGTCTGGAAAGGGTTATAAAGCCATTTCCAAAGCTTTGGGAATCCAGCGAACCACAGTGAGAGCCATTATCCACAAATGGCGAAGACATGGAACAGTGGTGAACCTTCCCAGGAGTGGCCGGCCGCCCAAAATTACCCCAAGAGCGCAGCGACAACTCATCCAAGAGGTCACAAAAGACCCCACAACAACGTCCAAGGAACTGCAGGCCTCACTTGCCTCAGTTAAGGTCAGCGTTCATGCCTCCACCATCAGGAAAAGACTGGGCAAAAATGGCCTGCATGGCAGAGTTCCAAGGAGAAAACCACTGCTGAGCAAAAAGAACATAAAAGCTCGTCTCTATTTCTCCACAACACATCTTGATGATCCCCAAGACTTTTGGGACAACATTCTGTGGACCGATGAGACAAAAGTGGAACTCTTTGGAAGGTGTGTGTCCAAGTATATCTGGCGTAGAAGGAACACTGCATTTCAGAAAAAGAACATTATACCAACAGTAAAATATGGTGGTGGTAGTGTGATGGTCTGGGGCTGTTTTGCTGCTTCAGGACCTGGAAGACTTGCCGTGATAAAAGGAACTATGAATTCTGCTGTCTACCAAGAGATCCTGAAGGAGAATGTCCGACCATCTGTTCGTGTACTCAAGCTGAAACAAACAGGTTCTGCAGCAGGACAATGATCCTAAACACACCAGCAAGTCCACCACCGAATGGCTGAAGAAAAACAAAATGAAGGCTTTGGAGTGGCCTAGCCAAAGTCCTGACCTGAATCCTATTGAGATGTTGTGGTATGACCTTAAAAAGGCCGTTCATGCTCGAAAACCCTCTAATGTAACTGAATTAGGACAATTCTGCAAAGATGAGTGGGCCAAAATTCCTCCAGGATGCTGTAAAAGCCTCATTGCACGTTATCGCAAACGCTTGGTTGCAGTTGTTGCTGCTAAGGGTGGCCCAACCAGTTATTAGGTTTAGGGGGCAATCACTTTTTCACACAGGGCCATGATGGTTTGGATTTTTTTTCACCTTTAATAATAAACACCTTCATTTACAAATTGCATTTTGTGTTTACTTGTGTTGTCCTTGACTATTGTTTAAATTGGTTTGATGTTCCGAAACACTTAAGTGTGACAAACATGCAAAGGAACAGGAAATGAGGAAGGGGGCAAACACTTTTTCACACCACTGTATATCGTTCACTCCTCTTCCCTTTGACACAATAGATTCCCTCACAGTTAAATATCTCTTCTTTGACATACCAGTTCTTGTCTTTTTAGGCTGGTAACCTACACTCAAATATGAATGTTCCCTAGCATGACGCTCGAAGTACTTCATACGACTCCTACTGACTCATTCCTATTCGCATACTTCCACCTGATATCAATACGAGTCACTTCACTCAATATACGACATCCATGCTCTCAAATGTACTATCTCTGATGTTCATTGTTCTGTTTACTTTATACTGAACTTTACCATGTTTACTTACGTTGTTATAACACCTCGGAACTACTCCTTGTTTATATATGCAACTAAAGCTTACCTGTATTCATTCTTTTGATGCCCTATGTTGCGCCTGCGTCCGCACTTACACAGTTTATATGACTCTTTGTATTATCCTTTGTACTTCTGTTTGCATTGTTAAACAAAATAAAAATCTTTAAAAAAAGAAAAAAGAAAAAAAAGAAAACAAAAGCACTTTCAAATACGTTTGCCATAACTCCATCAGTATCACCAGCAAAGCAGCTTCATTATTATCCCATTAAAGAAGAAAAAAATTGTGTGCTGCATTTTGACAATTCATAATTTGCCGCGTCACGAATGTTAAATCTCCATTACGAATGCTAGTTCAGACCGCTTCCGGCTCATCCTTGCTTCCGAGCATGCGTGTTTGTACTTTGGACTTTTGTGTGATGGACTTGTGTACACACGATACAAAAATATGACAACAGACCGTTCGTTGTCCGCCAACAATTTACTAGCCTGCCATCCAACATTTGTTGGTGGAAAGTTGGACAGCAATTGTCTGAAGGAGCGTACTAACGGTCGGAATTTAAGCAGTCTGTCATCACACAATTCCCTGCCGAAAATCCAATTGTGTGTACGAGGCTTTACTGTTGGGTATCCATTGTTGAATTTCCCTTCTCTACACTGAAGCTGACACTGGGACCCATTCATGTCACAGCCCAGACCAGAATGCTTTCAGAATAGGATATTATACAGATTTTCCTTACACAGGGTATATAGAATAGGTGGTGGAAGGAGAATTAAGTATACAGTAGTTAGTGTTTGACTGAACTTTCACTTTAAGATTAAGCATCAAAACAAAAGATTAATATAAACTGTTAAAGTGAGCAGACTATTGATTGAAATAATGTACCAAATTAAAGACATTCATGTAATTAAAAAGGTGAACAGTAACACCCACATAAGGCTTTATCCAAGTTGTCCAATGCATGTGATAACTGCTAAATGTGGCTCTTCTTTTAACATTTATGATTTTTATAAAGGAAAGATATATACATACAATCCACTGAGACCATAGTTTACTTCTTCAGTTGATGAAAAATAACCCTGAAAGTATTATTTTAAAACTCCACTGTCCATTACATTTTTCACAATGATAAATGGGATTTCTAAAGCAAATATATCATTGGTCACTGGAGGAAGAAAATGACAAGGAAAGTTATGGCTAGTTGCCTACACATTGTGACATTATACATAAAAGTAATTGAAGTACAGCAGATGCCAGCATTATGCTGTTCTGCTCATCTATTTGTTTTAGAAATCTGACAAGATGGACACAGATAAAGTTGAGCTGCTGTATTTTGTGTTCAGGAAATTATTCCCTCTAATAACATATCAATAATAATGAGATTGGCTTCTCATATCCATCATGCTACATTTAGTTGAACAAAATACTTTCATTTCAGATGTAACCACTTGCAGCATTAAAGGTCACCTAAGGACAACAATATATTTTTTGTAAATTCAAGAAAAATACGATTCTCTTACTTTGAAATGAAGGGTCTATTATGTACTGAATATTCAAGTTGTCTTAATTCCACTGTAGTGGGAATGCAACTAACTACAAAAAACAGGAGGGTGGTTATTAAATATACTATACAATTATTATTATATAATTACACTGGTGAAAGTAAAAACAACCTAAACATATAAAATTACAGAAGTGGACAAGAAAGGGAGGGCAAGTGTTCAAAAAATGCATAGCTTTTGGAACTGGGGGTTGACACTAAAAAGGTATGAGGGCTTACTCCAAAACAGAAAATGGCTATTGACTTCAGAAAGTTCCAGTATAATACTATAATAGAGATCATAGACTCCTATGAACAGGAAGTGAGCAAGTTATGTAAAATTCTCTATTTTAAGGATTTTTTGTGTATCTGCATCCTAATCTGTTTTACTGAAAACAAATCCACTGTGATCTGTAAAATTCCAATAAAACAAGGTTTTATGCCGATTCATTTTTATTGGGGGAAAGAAAGCATGGATAGCTCTTCCTTTTAACTACCTTAGCCCATCCGTTTTGGACCTGTAAATGGCTCCATAAAAGAATGCAGAAGAAAACATAGTAGGTGAGTATCATTAGATAAGGTGTTTTCTTTTTGCTATGAACAATTGAGTTTTAGATTTTTGTTCACATTTGAGATCTTTGATATAGGCTGTATCCCTTTACCATTTTGTATTAAAGTATGAACTACATTTTTTATTTGCAATATTTTCTAATTTGAGGCACCCCTCAAAGCACACACTCTAATTGTTGATAAATTATACATTCATAGGATTATGCAATACTAATTAATTTTATCACAGTTTCTCCAGGTTATTGGAAGAAAATCTTGCATGCCATGTTCTTCATGATGTCATCTATAATACTGAATAGTCTTTGTCAAACGATTCTGGTGAGTAAATAGGAGAGCACTTAAATTGCATACTAGACCAGAATGGCCCAATAGTCCAGCCTTTAGACCCAGTAAATCTTGGGGTCAGAGGTTGCTGGAACTGTGGGGCAGTCTGTCAGAAACCATGAATCGGACTGAGACAGAAGTACTGTTAAATCACACTTGTTTAATAATAAAGGTAAATAGAACAAACGTAGTCAAAACATAGCCAAAGTTCAGTAACCGGAACGGATAGTCAGCCAAGCAAGAAAGTCATGGATCAGTGTAGTTGAACAGCAAGCAAGATCTGGAGCCAGAAGAGATGTCAGCCAAGCAAGTCTTTAACAGGAACGCAGGAGATAGTCTCTGTGATGTTTACCAGGCAGAGATGCTCTGGGCTGGACGGCTTAAGTAGGCTAGACTGACAAGCAGGATATCATCAATAGGGGTGGGCCAAATGGACCCCTGTTCAGTTTGCATGAGAACTTTCGAACACCGCAAAAGTTCGGACCCGAATAACGAACCCCATTAAAGTCAATGGGACTTGAATGTCAAAAATCAAAAGTGCCCATTTTGAAGGCTTATATGCAAGTAATTGGGCATACAATGGTTATAGGGGTCTGGGTCCTGAAAAAGTTTGTGAAAAACTTAATTTTTAAATGAGCATTTATTTTTTGATTTTTAAAGTGAAAGCATAAAAATGAAAAAATTCTTCCAATATAGTGCCTAGGGGGTCCCCTTAGTCTATCTGTAAAGTGGCAGATATGCACCATGTCTATAATCTGCTGCAGCAATAATTGCATTTATAAAGCCAAATAAATGAAATTTTCCCTGCAAGCTGCCTTTATTTTGCTCAGCAACTGCTGGGGAGTCAGTGTGTATGATGAGGCCACAATGTAGTGCACTGGGAACAAGTTTAGAGATTTTTTGGATCCATTCTGGTGTCACTTTGACTTTGGATAGAAGTAACAGGTGCGTACAAATTGGTCTTTGGGTGTCGGTGGTGCCTTCCCACCGTAACCCTATAGAGGTACTCTTGATGAAAGCAAGAATTGGCCTTGCTGTAAAAAATTTCAATGATATGCACCTTTCAAACAGGTGCTGAAAAATTGGTCTTTGGGTGTTATATGTGCCCATGAAACCTATACCAAAAAAATTCTTCCAGATGAAATGACTGAACACCCTCAAAGCTAGGCAGCCTCAAAGTCCTGCAGAGATTCCACATCCCAAAAAGACTTAGTCAGAGACATTGGCATCAGGGGCTTCATAGCTGGTAATCCAGGACTTTTTTTATAAAAGTCAAACGGTCCACGGAGTCTGTGGACAAACGCGTTTTATGATCAGTAATGAAACCTCCTGCAGCACTGAATGCCCATTCTAAAAGCACACTGGATAGCACAGGCAAACCCACTAAACAGAGGAAATGATGCCCTGCCTGAGGACTAGGGATGAGCTTTCTGTTCCAGTCGAACATGAGTTTGACTCAAACGTCGGCTGTTTGATCGTTCGACGAAGATTGAACCTTATGGGGCATTCGCGCCAAATTTGAGCGGCGCGTCACGCCCCATAATGCACTGCCTCATCACAGTGCATTGCTGGCTGATGATTGGCCAAGCATGCACTATGACCCACATGCTTTGGCCAATCACAGCACCGTCAGCAAAGAGAGCCATAATTGGCCAAAGGCAGTGTGCCTTCGACCAATTATGGCTCAGGGGGTTAAGTCCACGCCCCACACTATATAAGGCCACCTGCATTTTGGCCCTGTGTAGTGTGTTAGAATGAGCAGGCAGTCTGTTCCTGGTGTACTGTTTCTAATCTACTTCAGGCAGGCAGGTGATTCAGTTAGCTGCAGTGTATTTAATATATATATACAGTCAGACTGGTATATATATATATATATATATATATATATATATATATACTGTTTCTAATATACTTCAAGCAGGCAGTTGATTCAGTTAGCTGCTGTGTATTTAGTATATATATATATACGCATCCCTGCTTTGTATCCTGTGTAGTTAGATCTGACTGCAGGCCATTCCTGGTGTACGTATTCAAATACACTTTCAGCCAGGCAGGTTATTCAGTGATCTGCAGTGCATAAAATATATATACAGTCTCCAACATATATATATCCACTGCATTCTAGTCTAGCCAAGCCTATATCTGACTGCAGGCCATTTCTGGTGTACGTTTTCAAATACACTTTCAGGCAGGTAGGCAAGTGATTTAGTCATCTGCAGTGCATTAAATATATATACAGTCTCCAACATATATATATCCACTGCATTCTAGTCTAGCCAAGCCTATATATGACTGCAGGCCATTGCTGGTGTACGTTTTTAAATACACTTTTAGGCAGGCAAGTGATTCAGTGATCTGCAGTGCATTAAATATATATACAGTCTCCAACATATATATATCCACTGCATTCTAGTCTAGCCAAGCCTATATCTGACTGCAGGCCATTGCTGGTGTACATTTTCAAATACACTTTCAGGCAGGCAGGCAAGTGATTCAGTGATCTACAGTGCATTAAATATATATACAGTCTCCAACATATATACTGTATATCCACTGCATTCTAGTCTAGCCAAACCTATATCTGACTGTAGGGCATTGCTGGTGTAAGTTTTCAAATACACTTTCAGGCAGGCAAGTGATTCAGTGATCTGCAGTGCATGAAATATATATGCAGCCTCCAACATATTGATATATATATATATATATATATATATATATATATATATATATATATATATATATATATCCACTGCATTCTAATTTAATGGTAGGATGTAGATTCACTACTACACTACACTAGTACAACATCCTACCTGTTGTCCATGCCACTATCTAAGGGGTATATACCTAGTACGGGCATGGTCGTCATAAATGGATGTGCGCTTTTTGGATATTGTGCCCTGTGCCTTTTCTTCTTTTCCGCATTTTTGGTTCACACTTTGCCACATCTACCCACTAGTGGGGATATTTGTGCGTCCCTGGTTAAAAAGGAGGGAGAATTTGTCCCTCCTCATTTCCCATCCACGCTGTTTTCAGCGTGTGACTGTTGGCGCTACCGCATCATGACCACAAGATGGTGCTGTTGCGGTTTTGCATCTCCAGGGACGCCTGGACTGGAAGTGATGTCAGGGGTCAGGTTTGACCCTTCACTTCCGGTGAGATCATGGACGTATAAGTCGCTAATGTTGGTGGCAAACCGTCACATGTGTCTTACTGTCCGAGATGCAGTGTATCATTTCGTAATTTAACGATCCTGGTCAATCCGACCTCTATGCTACCAGGTAGGAGTACTTTTTGTTTACTTAGGGGATGCTATTACTTAGTAACAACTTTGTTTTATGGCCATTGTGTCCCATGCTATGTCTGGGCGCTGTATGAATAGCTCATTACTACCATATTACTGGTTTACTATGTAGACATCATTAGGTTTCTCTTTCCCTCTGGTTGTCTATACCTTTTGCTTTGCAAACTTACTCCACCTGCCAAATACAAATCTAGCATTAGTCTGTCTTTTCAGACGCAGGAACTGTAGTTCAAATAAGTTTTCTCCCATAAAGCTTAGGTTATAATGGACATTAATTTAATGTTGAGTGCAGATTATGGGGTGTGCAAACTGAGAGTGCCATTGTAGGCCTATGATGTTTTTACCATTTATGTTTTTTTGTAATATATTATTATATAACTCCCAGTAACACCACCCGTGCCTTTTCTATATCTGAGTCCACTAGTGGGGACCATTAAAATACATTCAATTCAAGATTACGATCATTACTATAGTATAATCTATCATTTTCTAGACTACTGATGCTGCATATATATTGACGAAGAGGTACGATCCAATCTCCCCACTGGCTCTGGATCTGGCTCCTAGCGGGAATTAGCTGTGTTTTTTTGCGCCACCCCACCTGGGGTGGGGTTAGACGATTAGGGGTGCATGTGGTTATCAATTATTTGAAGGACCAGGTAGGCACAATAATCTAATACAAAATTTGATCATGTTAGCACTTAATGTGACTGCAATGAAGTTCTATATTATATTTTCTTAACAATGTATTCCTGAAGGGTCTGGTATGGATTTTGAGGGGGACCCATGTCGTTTTTTTTTGGCGCGGGGTTCCCCTTAATATACATACCAGACCTGAAGGGCCTGGTATGCTCTTGGAGGGGCCTCTTGGAGGGGCCTGGTATGCTCTTGGAGGGGAACCCATGTCGTTTTTTTTTTTATTAATGTCGACTGGCCTGGGGGCGACTTAAAGTCATGTTGTAAGTCACCCCAAGTCGTGTTGTAAGTCGCGCTGGAAGTCGTGTTGTAAAGTCGCCCCAAGTCGTGTTGTAAGTCGCGCTGGAAGTCGTGTTGTAAAGTCGCCCCAAGTCGTGTTGTAAGTCGCGCTGGAAGTCGTGTTGCCCGTGTGTGAATGGACTGTTAATGATAACGGCGTGCGCTATTCGCGGTGCGCCGGTATATTATGTGTTGCGCTTATGTGTGCGCCGGTTCATACGATCAAGTAATAATTTATCTGGCGCATTAATTGTGGTATGAACCGGCGCAGCGCAGTTTCATCTTGGTAAATCAGCCCCAATGTCTCTTCTGGAAATGTCCAATCATTAATTTTTACATGCAGAAGAGATGGTAGAGTGCATCACAAAGCCGTCCTCATCCTGCTCATCCTCTGTCACCCAGGCTAAGAGAAGTTTGGCTGCCAATGCAGCTGCCAAAGGGGCCTAATCCATCGGCTCAATGGCACAATGTCGGGTACATGCTGCAGGAGGATGCGCAGCGTTTTGAAGGCTCTGATGATGGTACCCAGGTTGGAGATGAAGGCAGTAATGCAAGCCCAGAGAGAGGGGGTGCCCAGAAGGACAAGAAACTGGCAGTCATGTTCCCCCAGCTGCAGCATACTGCCAGGTTTGCTCCAGAGGCGAAGAGGGAGGGGATGATGAGGTCACTGACTCTACGTGGATGCTTGATAGAAGAGAGGAGGCACATCTCCAACGAGGCAGGATACCCTCCAGGGGCCAGCTTAAGGACAGCGAACTGACTGCATCACACTGCAGAGCTCCGCTGCTGACTCTGTGGGTTTTTTCAAAAGTTCTTTGGAGTGGGCCTTTTTTGAGACATGTGCAGCAGATTTCACCATTGCTGCAGCATGCAACATATGCAACACATGTCTAAAGCATATCAAGCGTGGCCAAAACAGCAGCCGCTTGGGCACCACATGCTTGACCAGACATGTGTCGAGCTCCATTGGCAACAGTACTTAAAAGACCCACACCAAAGAACAAGGTGGACGTCTCTTTGCGCATCATCAACTGGGATCTCCAACCCCACTATACCTTTACTCCTCTCAGAGACCTGCACTGAGAGGAATGAAAGTGTAGAATTAGGTGTTCCAAGCACTTGCGGGCAATCTGCTAGCGGCACACCTAAATTCGATTGTAGCAGGCAAATTTCCCTACCCCAGTTGCTAAACCGTCAAAAGAAATTCGGTCCCAGCCATCCACATGCTCAGCGGCTGAATGCTAGTTTGGCTAAATTGCTAGCACTCCAACTGCTGCCTTTTCAGCTGGTAGATTCTGTCCCTTTTGAGAATTTCTGGAATGTGCAGTACTTTTTTTCTCGGAAGGTCATTCCGGCTCTCTACCGGCATGTGGAAGGCAATGTCTTGGCTTCGTTGGACAGGGCGATCAGTGGTAAGGTGCATATTACCACTGACTCATGGTCCAGCAGAACTTTTAGAGGGACGTTACCTTTTTTCACGGTGCACTGGGTAACCCTGCTGGCAGCTGGGAAGGATACAGGACAGGGTGCAGTAATGTTGGAGCTTGTTCTGCCACCACGCCTCCAAAATGCTGGTAGTGGGGATTCTGCCACACCTCTCTCCTCCACCCCTTCCCCTTCTTCTTCCAATATGGCCTCTTCCTGTGTAGATTTGTCCTCAGAACTAGCGGTGCTCCGTAGGCGTTCTAGGGGCTACGCAAGCACTCAGGCAAAAAGATGCCATGCGGTGCTTGAGTTGGTCTGCTTAGGGGACAGGAGCCACACTGGGGAAGAGAATCTGGCAGCTCTGCAGGGGCAGGTTCAGAGGTGGTTGATGCCACGCCAGCTTCAGCCAGGAATGGTGGTTTGTGACAATGGCACCAACCTCCTCTCCGCCCTCCGACAGGGACACTTGACCCATGTCTCCTGTTTGGCTCACATCCTTAATTTGGTGGTGCAGCGGTTCTTGTGCAGGTACCCAGGCTTACAGGATCTCCCGAGGCAGGCCAGGAAAGTCTGTGGGCATTTCTGACGGTCATATAATGCCAGTGCTTGGCTGGCTGACCTTCAAAAGGAATGCAACCTGCCCAAGAACAACCTCATCTGTGACATGCCCACCAGGTGGAACACAACGTTGGCAATGCTGCAGCGGCTGCACACACAGCAGAGGGCCATCAATGCGTACCTGTGCAAGTATGGCACCAGGACAGGGTCAGGGGAGCTTGGCTTTTTTTTGCCACGCCAGTGGCTAATGATCAAGGATGCATGCACTGTCCTGTCACCATTTTAGGAGGCCACGAGGATGGTGAGCAGTGACAGTGCATGCATCAGTGATACTGTCCCTCTTGTCTTCCTATTGGAGCACACGCTGCATGGAAAAATGGACAGGGCACTTGAGGCAGAACAGAGGGAGGAAGAGGAGGACTTCCTTACCACTCAAGTCCCCCTTTATCCAGACAGTATTCCTGCAGGTCCGTCTATCACACAGGAAGAAGAGGAGGAGGAGGAGGATTGTGTCAGCATGGAGGTGGAGCCTGGCACTCAGCATCAGCAGCAGTCTTCAAGGGATCATTTACAGTCCCCAGAAACCCATGGACTTGTACGTGGCTGGGAGGAGGTGGCAGCGGATCATGTCATCCTTAGTGACCCAGAGGACTCTGGACCGAATGCCTCAATATACCTACGCTGCATGGCCTCCCTGATCCAGCAAAGCCTGCGAAAGGACCCTCAGATTCATGGTATCAAGGATAGGGATCAGTACTGGCTGTCAAACCTTCTTGATCAACGTTACAAGGGTAAGGTTGCGAAACTTATCCAGCCCTCGCAGAGGTAGCAGAGGATGAAACATCTTCGGGAGGCTTTGCAGAAAGGTTTGTGCAATGCGTTTCCAGAGCCTGGGAGGTTACAATTTCCTTGTCCTCCTGGACAACGTGTTGCTGAGGCCCTGATGTGTTCAGACAATTTTTTAGTCCGCACCCCCAAGGTCTGATCAGTTCCAGCAACCATCGCCAGCGTCTGATTTACATGGCGCAGGAATACCTTGGGGCAAGATCAGACTTGGAGACCTTTCCAACCGAAAATCCACTGGGTTACTGGGTCTTGAGGATGGATCACTGGCCAGAGCTTGCACAGTATGCAGTTGAGCTACTGGCCTGTCCTGCATCCAGCGTTCTATCTGAACACACATTCAGCGCTGCTGGAGGCTTTGTAACCGATCACGGAGTGCGCCTGTCCACCAACTCGGTTGATCGGCTCACCTTCATAAAAATGAATCAGTCTTGGATCATCACCTACCAAGCACCTGATGCTGATGTAACTGATACATTTTTTTATGAATGTGAGATCCCTTGAAGACTGTCTATGCTGATGCTGAGTGACTATCCTGTTATGCTGAGTGACTATCCTATTCCTCCTCAATGTTCATGTTGATAGCTTCTAAGAACATTTTTGTTTCTGGGCACCACCAACAGTGCCTTAAGCCCAATTTTTCTGCCTCTGTTTAACAGGGGCATGTAATTACAATTTTTGCTGTAATATTTTGCAGCAGGGCACGTTCCTCTGCTCAACTAGAGTATCTGCGAGGGGTTGCAGTGTTGTGGCACCAGCACCAGTGCCTAAGGCCTGATTTTTCTGCCCCTGTTTAACAGGGGCACATAATTACAATGTTTGATCTAATATTTCACAGCAGGGTTCGTTCCTGCACTCAACAACAGAATCTGTGAGGGGTTACAGTGTTGTGGCACCACCACCACTGCCTTAGATTTTTCTGCCCCTGTTTAACAGAAGCCTGTAATTACAATTTTTGATCTCATATTTCACAGCAGGGCCCGTTCCTGCGCCCACCAAGAGTAACTGTGAGGGCTTACAATGTTGTGGCAACACCACCACACCACCACCAAAGGCCCAATTTTTCTGACCCTGTTCAACAGGGGCATGTAATTACAATTCTTGATATAATATTTCACAGCAGGGCCCATTACAGCGCCCACCAAGAGTAACTGTGAGGGCTTACAGTGTTCTGGTACCACCAACACCTAAGGCTCAAATTTCTGCAGAGTATATAGGGCAGGCCGTATAGTATATACATACGGTCCCCTACTTTCAAACATCCGACTTACAAATTACTCCTACTTACAAACGGAGGGAGACAACAGGAAGTGAGAGGAAATCTACCCCTAAATTCTCTCCTGCAAGAGTTAATATGGGAAAAAGGTGTCTCTACTGATGCTTTATTATCACCAATCCTTGTTTCCCTAAAAACCCCAAATTTTCAAAATCCAATTGTCATTTGGACAGAAAGTGAGGTGAAATCTTCTGAACAGGGGCACAGACAGCAAAACAAATGTTACAGGATAACCCTTCCCTATGTTATCCAAAAAGCTTAAAAATATTTTTTTTGTCTGGAGTACAAAATGTACCTGTTCCAAATTACAAACAGATTCAACTTAAGAACAAACCTACAGTCCCTGGCTTGTTTGGACGGTCTGTATACTGCTGTTCAGAGTATATAGGGCCTGGGGGGCCTCTCTCCTTTTCTTTTTTTAATTTGGGTGCGGGGCTCCCCTTAATATCCATACAAGACCCAAAGGGCCTGGTAATGGGCTGGGGGGGTACCCATGCCGTTTTTCTCAATCATTTTCATCCATATTGCCGGGACCCGACATTACATTACAGCCGCAAGCAGTTTTAAATGACTTTTATTCCTTTATAAATGTCATCTTGTGCAGGGACTGTTCTAAACATGGGAAACACTTGCCACTTTACAGGCATACTATAGACACCCGCCAGGTACGATATTTAAAGGAATATTTCACTTTTATTTTTTCACTTTAAGCATCATTAACCACTTCAATACAGGGCATTTATACACCCTTCCTTCCCAGACCAATTTTTTAGCTTTCAGCGCTCTCACACTTTGAATGCCAATTACTCAGTCATGCAACACTGTACCCAAACAACATTTTTCTTATTTTTTTTCATACAAATAGAGCTTTCTTTTGGTGGTATTTAATCACCACTGGTTTTTTTTTTTTGCGACATAAGTGAAAGAAGAGCGAAAATTTTGAAAAAAAACTATTTCTTTTTTAGTTTCTATGATAACATTTTGTTCATAAATTTGGGCCAAAATTTATACCGCTACATCTCTTTGGTAAAAATAACCCAAATTAGTGGATATTATTTAGTCTCTTTGAAAGTTATAGAGTCTACAAGCACTGGTGAAAATCATTGATCTGATCACACCTGATGCACTGACGGCCTATCTAATTTCTTGAGGCTCTGAAATGTCAGGACAGTACAATTACCCCCCAAATGACCCATTTTTGAAAAGTAGACAGTCCAAGTATTTAGTAAGAGGCATGGTGAGTTTTTTGAAGTTGTAATTTTTTCCCACAATTCTTGGGAAAATTACGATTTTTTTCCCCACAAAATTGTCATAATACAGGCATACCCCACTTTTAAGTACACAATGGGGTTTATTTACTAAAGATGGAAAGTGCAAAATCAGGCTCACTTTTGAATAGAAACCCATGAGCTTCTAGGTTATATTAACAAAGCTTAATTGAGCAAGCTAGGGTTAGAAGCTCATTGGTTTCTATGCAGAAGTGAGCCTGATTTTGCACTGTTTAGCTTTAGTAAATAAACCCAATTGTGTACTTAAAAGTGGGGTATGCCTGTACCAAGTTATTTCTCACACACAACATATGCAATGCAATTACACCCCAAAATACATTCTGCTACTCCTCCTAAGTAAGGAGATACCACATGTGTGGGACTTTTACACAGCCTGGCCACACAGAGAGGTCCAACATGCAGGGAGCACCGTCAGGGGTTCTAGGAGCATAAATATCACCTCTAATTTCCTAACGACCTATTACATTTTTGAAGGCCCTGGAGCACCAGGAAAGTGGAATTAACCACACAATGACCCCATTTTGGAAAGCAAACACCCCAACATCTATTCTATGAGGCATAATGAGTCTTTTGAACGGTTCATTTTTATACACAAGTCTTCAGAAAACGTGGAAAGAAAATGAAAATCTTTTTTTTTTTACACAATGTTGTCAATTTATAAGATATTTCTAACAAATAGCATGTATATAGCAAAAATTACACCCCAAAATACTGCTACTCTTCCCGAGTATGGCGATACCACATGTGTGAGACTTTTACACAGCCTGGCCACATACAGGCCCAACATTGAAGTAGTACCTTCAGGCATTCTAGGAGCATAAATTACAATTACAATCTCATTTCATTCCTACCTATCACATTTTTGAAGGTCCTGGAGCACCAGGACAATGGAATTACCCACAAAATGACCCCATTTTGGAAAGCAAACACCCCAACGTGTATGAGGCATGAGCTGCAAATAGGTACCCGGATACTCTGATGGGCTGGTGACAGGTAATCGGGTACTCTGATGGACTGTGACAGGTATTCGGGCACTCAGATGAACTGTGACAAGTACTCGAGTACTCAGATGAACTATGACAGGTACTCAGATGGACTGTGACAGGTATTCAGGTACTCAGGTACTCATATGGGCTTGAACAGGTACTCGGGTACTCAGATGAACTGTGACAGATACTGTACTCAGGTACTCAGATGAACTGTGACAGGTACTCAGGTACTCAGTACTCAGATGAACTGTGACAGGTACTCAGGTACTCAGATGGGCTCTGACAGGTACTCAGGTACTCGGATACTCAGATGGACTGTAACAGGTACTCCGATGGACTGTGACAGGTACTCAGGTATTCGGGTACTCAGATGGGCTGTGACAGGTACTCGGGGACTCAGATGGACTGTGACAGGTACTCGCTGACTCAGATGGGCTGTGACAGGTACTCGGGTACTCAGATGGGCTGTGACAGGTACTCGGTACTCAGGTACTCAGATGGACTGTGACAGATACTCAGGTATTCGGGTACTCAGATGGTCTGTGACAGGTACTCGAGGACTCAGATGGACTGTGAAAGGTACTCGGTGACTCAGATGGGCTGTGACAGGTACTCGGGTACTCAGATGTGCTGTGACAGGTACTCGGTACTCAGGTACTCAGATGGACTTGGACAGATACTCTGGTACTCAGATGGACTGTGACAGATACTCAGGTACTCGGGCACTCAGATGAACTGTGACAGGTACTCAGGTGGGCTGTGACAGGTACTCGGGTACTCAGATGGACTGTGACAGGTACTCAGGTATTCGGGTACTCAGATGGGCTGTGACAGGTACTCGGGTGCTTGGGTACTCAGATGAACTGTGACAGGTACTCAGGTGGGCTGTGACAGGTACTCGGGTACTCAGATGGACTGTGACAGGTACTCAGGTATTCGTGTACTCAGATGGGCTGAGACAGGTACTCGGGTGCTTGGGTACTCAGATGGGCTGTGACAGGTACTCAGGTACTCGGGTACTCAGATGAGCTGTGACAGGTACTCGGGTACTTGGGTACTCAGATGGGCTGTGACAGGTACTCGGGTGCTTAAGTACTCAGATGGGCTGTGACAGGTACTCAGGTACTCGGATACTCAGATGGGCTGTGACAGGCACTCAGGTAAACGGGTACTCAGATGGGCTGTGACAGGTACTCGGGTGCTTAAGTACTCAGATGGGCTGTGACAGGTACTCGGGTACTCGGATACTCAGATGGGCTGTGACAGATACTCAGGTACTCGGTTACTCAGATGGGCTGTGACAGGTACTCGGGTTCATAGGTACTGGGCTGTGACAGGTACTTAGGTACTCAGGGGCTGTGGCAGGTGATGACAAGTACTTTGATGGGTGATGACAGGTACTTTGATGGGTGATGACAGGTACTTTGATGGCTGGTAAAAGGTATTTCATGGCTGGTGACAGGTCCTCTTTATTAGGGGAGGTAATCAGTGTGTGTTGGTGTACACTAAGATCAGTGTGTGAGGAGCAGAACCCGGTAACATCTTGTTCCTGCGGTTTGTTGACATTCTGTGACAGGCTGTGATTGGACACAGCCAGTCATGTGGTAAAGAGACAATTTTATTGGCTCTTTACTGTGATCGGGGTTGGGCTTTGTCAGAGTTAGGGATGAGCCGAACACCCCCCTGTTCGGTTTGCACCAGAACCTGCGAACAGACCCAAAGCTTGTGTTAACTTTAGAACCCTATTAAAGTCTATGGGACTCGAACGTTCAAAATCAAAAGTGCTAATTTTAAAGGCTAATATGCAAGTTATTGTCATAAAAAGTGTTTGGGGACCTGGGTCCTGCCCCAGGGGACATGTATTGATGCAAAAAAAAGTTTTAAAAATGTCAGTTTTTTCAGGAGCAGTGATTTTAATAATGCTTAAAGTGAAACAATAAAGGTGTAATATTCCTTTAAATTTTCGTACCTTGGGTGTGTGTATAGTATGCCTGTAAAAGGGCGCATGTTTCCCGTGCTTAGGACTGTCACTGCACAAAGTGTAATTTTTGCAGGAAAAAAAGCTATTTAAAATCACTCGCGGCTATAATGAATTGCCGGCTCCCGTAATACAGAGAATCATTCATTGAAAGTCATTGATAAAAAAAAAAAGCATGGGGGTTCCCCCAAATTCAATTACCAGGCCCTTCAGGTCTGCTATGGATATTAAGGGGAACCCTGCCTAGCTTTGGGGGTCTGTTGGCGTCTCTTCTTCTGCGTCGGCCCGCTCCGCGCAATGGGAGGCTCCCGCTGTGTGAGGCTTTGCTCCGTCTGACAGCTCTTTTATAACAGAGGGCGGGGCCACCTGGTGACCCCTCCCCCCTCTGACGCATGGAGACATCATGGGGACTTCGCGGGGGCCGTCCTGCTTTTTTTCCTGCAAAAATGACACTTTGTGCAGGGATAGTTCTAAACACTGGAAACATGCGTCCCTTTACATGCATACTATAGACACCCCCCAGGTACGAAATTTAAAGGAATATTACACTTTTATTGTTTCACTTTAAGCATTATTAAAATCACTGCTCCTGAAAAAACTGCAGTTTTTAAAACTTTTTTTGCATTGATACATGTCCCCTGGGGCAGGACCCGGGTCCCCAAACACTTTTTATGACAATAACTTGCATATAGACTTTTAAAATTAGCACTTGAGATTTCTCCCATAGACTTTTACAGAGTGCTTGCAGCTTTTCGAATTTGCCGCGAACACCCCAAATTGTTCGCTGTTCGCTGAACAGGCGAACAGGCAATGTTCGAGTTGAACATGAGTTCGATTCGAACTCGAAGCTCAGCCCTAGTCAGAGTGACAAGCCTCGTCCCCGATCGCCGCTCTGCACACACCCTAGGGCCGTGTACGAGCCCCGTGCATGTAGCCAGTACATGTGACCGGCTGTGATTGGGCACAGCCGGTCACATGGATCGGGGGTGGAGCGGGGAGGCGGATCACACGGATTGGGGATGGGCTGTGTCCGAGGGACACATCTCATCCACTATCGCTGTGCTGCGGGCCCCCGGGGTGAGATACCGAGGACATCATATAACGCCCACCCAGGATGGGAGATCCCATCTGTGGACGTCATATGACTATGGCCCAGTATTGAAGTGGTTAAAATCACTGCTCCTGAAAACAGCTGTTTTAAAGCTTTCTTTTGCATTGATACATGTCCCCTGGGGCAGGACCCGGGTCCCCATACCCTTTTTAGGACAATAACTTGCATATTAGCCTTTAAATTTTGCACTTTTGATTTCTCACGTTCGAGTCCCATAGACTTTAACGGTGTTCGAATGTTCGCGCAAACTTTCAGTCCGTTCGCATGTTCTGGATGCAAACCGAACCAGGGGGTGTTCGGCTCATCCCTACTGAGGACTGACCACCATGTCCCTTCCTCTGGACACATTTGTTGCTGGCCCCCTTACAGTGCCAAGGGAACATCTGCCTCTCCTTGTTGTCCTCCCAGACATTATTGGGAGGGAGGGGGTGGTGCTTATAAGCAAATGTAAAGAATAAAATGAAATCTGTATGTAGATGCACTTTAATCAATGTAAAGAGGTGTTTGGTGCACTTTAATTTGAGTACTAACACTACACAGACACACTCCACGGATACACTATAATATACTGCGCCAAATGTACAGTGACGCACAGAACTATATGTCATTAATCTGGCAGTAACGCACACAGAACTATATGGCATTAAACTGGCAGTAACGCACGGAAAACAATATGGCGTTAAACTGGCAGTAACGCACACAGAACTATATGGCGTTAAACTGGCAGTAATCCACACAAAACTATATGGCGTTAAAAAGGCAGTAACACACACAAAACGATATGGCGTTAAACTGGCAGTAATGCGCACAGAACTATATGGTGTTAAACTGGCAGTAACGCACACAAAATGATATGGCGTTAAACTGGCAGTAATGCACACAAAACAATGTAGCGGTCACACTTGGACAAGTGTGCGCTATGAGTGTAAATTTCGTTTTTTACCTCAGAACAGTAATGGGGTTCTGAGGGTTAATTGTACAGGTTAACTTTGGCATAAGTTTGGCTGGGCTGTACTAGGGTTCTGCCTGGTTATGGGTGCAGTGAGGCACCCATGACAGGCCTAGAAACCAGGACGTCTTAGGTATCAGTCTTCTGGACCGGGGTAGCCCCGTGAGGTGTTCCGGGCCTAGGAGAGCTTGCCGTCCTGCAAACATGGTCAGTTTGACTAGCCCCATAGACCCGCATGGTCTGGGGTGGGGATCCGTCTGTTCCCGAGTCCTGGAGCCGGTTAACCCGAGGCCCAGTAACTGAAGGATGATTCAAGGCGTCCCGGTGTGTTCTCAGTATTGGAGGGACACGGCAACTCATACAAGTGACCAGGGGAGGACTCTTCGGAAGAGGGCCAACAAGCTGGCATCTCAGTAAGAGCCTGGAAGCTAAGTTGTATGGACACTAAAGAATCCACACTTCCACAGTACTGCCAAGGAGACAGAGAAAGTTCCAGGTACTGTGAGAAAGGCTCCTATTCACCTTCGGTTGCAAGTTTATTCTGTGTCAGAAACTTTTTGCAAGTTTTCGGATCACATTGTTGGCTGCCAAACCTCTGGCTAGAGGTTTGTACAGCATTGAAGTACCCAGCTGCGAGTGACTACTCCCTGGGTTGATTAGAGACATTCTGTGGATGTCAGCAGTTCAAGGTGCCTGAGTTTCTTCACCCTTGCCCTCTATTCCTATCTGAGATTGTGTTATTTTGGATGTTACCACTGCAGAATAAAAACCTTCAAAAGGACTTTTTTTATGTGTCAGCATCCAAAGTTGTTGGGTACTAACCCTGGGAACCCCTGGACATTCACCGACAAGCCAAGAGGAGGTAACTGGTAAGCCCAAAAGTCAAGGCCGCCCCTCAAGGGATTATGGCGCTACACATGGGGGCTCGCAGTCCGGGATTTACAGTTACCTCGCAGCGCATTGGAATGGAGGGTGAAGTATTTTTGAACTGCGCCATCAGAGATCAGCGCCATTTTGGAGAGACTTTCACTGAGGTGCGTAAGCGTGGGAGGAGCCTTTGCCGAAAAGCCCGCAAAGTTACGCAGCACCAGCACCCAGTGGGAGGAGTCTATGCTGATCTTTCCCCACACGAGACACTGCGTGAGAGTGTGTTGCGGAAGGAGAAGAAGCTTGGTTGAGTTCTCGAAGTTGGAGAAAAAGATACCAAAACCTTCTCAGCGAAATGTATCGTATCCCGAGCATGCAGTCTGCATCTGGACCCAGGATGCCTACAGCAAGGGGTCCAGCAAGTATACAGATGCCCGGAACCGTGATTACAGATACGGGCATTTGTCTGCTGCCACAGGGGCGGTTCGTGTTATACACTGTGGGAGACATGGAGGCCCTCGGAATGTTGTGTGGGAAATGTAACGGGTTGGTCGCCAACCCCCCTGCCGTTCACCAGGTGCTGAAGGTGTGGTGAGTACACCTGCAAAGTGGAGCAGCCCACCGAACTGCCTCGGGCTTTCCACATGGATTGGGTCACAGGTGTGGCTACTGAGGAGCATATCGCTTATGTTCCGGCTAAAGGGCCCGAATTTCGGGTTTCATCCACGGTTGCCAGTGCCCCCAACAAGGACATTGCTACTGCACGGGCACAAGAGTCAACCCCTGAGGTGATGGACACAGCCTCGTCCACCCTCACTGATTTCACTGCTATGCCTACCCTGGAAGAAGTGGAGCCCCTACAGCCTTTGACTAGTCGCAAGAAGGGTCCACAGCCCTCTCCAGTGGCAGCTCGTCGGGTAAAGGCCACCGCAGTCTATGGGAGAGAGCACCGAGGGAACCGTGAGTACTAAAACTGTAAAAAGATTTGTATCACAGGACTCTGACTTAGAATCTTTTTGCTGCTCGCCGGAGGCCGAAGAGGCTAAGGAATTGTTCGATGCAATGTCTGATGAGTTGTTGTGGTCATGTGGGGATGATGTGGCCGCTGCTTGTGGTGATGTTGCGGGCTGGTTAGCCCTTACCGAGGGGGATGAAATACCTCAAGTAGAGACCCCCTTGGCCCGAAATGTCCTGGTGCCCAAGCTTAAAAATCTGCCAGTGATTTTGAGTAGTGCCACGGGCTTGGTGAAGAGGTCCCCAAACTCTTGCATACCCCCAGGGGATGGAGTCACCCGCAAATTACCGAGACTAGCCAGGTCTCTGAGACTGTTGCATAAGCAGGTGGCAACAGAGTATGGACTTGAGTTCCTTTATGTGCCTTGGGAAGTCATGGACATTGTGTAAGCGAATCGGGAAAAGTGGTATGCGGAAGATGTCTGGGACTACCTTAAGGTCCCAAAGCCACTGCGAAAGAAAGCATTTTCCCGTGAGATGTTTGATCGGTTTCAAGGCTGTCTGTTGCATTGGAGTTATGGTCGGCACATCTATTGTGACAAGGTTGTGATCTGCAGACCGGATAAAGACAGTACTGTGTACTACATCACCACCTATGATGTCCAAACGGGTAAAGACCTGGTTTTGACCGACCCATGTTTCTATTGGTGAACTGTTCCTGAGTCAAGCCTTTGAATCTTGCAAGAAGAACTTATTCGGATCTTCATCTTTTTGTGATTTTCTGCAGAAATTACAGAACTATGGGGGTTAGACAGACAGGTAGTTGCTGAAGAGAGAACTACGCGTCAAGATCTACCATGCCGGACCACAGTACTTAGTTTCATGAGGACTTGTAGTTACAGCGGCTCTGACCACTAGGTGGCATGAGTCGGCAGAAAAGGGACAGGAGTAGTGAGAACTTTCTTTTCTATTTTAGATATTGGTTAGTGATTTTAGAGATTTAAAAATGTATGTGTCTTTAGAGAAGGAAATTTCATTGAGAATGGGATGAAATTTTGCTGTCTAAAAGAATTGTACAGTGTATAGTATTGCATTTGTCTGTTGCTTTTTTTAGGATGCACCGAGATCGACTGTCAAGCCCACCGGAGATTGGGTGGGGTAGTCAGTTAGTCTGGGTGGTATGTGTACAGTATAAAAATAAAATGTGTTGTTGTGAAAATGTCAAACATTTAACTGTGTTTTTCTTCCTTTCCTTATCCCAGCACCCACTTAAAATGCAGGCACCGCATGGGTTTTTGTAAAATATGTTAGGATTTTTTCCTGGTTGTAGCCTAGACGATGAGGACATCGTCTAAATGACCAGGGTGAGTGTGTAGCGGTCACACTTGGACAAGTGTGCGCTATGAGTGGAAATTTATTTTTTTCCCTCAGAACAGTAATGGGGTTCAGAGGGTTAATTGTACAGGTTTATTAAGAAGGACAACTAAGGTGTGGCTTAGCAGCGGATGTAGGAAGACGTGTCTGCCTGTAGCTCCGCCAGCCATCCGTGCACTCATCCTGGCTATCTTTGCTCCGGACCGCTGTTTGGCCCCACACAGCATCCCCAACCTCCGGTGAGCCCTCCGACCTCTGTTGAACCTGCCGCTCGAGCCGCTAACATGTTCAGGAGGAACACAGGTGGCAAGGCCCAAACGGACCCCCCGATCCAAGATGGTGCCGGCGCGCCACACGGCTAAAGAAAACTACAAAGAAGCTGCACAGAAGCTCCTGTTTGGGGGAAAGTCATACAAGGATGCCCTGGCCAGTATGCCCAGCAATGATGACATCCATAGATGCTCCCCAGAGGCAGATGATACAATCCCCTTGGAGGATGTGGATGGATTACCCCAGGCCTGGAGCGCAGTGAGTACACCTACTCTTACTATGACTGGGCCGCAGGCCAACTCCAGCAGGGCAGAGGACACAGAACCCAAGCTTAGGGATATTTTCACAGCGGTGACATCCTGCAACCACTCCATTTCTGCCCTATCAGATGAGATAAAAGGTGTAAAGGCTGAAATATCATTTGTCCGCCATGATATGCAAAAGTTGAGGGAGAGAACATCTGCTCTAGAAGGCAGGCTAAGCACAGTGGAGGATGATATGGCGCCCATGCAAAGGGACTTGAAATTTAATTGTCACCTTACTGAACAGAACGCCATGCATCTCGACAAAATGGAGAATCACATGAGATGCAACAATATCTGAGTATTAGGGTTACCAGAAAAGGCTGAGGGCAAGCATGCAGTGGACTTTATAGAGCAGTGGCTGATTGATACGTTTGGCAAGGAATCCTTCTCCCCACTATTTGCCGTCGAATGTGCCCACAGGGTACCCACACCTCCACTTCCTCCTGGTAACCATCCCAGGTCTTTTTTGTTCAAACTGCTTAATTATAAGGAGCGGGATGTGATACTTTCCAAAGCAAGGGTCATGTTGGGCAAAATGGAGATTGACAACTCCAGAATCTCGCTATTTCCAGATTTTTCAGCAGAGTTACAGAAAAGAAGAGCTACCTTTAATGATGTTAAACGAAGGCTAAGAGATTTAGGAGTGCAATACGGCATGTTATACCCTGCACGTCTTCGAGTTATAGCTCTGGGAGAGTCTCATTTTTTTGACAGGCCTGCAGCGGCAGCTCAATGGTTGGAGCGGGAAGAAAGAGCACTTAGAGAGGCCAGACAGCATCGTCCAGCAACGTAATCGTCATTATCATGATACTAAGCAAGATGGCACTTCATTAACACAAGTCCGGCGAAGCGAATAGGTGGGAAAAAGTTTTCAACATGACAGACTGCCCCATGTCCCCTGTGCATGTGAAACTCTGTTTATCATCTTGTCATGTGAGTTTCCATGGCCTCCCTCCCCCCCAAGTACTCAGGAAGGGGGCTTGTGATGTTTCAGTCCTAGGGGCTGAGAGCCCAGTTGGCTCTGCACGTGACACTTTTTCAGTTTTATATCTACTGGTTACCCCTTTTTTTCTTCCTCTTGTTTTTCTTTCTTTGTTGTGTTTTTTCTTTTCCAGAACAACATGGAACAGTGGCTGCTTTCCTGAAGATATGAAAATGATCCCACGTCTCCTTACCAGAGTGATTGTTCTGGGTTTGTGCATTATTATGCGTCTGTTCTAGTGCAAGAGCTTCTGTACACAGTATAAGTACCTCAGATATAGGTTTTTGTTCTAGTATTCAAGGGTTGATAACCATAATATGTCTGTACATAACTTTAGCAAGTACAAATGTCAGCAACAGTTAAAGTTATTTCATAAATCTATTGATAGGTTTCCTACTCTGCATCAAATAACCCCCGGGGAAGAAGGTAGGTTAGCCCGGTTTCTACAAGAAACAGGGCTAAGGGAAGCCTGGAGAGTACGGCACCCGTTGGAAAGGCAATATTCCTGTTTTTCAGCCTCCTTTTCGACCCTATCTAGACTCGATATGGCCTTTGTTAATCCTGAAGCCCTACCCCTTATAGGAGCAATAGAATACGGCCCAAGGGGGATATCGGACCATTCGCCTTTGACCTTAACTTTGAATACGGGAAGTAAGCCTTATCGCAGGGAGTGGAAAATAGATCCAGCTTGGCTGGAGTTAATTGATAATTCTGAACAAGTAAAAACGGCTTTAAAAGAATTTATTAGCATAAATACTGACACGGCTCCGGTGGGGGTGGTTTGGGACTCTTTAAAAGCACACTTCAGGGGCCTCCTTATACAACAAATCGCCAGAATTAAAAGTAAGACGTGAGAAAGGGAGGGGGAAGCTAAAAAGGCTGTAATGTTGGCAGAACAAAAATACATTCTCAACCCAAACTCGGAAACCCCCAAAAAATGGTTAGAGAAACAGCAAGATTATAAGACAGTCACTATTAGGATTAATGAGGATAAACCTATATTCCAGAGACAATTAAACTTCAGCGAAGAGGAGAAAGTGGGACGTATGTTGTCCCTGCTGGTCAAAGTAAATACTTCCCCCTCAGTGGTCTTGGCGGTGAGGACCATACAGGGAGATATTTCTTTGGATCCGACGATTATAATGAAAACATTTAGTGATCACTATAGCTCTGTAACGCCGAGCGCTCCGGGTGCCCCATCCATCCCGGAGCGCTCACGGCGTCCTCTGCCCTGCAGCGCCTCGGTCAGCTCCCCTGACCGCAGGCGCTGCTCTGTCTCCGCGATGCGATCCACGTCCCGCCCGGGGATCGCATCCCGCTCCCCTCACCTTCCCCTGACAGCTTCCTCCGGCGTGCGCGCGCCCCCGCTCCCCAGGCGCGCGCGACCCTGCCTGCTATTAAAGGGCCAGCGCACATCAATTAGTGCCTGGTCCAAATATGTTACACCCAAAACACTACATAAACCGACTTCCCCTTCCTGTCCTGGCCGGATCTTGTGTTGCCTATAGTGCCCAGTAGGGATGGGCCCGGTGCTCGATGCGAACCCACGTTCGCATCGAGCACCGGGCGTTCGCTCGCTCGGCTAGCCCAGAACTATTTTGGCCGCTCGCATCACGTTCGTGTGTTGCGCGCGGCCCCGCAATGCATTGCGGCCGGCGCGGCCGGCGCAGTGCATTGCTGGCTGATGATTGGCCAAGCATGCACTGTGACCCCGCATGCTTGGCCAATCACAGCCCCGGAAACTCGAAGAGCCATAATTGGCTACAGGCAGGACGCCTGTAGCCAATTACAGCTCAGGGGCTTTAGTACACGCCCCCCCCTATAAAAGGCCGCCACGCCGTCTGCGCCGGTCACATGCTGTTCCGGCGTAGATAGAGCAGGATAGGTCTGTGACACTCTGCTGGATTTAGTTAGTTAGAGAGATTTACTTAGAGAGATTGAGTTAGATAGATTCATTTACAAAGATTGATTTAGAAAGAGGGGCTTGTAGTGTGTTCGTGGCAGGCAGGCAGAGCTCCTATATTTTGTTCCCAGAAGCACCTATAGGACTTGTAGTGTGTTCGTGGCAGGCAGGCAGAGCTCCTATATTTTGTTCCCAGAAGCACCTATAGGACTTGTAGTGTGTTCGTGGCAGGCAGGCAGAGCTCCTATATTTTGTTCCCAGAAGCACCTATAGGACTTGTAGTGTGTTCGTGGCAGGCAGGCAGAGCTCCTATATTTTGTTCCCAGAAGCACCTATAGGACTTGTAGTGTGTTCCTGGCAGGCAGGCAGAGCTCCTATATTTTGTTCCCAGAAGCACCTATAGGACTTGTAGTGTGTTCCTGGCAGGCAGGCAGAGCTCCTATATTTTGTTCCCAGAAGCACCTATAGGACTTGTAGTGTGTTCCTGGCAGGCAGGCAGAGCTCGTATATTTTCTTCCCAGAAGCACCTATAGGACTTGAAGTGTGTTAGTCCCATCACACAGAGATCATATATTTTGTTCCCAGAAGCACCTATAGGACTTGAAGTGTGTTAGTCCCATCACACAGACCTATATTTTCTTCCCAGAAGCACCTATAGGACTTGAAGTGTGTTAGTCCCATCACACAGAGATCATATATTTTGTTCCCAGAAGCACCTATAGGACTTGAAGTGTGTTAGTCCCATCACACAGACCTATATTTTCTTCCCAGAAGCACCTATAGGACTTGAAGTGTGTTAGTCCCATCACACAGAGATCATATATTTTGTTCCCAGAAGCACCTATAGGACTTGAAGTGTGTTAGTCCCATCACACAGAGATCATATATTTTCTTCCCAGAAGCACCTATAGGACTTGAAGTGTGTTAGTCCCATCACACAGACCTATATTTTCTTCCCAGAAGCACCTATAGGACTTGAAGTGTGTTAGTCCCATCACACAGAGATCATATATTTTGTTCCCAGAAGCACCTATAGGACTTGAAGTGTGTTAGTCCCATCACACAGAGATCATATATTTTGTTCCCAGAAGCACCCATAGGACTTGAAGTGTGTTAGTCCCATCACACAGAGATCATATATTTTGTTCCCAGAAGCACCTATAGGACTTGAAGTGTGTTAGTCCCATCACACAGACCTATATTTTCTTCCCAGAAGCACCTATAGGACTTGAAGTGTGTTAGTCCCATCACACAGAGATCATATATTTTGTTCCCAGAAGCACCTATAGGACTTGAAGTGTGTTAGTCCCATCACACAGAGATCATATATTTTGTTCCCAGAAGCACCTATAGGACTTAAAGTGTGTTAGTCCCATCACACAGAGATCATATATTTTGTTCCCAGAAGCACCTATAGGACTTGAAGTGTGTTAGTCCCATCACACAGACCTATATTTTCTTCCCAGAAGCACCCATAGGACTTGAAGTGTGTTAGTCCCATCACACAGAGATCCTATATTTTGTTCCCAGAAGCACCTCTAGGACTTGAAGTGTGTTAGTCCCATCACACAGACCTATATTTTCTTCCCAGAAGCACCCATAGGACTTGAAGTGTGTTAGTCCCATCACACAGAGATCCTATATTTGTTCCCAGAAGCACCTATAGGACTTGAAGTGTGTTAGACCCATCACACAGAGATCATATATTTTGTTCCCAGAAGCACCTATAGGACTTGAAGTGTGTTAGTCCCATCACACAGAGATCATATATTTTGTTCCCAGAAGCACCTATAGGACTTGAAGTGTGTTAGTCCCATCACACAGAGATCATATATTTTGTTCCCAGAAGCACCTATAGGACTTGAAGTGTGTTAGTCCCATCACACAGAGATCATATATTTTGTTCCCAGAAGCACCCATAGGACTTGAAGTGTGTTAGTCCCATCACACAGAGATCATATATTTTGTTCCCAGAAGCACCTATAGGACTTGAAGTGTGTTAGTCCCATCACACAGAGATCATATATTTTGTTCCCAGAAGCACCCATAGGACTTGAAGTGTGTTAGTCCCATCACACAGAGATCATATATTTTGTTCCCAGAAGCACCTATAGGACTTGAAGTGTGTTAGTCCCATCACACAGACCTATATTTTCTTCCCAGAAGCACCTATAGGACTTGAAGTGTGTTAGTCCCATCACACAGAGATCATATATTTTGTTCCCAGAAGCACCTATAGGACTTGAATTGTGTTAGTCCCATCACACAGAGATCCTATATTTTGTTCCCAGAAGCACCTATAGGACTTGAAGTGTGTTAGTCCCATCACACAGACCTATATTTTCTTCCCAGAAGCACCATAGGACTTGAAGTGTGTTAGTCCCATCACACAGAGATCATATATTTTGTTCCCAGAAGCACCTATAGGACTTGAATTGTGTTAGTCCCATCACACAGAGATCCTATATTTTGTTCCCAGAAGCACCTATAGGACTTGAAGTGTGTTAGTCCCATCACACAGACCTATATTTTCTTCCCAGAAGCACCCATAGGACTTGAAGTGTGTTAGTCCCATCACACAGAGATCCTATATTTTGTTCCCAGAAGCACCTATAGGACTTGAAGTGTGTTAGTCCCATCACACAGACCTATATTTTCTTCCCAGAAGCACCCATAGGACTTGAAGTGTGTTAGTCCCATCACACAGAGATCCTATATTTTATTCCCAGAAGCACCTATAGGACTTGAAGTGTGTTAGTCCCATCACACAGACCTATATTTTCTTCCCAGAAGCACCCATAGGACTTGAAGTGTGTTAGTCCCATCACACAGAGATCCTATATTTTGTTCCCAGAAGCACCTATAGGACTTGAAGTGTGTTAGTCCCATCACACAGACCTATATTTTCTTCCCAGAAGCACCCATAGGACTTGAAGTGTGTTAGTCCCATCACACAGAGATCCTATATTTTGTTCCCAGAAGCACCTATAGGACTTGAAGTGTGTTAGTCCCATCACACAGACCTATATTTTCTTCCCAGAAGCACCTATAGGACTTCTAGTGTGTTAGTGGCATCACACAGAGCTCCTCTATTTTCTTCTCAGCAGCACCCACAGGACTTCTAGTGTGTTAGTGGCATCACACAGAGCTCCTCTATTTTCTTTGCAGAAGCACCCACAGGACTTCTAGTGTGTTAGTGGCATCACACAGAGCTCCTCTATTTTCTTTGCAGAAGCACCCATAGGACTTCTAGTGTGTTAGTGGCATCACACAGAGCTCCTATATTTTCTTCTCAGCAGCACCCATAGGACTTCTAGTGTGTTAGTGGCATCACACAGAGCTCCTCTATTTTCTTTGCAGAAGCACCCACAGGACTTCTAGTGTGTTAGTGGCATCACACAGAGCTCCTCTATTTTCTTTGCAGAAGCACCCATAGGACTTCTAGTGTGTTAGTGGCATCACACAGAGCTCCTCTATTTTCTTTGCAGAAGCACCCATAGGACTTCTAGTGTGTTAGTGGCATCACACAGAGCTCCTATATTTTCTTTCTCAGAAGCACCCATAGGACTTCTAGTGTGTTAGTGGCATCACACAGAGCTCCTCTATTTTCTTTGCAGAAGCACCCACAGGACTTCTAGTGTGTTAGTGGCATCACACAGAGCTCCTCTATTTTCTTTGCAGAAGCACCCATAGGACTTCTAGTGTGTTAGTGGCATCACACAGAGCTCCTATATTTTCTTCTCAGCAGCACCCATAGGACTTCTAGTGTGTTAGTGGCATCACACAGAGCTCCTCTATTTTCTTTGCAGAAGCACCCATAGGACTTCTAGTGTGTTAGTGGCATCACACAGAGCTCCTATATTTTCTTCTCAGCAGCACCCACAGGACTTCTAGTGTGTTAGTGGCATCACACAGAGCTCCTCTATTTTCTTTGCAGAAGCACCCTCAGGACTTCTAGTGTGTTAGTGGCATCACACAGAGCTCCTCTATTTTCTTTGCAGAAGCACCCATAGGACTTCTAGTGTGTTAGTGGCATCACACAGAGCTCCTATATTTTCTTCTCAGCAGCACCCACAGGACTTCTAGTGTGTTAGTGGCATCACACAGAGCTCCTCTATTTTCTTTGCAGAAGCACCCATAGGACTTCTAGTGTGTTAGTGGCATCACACAGAGCTCCTCTATTTTCTTTGCAGAAGCACCCATAGGACTTCTAGTGTGTTAGTGGCATCACACAGAGCTCCTATATTTTCTTCTCAGCAGCACCCATAGGACTTCTAGTGTGTTAGTGGCATCACACAGAGCTCCTCTATTTTCTTTGCAGAAGCACCCATAGGACTTCTAGTGTGTTAGTGGCATCACACAGAGCTCCTATATATTCTTCTCAGCAGCACCCACAGGACTACCGACTACAATGGCTGGAAGACCGCCAAGGGGAGGCAGAGCGTGCAGAGCCAAGAACACAGGGCAGGCAGGCTCTGTTTCTAGTGGACGTGGCCGTGGACGTGGACGTGGTCGTGCATCGTCATCAGCACGTGGCCATGGGACACGCGCGTCTTTGTTTTCGGCAGCTGGACATGTGGAGCCGCATCATGCTGAAGGCTTGGTAGAATGGATGACCAAGCCCTCCTCATCCTCCTCATCCTCTCTCACCCAGGCTCAGGGTACTGGCAGAGCATCATCAGCCACCCCTTCCCTAGACCCACCATGTCCTCCTGAGGAGTCCCCCGAACTCTTTGAGCACAGTGTTGGGTACATGCTCCAGGAGGATGCCCAACGATTCGAAGGCTCGGATGATGATACCCAGCTTGAGGAATCTGGCAGTACTGTTCCACCAGCTGCAGCTTACTGCCAGGTTTGCTCTAGTGGTGAAGAGGGAGGGGATGATGAGGTCACTGACTCCACATGGGTGCCTGAAGGGAGAGAGGAGGAGGAGGAGGACGAGGAGGAGGAGGATGCGGCGTCACATGTCCAACGAGGCAGGATGCCCCCTGGAGGCCAGGTAGAGGCCAGCACAGCAACTGTACAACACCGCAGAGCTCCGCCTGTGCAGGGCGCTGCCTCTGCACGTTATCAGAAAAGTTCTTTGGTGTGGGCCTTTTTTGAGACGAGTGCATCAGATCGCACCACTGCTATTTGCAATATTTGTCTCAAGCGTATCTCGCGTGGCCAAAACATCAGCCGCTTG
This sequence comes from Lithobates sylvaticus, assembly GCA_028564925.1. Taxonomy (NCBI): domain Eukaryota; kingdom Metazoa; phylum Chordata; class Amphibia; order Anura; family Ranidae; genus Lithobates; species Lithobates sylvaticus. The sequence continues at coordinate 112,205,398 of CM053034.1, read as the reverse complement.
GGCACCACAAGCATGACCAGACATATGTCGACCTGCCATGCAGCTCGTTGGCAGGCACACATAAAAGACCCACACCAAAGAACTAAGCGGACCTCTCCTTGCTCCTCATCAGCTGGGATCTCCATCCCCACTACACCTTCAGCCCTCTCTGAAAGCTGCTCTGAGAGGACTGAAGGTGTAGAATTAGGTGTGTCACAACCAAGTACTTGCAGTACACCGACGTCCGATTGCAGCAGGCAAATTTCCCTGCCCCAGCTGCTGGACCGTAGAAAGAAGTACACTCCCAGCCATCCACATGCCCAGCGGTTGAATGCTAGCTTGGCTAAATTGCTAGCACTTCAACTGCTGCCTTTTCAGTTGGTAGACTCGGCCCCCTTCCGTGAGTTTGTTCAATGTGCGGTTCCTCAGTGGCAGGTTCCCAAACGCCACTTTTTCTCACGGAAGGCGATTCCGTCTCTCTACCGGCATGTGGAGGGCAATGTCCATGCCTCGCTGGACAGGGCGGTCAGCGGTAAGGTGCATATTACCGCTGACTCATGGTCCAGCAGGCATGGACAGGGACGGTACCTTTCTTTCACGGCCCATTGGGTCACTCTATTGGCAGCTGGGAGGGATGCAGGACAAGGTGCAGTAGTGTTGGAGGTTGTTCCGCCACCACGCCTCCAAAACGCTACTACTGCTACTGGTTGTGACACACCTCTCTCCTCCACCCCCTCCTCTTCTTCTTCCTCCAGTGCTCTGTCCTTGGAACCAGCGGTGCTCCGTAGGCGTACAAGGGGCTACGCAAGTACGCAGGCAAAAAGATGCCATGCCGTGCTTGCGCTGGTGTGTTTGGGGGACAGGAGCCACACTGGGCCAGAGGTTCTGGCAGCTCTGCAGGGGCAGGCCGAGAGGTGGTTGACGCCACGTCAGCTTAAGCCAGGAATGGTCGTTTCTGACAATGGCACCAACCTCCTCTCCGCCCTGCGACAGGGGCAGCTCACCCATGTGCCCTGCATGGCTCACGTCCTCAACCTGGTGGTGCAGCGGTTCTTGGGCAGGTTCCCAGGCTTACAGGATGTCCTGAGGCAGGCCAGGAAAGTCTGTGTGCATTTCCGCCGATCTTATAATGCCAGTGCTCGGCTGACTGAGCTGCAAAAGGAGCTGAACCTGCCCAAGAACCGCCTAATATGTGACATGCCCACCAGGTGGAACTCAACGTTGGCCATGCTGCAGCGACTGCACACGCAGCAGAGGGCCATCAATGAGTACCTTTGCGACTATGGCACCAGGACAGGGTCAGGGGAGCTTGTTTTTTTTTTCCCCACGTCAGTGGAGCATGATCAGGGATGCATGCACTGTCCTCTCACCATTTGAGGAGGCCACGAGGATGGTGAGCAGTGACAGTGCATGCATCAGTGACACTGTCCCTCTTGTCCACCTGTTGGAGCATACGCTGCGTGGGATAATGGACAGGGCACTTGAGGCAGAACAGAGGCAGGAAGAGGAGGACTTCCTTGCCTCTCAAGGCCCCCTTTATCCGGACAGTGTTCCTTCTGTCCCACCCATCACACAGGAAGAGGAGAGGAGGAGGAGGAGGAGGAGGAGGAGGAGGAGGAGGAGGATTGTGTGAGCATGGAGGTGGAGCCTGGCACTCAGCATCAGCAGCAGCAGTCTTTTAGGGATGATGTACAGTCCCAACAAACCAGTGGACTTGTACGTGGCTGGGAGGAGGTGGCTGGCGATCATGTCATCCTCAGTGACCCAGAAGACTCCGGACCGAATGCCTCAGCTAACCTACGCTGCATGGCCTCCCTGATCCTGCAAAGCCTGCGGAAGGATCCTCGTGTTCTTCGGATCAAGGAGAGGGACCATTACTGGCTGGCCACTCTCCTTGATCCGCGGTACAAGGGTAAGGTTGCGGACCTTATCTTGCCGTCGCAGAGGGAGCAGAGGATGAGACATCTCAGGGAGGCCTTGCAGAAAGGTCTGTGCAACGCGTTCCCAGAAACTGGGAGGCTACAAACTCCTGGTCCTGGGCGACGAGTTGCTGGGCTTCGGTCAGTAGCAGAAGGAGCGGTGGGGAAGGTGGACGTCTGACCGATGCGTTCAGACAATTTTTTAGTCCGCAGCCCCAAGGTATGATCGGTTCCAGCAACCATCGCCAGCGTCTGATATACATGGTGCAGGAATACCTTGGGGCAAGGTCAGACTTGGACACCTTTCCCACCGAAAATCCTCTGGCTTACTGGGTCCTGAGGATGGATCACTGGCCAGAGCTTGCACAGTATGCAATTGAGCTACTGGCCTGTCCTGCCTCCAGCGTTCTTTCCGAACGCACATTCAGTGCTGCTGGAGGATTTGTCACCGATCATAGGGTGCGCCTGTCCACCGCCTCGGTTGATCGACTGACCTTCATCAAAATGAATCAGTCTTGGATCACCACCAGCTACCAGGCACCTGAGGCGGATATAACCGAATAATTTTTAATATCACATCCCTTCAAGACTGCCTATGCTGATGCTGAGTGACTGTCCTCTTATGTTCACTGACTATCCTCTTCCTCCTCCTCAATGATCCATGCCACCACACCAGTGCCTAAGGCACAATTTTTCAGCCCCTGTTTAACAGGGGCGTGTACATACAATTTTTATAAAAAAAATGCTTCGCAACACGTGTGACTGCTGTGCTCCAAGTACAGTATCTGTGAGGGGTTGCAGTGTTGTGGCACCAGCACCAGTGCCTAATGCACAATTTTTCAGCCCCTGTTTAACAGGGGCGTGTAATTACAATTTTTTTAAAAAATGCTTCGCAACACGTGTTGCAGTGTTTAACAGGGGCGTGTACTTACAATTTTTTAAAAAAATGCTTCGCAACACGTGTGACTGCTGTGCTCCAAGTACAGTATCTGTGAGGGGTTGCAGTGTTGTGGCACCAGCACCAGTGCCTAAGGCACAATTTTTCAGCCCCTGTTTAACAGGGGCGGGTAATTACAATTTTTAAAAAAAATGCTTCGCAACACGTGTGACTGCTGTGCTCCAAGTACAGTATCTGTGAGGGGTTGCAGTGTTGTGGCACCAGCACCAGTGCCTAAGGCACAATTTTTCAGCCCCTGTTTAACAGGGGCGGGTAATTACAATTTTTTAAAAAAATGCTTCGCAACACGTGTGACTGCTGTGCTCCAAGTACAGTATCTGTGAGGGGTTGCAGTGTTGTGGCACCAGCACCAGTGCCTAAGGCACAATTTTTCAGCCCCTGTTTAACAGGGGCGGGTAATTACAATTTTTTAAAAAAATGCTTCGCAACACGTGTGACTGCTGTGCTCCAAGTACAGTATCTGTGAGGGGTTGCAGTGTTGTGGCACCAGCACCAGTGCCTAAGGCACAATTTTTCAGCCCCTGTTTAACAGGGGCGGGTAATTACAAATCTTGATCTAATAGTTCACAGCAGGGCCCATGCCTGCGCCCACCAAGAGTATCTATGAGGGCCTGCAGTCTTGTGGCAACACCGTCCACCACCACCGCCAAAGGCCCAATTTTTCTGCCCTGTTCATCAGGTGCTTGCAATTACAAATCTTGATCTAATAACTCACAGCAGGGCCCATTCCTGCGCCCACCAAGAGTAACTATGAGGGCCTACAGTCTTGTGGCAACACCGTCCACCACCACCGCCAAAGGCCCAATTTTTCTGCCCTGTTCATCAGGTGCTTGCAATTACAAATCTTGATCTAATAACTCACAGCAGGGCCCATTCCTGCGCCCACCAAGTGTAACTATGAGGGCCTACAGTCTTGTGGCAACACCGTCCACCACCACCGCCAAAGGCCCAATTTTTCTGCCCTGTTCATCAGGTGCTTGCAATTACAAATCTTGATCTAATAACTCACAGCAGGGCCCATTCCTGCGCCCACCAAGAGTAAATGTGAGAGCTTACAGTCTTGTGGCAACACCGTCCACCACCACCACCACCCCCAATTTTTCTGCCCTGTTCAACAGGTGCATGCAATTACAAATCTTGATCTATTAACTCACAGCAGGGCCCATTCCTGTGCCCACCAGTCTTGTGGCTACACCAACATCTAATAGGGCAAATTTCTGCAGAGTATATACGCCAGGCCCCTACTTTCAAACATCCAACTTACAAACGACTCCTACTTGCAAATGGAAAGAGAAAACAGGAAGTGAGAGGAAATCTACCCCTAGGAAGGGAAATTCTATCCTGTTAGATTTAATTTGGGAAAAAGGTATCTCCTCTCTACTGATACTTTATCACCAATCCTTGTTTCAATTAAAACCCCACTTTTTCCAAAAACATTTGTCATTGGGACGGAAAGTTAGGTGACATGTTCTGAACAGATGTGCAAAGACAGCAAATGTTACAGGGGTGATAACCCCTCCCTATGTTCTCCAAAAAGCTTAAAAATAGATTTTTTTGGGATGGAGCTACACTTCATAATGTACCTGTTCAGATTCTACTTAAGAACAAACCTAAAGCCGCAAGTGTTTTTAAATGGCTTCTTTTTTTCCTTTACAAATGTCATTTTGTGCAAGGACAGTTCTAAACACGGGAAACACATGCCACTTCACAGGCATACTTTAGACACCCCCCAGGTACCATATTTAAAGGAAAATTTCACTTTTTTTTTTTCACTTTATGCATCATTAAAATGACTGCTCCCGAAAAAACGTTAGTTTTTAAAAGTTCTTTTTGCATTGATATATGTCCCCTGGGGCAGGACCCGGGTCCCCAAACCTGTTTTATGACATTAACATGCATATTGGCCGTTGTAATTAGCACTTTTGATTTCGAACGTTCGCGTCCATTATAACGTATAGGGTTCGAAAATTCGCGCGAACTTTCGGTCGGTTCGAAGGTTCTGGTGCGAACCGAACCCGGGGGTGTTCGGCTCATCCCTAGTGCCCAGTGAAAGCGTTTCTGTGTTTGCTCCTACTGTGTATCCAGATCTCTGCCGTTGCCCCTGACTACGAACCTTTGCCACCTGCCCTGACCTTTTGCTACATTTGACCTCGCCTCTGCTTAATCCTTGTGTACCGCGCCTTTCTCAGCTGTCAGTGAGGTTGAGTTGCTATTGGAAGACACGACCTGGTTGCTACCGCCGCTGCAAGTCCATCCCGCCTTGCGGCGGGCTCTGGTGAAAACCAGTAGCAACATTAGAACCGGTCCTCCAATACAACCCGTGCTATCGCCTCATTGGCATAGGGGATCCACCTCCTGTTCCCCGCCGTACCCGATACGTGACAGTAGATCCGGCCATGGATCCCGCTGACGTCCCGCTGCCAAGCCTCTCGGATCTGACCACGGTGGTCGCTCAACAAGGACAGCAATTGGCGCAGTTGACTGCTATGCTACAGCAGCTTCTGCCATCTCCTCCACCACCTCCTGCATCTCCTCCGCCACGTGTTGCTGCTGCTAGAGTCCGCCTGTCCCTTCCTGACAAATTCAATGGGGACCCCAAGCTGTGCCGAGGGTTCCTATCCCAGTGTTCCCTCCATCTGGAGATGTTGTCGGACCAGTTCCCCACTGAACGGTCCAAGGTGGCGTTCGTGGTTAGCCTACTATCTGATAAGGCCCTAGCCTGGGCTACACCACTTTGGGACCGAGGCGATCCTGCCACAGCTTCAATTCCAGCCTTCTTCTCTGAAGTCCGCAGTGTCTTTGAAGAACCAGCCCGGGCCTCCTCTGCCGAGACGGCTCTCCTGAACCTCGTCCAGGGGAATTCTTCAGTGGGCGATTACGCCATTCAGTTCCGCACCCTGGCATCTGAACTCTCCTGGAACAATGAGGCCCTCTGCGCGACCTTCAAAAAAGGTCTATCCAGTCATGTCAAAGATGTGCTGGCCTCCCGAGAGATTCCTGCTACCCTGTCTGAACTAATCCAGTTGGCCACCCGCATTGACATGCGTTATACCGAAAGACGCCTAGAGCTACGCCAGGAAAAGGACTTTGGTCGCGTCAGGCGGTTTCCTCGTCTGGCACCTCTCTTCCAGAATCCTCTGCAACCCGTTCCTGCTCCTCCTGCTGAGGAGGCTATGCAAGTGGATCGGTCACGCTTGACCACACAAGAGAGGACTCGCCGCCGAGATCATAATCTGTGCCTGTATTGCGCCAGTCCCGACCATTTCTTAAAGGACTGCTCTATTCGCCCTCAGCGTCAGGGAAACGCTCGCACCTAGCAAACATGGGAGAGGCGCTGCTAGGTGTGGATTCTTCCTCTCCACGTCTGACCATTCCGGTAAGGATTTCTCTGACCAAGAAATCCTCTTTCTCCGCTGTGGCCTTTCTGGACTCCGGCTCTGCAGGGAACTTCATTGAAGCCTCACTCGTCGACAAATTTAATGTTCCAATCATCCGGCTTGCCAAGCCGCTTTTCATCACCTCGGTAAATGGTCAAAATTTGAACTGTATCGTGCGTTATCGCACTGAACTTCTCCTCATGAGAATTGGAGTTCTCCATTATGAAAAGATTGACTTCCTTGTGTTACCCAACTGTACCTCCGAGATCCTTTTGGGCCTACCCTGGCTCCAGCTTCATTCTCCTACCCTCGACTGGTCCTCGGGGGACATCAAAAGTTGGGGTCCTTCCTGTCACAGTCATTGCCTCAAAGCGGTTCCCATTAAACAAGTTTCCACTGCTGCCGCTCTGCCTAGTCTTCCCAAGCCTTACCAGGACTTTTCCGATGTGTTTTGCAAAAAACAAGCGGAGGTCTTGCCACCACATAGACCCTTTGATTGCCCTATTGATCTCCTTCCTGGAACCACCCCGTCCCGTGGCAGGATCTACCCTCTCTCCATCCCGGAGACACAAGCTATGACAGACTACATCCAGGAAAACCTCAAGAGAGGTTTCATCCGCAAGTCCTCTTCCCCGGCTGGAGCAGGATTCTTCTTTGTCGCCAAAAAGGACGGGTCCCTACGTCCCTGCATTGACTATCGTAGTCTTAATAAAATCACGGTAAAAAATCGCTACCCACTGCCTCTCATCTCAGAACTGTTTGACCGTTTGCGCGGAGCAAGCCTTTTCACCAAACTGGACCTCCGGGGCGCATATAATCTCATCCGTAAAGGCGATGAATGGAAAACCGCCTTTAACACCCGTGACGGACACTTTGAGTACCTAGTCATGCCCTTTGGTTTATGCAATGCCCCTGCGGTCTTTCAAGACTTTGTGAATGAGATTTTCAGAGATCTGCTGTACACCTGTGTTGTTGTCTATCTGGATGATATCCTGATTTTCTCCTCTAGCTTGGAGGAGCACCGTCTTCATGTCCGCCAAGTGCTCCAGCGACTCCGTGATAACCGTCTGTACGCCAAACTAGAGAAATGTCTCTATGAACGCTGCAGTCTTCCCTTCCTGGGGTACTTGGTCTCTGGACAAGGTCTCCAAATGGACCCTGCGAAACTCTATGCTGTCCTGAACTGGCCACGTCCTACCGGGCTACGGGCCATCCAGCGTTTCCTCGGATTCGCCAACTATTACCGCCAGTTCATTTCCCACTTCTCCACCATTGTCGCGCCTATTGTGGCACTAACCAAAAAAGGTGCGGATCCGAGGTCCTGGCCTCCTCAAGCTGATGAGGCATTTAACCGCCTCAAGTCTGTCTTTGCCTCTGCACCAGTTCTGTCCAGGCCTGATCCCCTCAAACCGTTCTTCATGGAAGTCGATGCCTCCTCTGTGGGAGCCGGAGCCGTGCTTCTCCAGAAAGACTCCAAGGGCAAAAACGTCACCTGTGTTTTTTTCTCCAAGACCTTTCCCCCCCTGAAAAGAACTATTCCATCGGAGACCGTGAATTACTGGCCATTAAGCTAGCACTTGAGGAGTGGAGACATCTCCTTGAGGGGTCCGCTCATCTCATCGCGATCTTCACTGATCACAAAAATCTCTCTTACCTCCAGTCCGCCCAGCGATTAAACCCACGCCAAGCTAGGTGGTCGTTGTTTTTTGCCCGCTTCAACTTTGAGATTCATTTCCGTCCTGCAGACAAGAATGTCAGGGCTGACGCCCTCTCTCGTTCCACCGATTCCTCTGAGTCCGACTCTCCTGTACAACACATTGTACCTCCTGAGTGTCTGATCTCTTCTGCCCCGGCCTCCTTACTGCAAGTCCCTCCGGGGAAAACCCTGGTCCCTCCACGTCTCCGACTTCAGGTCCTCAAATGGGGTCACTCCTCTCATCTGGCTGGTCATCCTGGAATCAAGAAATCCTCCCAACTGATTTCCAGGTATTACTGGTGGCCTTCCTTAAAAAAGGATGTGACGGACTTCGTACAGGCCTGTACCACATGTGCTCGAAACAAGACTCCTCACCAAAGGCCTGCAGGTCTTCTTCACCCTCTGCCTGTGCCTGAACGACCCTGGGCCCACATAGCTATGGACTTCATCACGGACCTCCCTCCTTCCCACGGCCACACTACCATATGGGTGGTCGTGGATCGTTTCTCCAAAATGGCACATTTTGTCCCGCTTCCAGGGCTTCCTTCTGCACCTATACTCGCAAAACATTTCTTCCTTCAGATTTTTCGCCTTCATGGACTTCCATCCCACATCGTCTCGGACAGAGGCGTCCAGTTTGTGTCTAAGTTCTGGAGAGCTCTCTGCAGTCAATTGAAAATCAAACTGGACTTCTCCTCTGCCTACCATCCACAGTCCAATGGACAAGTGGAGAGAGTCAATCAAATTCTTGGGGCCTACCTATGACACTTTGTCTCGGCTCGTCAAGACGACTGGGCTGACCTCCTGCCCTGGGCCGAATTTTCTTACAACCTGAAAGAATCTGAGTCCTCCTCTAAATCACCCTTCTTTGTGGTTTACGGCTGTCATCCTCTTCCCCCCCTACCCATCCCCACTGCCTCCGGTGTCCCCGCTGCAGACGAAGTCACCCAAGAGCTGTCATCCATCTGGAAGGAGACCCAAAAGTTGCTTGCCCTGGCTTCTTCTCGCATGAAGAGACATGCTGATAGTAAAAGAAGACCTCCTCCTGTATTCTCCCCTGGCGATAGGGTATGGCTCTCCTCCAGGTACATCAGGTTCCGCATCCCCAGTTACAAGTTGGGCCCCCGCTATCTCGCCGAGTGTTGTGGCACCAGCACCAGTGCCTAAGGCACAATTTTTCAGCCCCCTGTTTAACAGGGGCGGGTAATTACAAATCTTGATCTAAAGTTCACAGCAGGGCCCATTCCTGCGCCCACCAAGAGTAACTAGGAGGGCCTACAGTCTTGTGGCACACCGTCCACCACCACCGCCAAAGGCCCAATTTTTCTGCCCTGTTCATCAGGTGCTTGCAATTACAAATCTTGATCTAATAACTCACAGCAGGGCCCACCAAGAGTAACTATGAGGGCCTACAGTCTTGTGGCAACACCGTCCACCACCACCGCCAAAGGCCCAATTTTTCTGCCCTGTTCATCAGGTGCTTGCAATTACAAATCTTGATCTAATAACTCACAGCAGGGCCCATTCCTGCGCCCACCAAGAGTAACTATGAGGGCCTACAGTCTTGTGGCAACACCGTCCACCACCACCGCAAAGGCCCAATTTTCTGCCCTGTTCATCAGGTGCTTGCAATTACAAATCTTGATCTAATTCACAGCAGGGCCTATTCCTGCGCCCACCAAGAGTAACTGTGAGAGCTTAAGTCTTGTGGCAACACCGTCCACCACCACCACCACCACCCCCAATTTTTCTGCCCTGTTCAACAGGTGCATGCAATTACAAATCTTGATCTATTAACTCACAGCAGGGCCCATTCCTGTGCCCACCAGTCTTGTGGCTACACCAACATCTAATAGGGCAAATTTCTGCAGAGTATATACGCCAGGCCCCTACTTTCAAACATCCAACTTACAAACGACTCCTACTTGCAAATGGAAAGAGAAAACAGGAAGTGAGAGGAAATCTACCCCTAGGAAGGGAAATTCTATCCTGTTAGATTTAATTTGGGAAAAAGGTATCTCCTCTCTACTGATACTTTATCACCAATCCTTGTTTCAATTAAAACCCCACTTTTTCCAAAAACATTTGTCATTGGGACGGAAAGTTAGGTGACATGTTCTGAACAGATGTGCAAAGACAGCAAATGTTACAGGGGTGATAACCCCTCCCTATGTTCTCCAAAAAGCTTAAAAATAGATTTTTTTGGGATGGAGCTACACTTCATAATGTACCTGTTCAGATTCTACTTAAGAACAAACCTAAAGCCGCAAGTGTTTTTAAATGGCTTCTTTTTTTCCTTTACAAATGTCATTTTGTGCAAGGACAGTTCTAAACACGGGAAACACATGCCACTTCACAGGCATACTTTAGACACCCCCCAGGTACCATATTTAAAGGAAAATTTCACTTTTTTTTTTTTTTCACTTTATGCATCATTAAAATGACTGCTCCCGAAAAAACATTAGTTTTTAAAAGTTCTTTTTGCATTGATATATGTCCCCTGGGGCAGGACCCGGGTCCCCAAACCTGTTTTATGACATTAACATGCATATTGGCCGTTGTAATTAGCACTTTTGATTTCGAACGTTCGCGTCCATTATAACGTATAGGGTTCGAAAATTCGCGCGAACTATCGGTCGGTTCGAATGTTCTGGTGCGAACCGAACCCGGGGGTGTTCGGCTCATCCCTAGTGCCCAGTGAAAGCGTTTCTGTGTTTGCTCCTACTGTGTATCCAGACCTCTGCCGTTGCCCCTGACTACGAACCTTTGCCACCTGCCCTGACCTTTTGCTACATTTGACCTCGCCTCTGCTTAATCCTTGTGTACCGCGCCTTTCTCAGCTGTCAGTGAGGTTGAGTTGCTATTGGAAGACACGACCTGGTTGCTACCGCCGCTGCAAGTCCATCCCGCCTTGCGGCGGGCTCTGGTGAAAACCAGTAGCAACATTAGAACCGGTCCTCCAATACAACCCGTGCTATCGCCTCATTGGCATAGGGGATCCACCTCCTGTTCCCCGCCGTACCCGATACGTGACAGTAGATCCAGCCATGAATCCCGCTGATGTCCCGCTGCCAAGCCTCTCGGATCTGACCACGGTGGTCGCTCAACAAGGACAGCAATTGGCGCAGTTGACTGCTATGCTACAGCAGCTTCTGCCATCTCCTCCACCACCTCCTGCATCTCCTCCGCCACGTGTTGCTGCTGCTAGAGTCCGCCTGTCCCTTCCTGACAAATTCAATGGGGACCCCAAGCTGTGCCGAGGGTTCCTATCCCAGTGTTCCCTCCATCTGGAGATGTTGTCGGACCAGTTCCCCACTGAACGGTCCAAGGTGGCGTTCGTGGTTAGCCTACTATCTGATAAGGCCCTAGCCTGGGCTACACCACTTTGGGACCGAGGCGATCCTGCCACAGCTTCAATTCCAGCCTTCTTCTCTGAAGTCCGCAGTGTCTTTGAAGAACCAGCCCGGGCCTCCTCTGCCGAGACGGCTCTCCTGAACCTCGTCCAGGGGAATTCTTCAGTGGGCGATTACGCCATTCAGTTCCGCACCCTGGCATCTGAACTCTCCTGGAACAATGAGGCCCTCTGCGCGACCTTCAAAAAAGGTCTATCCAGTCATGTCAAAGATGTGCTGGCCTCCCGAGAGATTCCTGCTACCCTGTCTGAACTAATCCAGTTGGCCACCCGCATTGACATGCGTTATACCGAAAGACGCCTAGAGCTACGCCAGGAAAAGGACTTTGGTCGCGTCAGGCGGTTTCCTCGTCTGGCACCTCTCTTCCAGAATCCTCTGCAACCCGTTCCTGCTCCTCCTGCTGAGGAGGCTATGCAAGTGGATCGGTCACGCTTGACCACACAAGAGAGGACTCGCCGCCGAGATCATAATCTGTGCCTGTATTGCGCCAGTCCCGACCATTTCTTAAAGGACTGCTCTATTCGCCCTCAGCGTCAGGGAAACGCTCGCACCTAGCAAACATGGGAGAGGCGCTGCTAGGTGTGGATTCTTCCTCTCCACGTCTGACCATTCCGGTAAGGATTTCTCTGACCAAGAAATCCTCTTTCTCCGCTGTGGCCTTTCTGGACTCCGGCTCTGCAGGGAACTTCATTGAAGCCTCACTCGTCGACAAATTTAATGTTCCAATCATCCGGCTTGCCAAGCCGCTTTTCATCACCTCGGTAAATGGTCAAAATTTGAACTGTATCGTGCGTTATCGCACTGAACTTCTCCTCATGAGAATTGGAGTTCTCCATTATGAAAAGATTGACTTCCTTGTGTTACCCAACTGTACCTCCGAGATCCTTTTGGGCCTACCCTGGCTCCAGCTTCATTCTCCTACCCTCGACTGGTCCTCGGGGGACATCAAAAGTTGGGGTCCTTCCTGTCACAGTCATTGCCTCAAAGCGGTTCCCATTAAACAAGTTTCCACTGCTGCCGCTCTGCCTAGTCTTCCCAAGCCTTACTAGGACTTTTCCGATGTGTTTTGCAAAAAACAAGCGGAGGTCTTGCCACCACATAGACCCTTTGATTGCCCTATTGATCTCCTTCCTGGAACCACCCCGTCCCGTGGCAGGATCTACCCTCTCTCCATCCCGGAGACACAAGCTATGACAGACTACATCCAGGAAAACCTCAAGAGAGGTTTCATCCGCAAGTCCTCTTCCCCGGCTGGAGCCGGATTCTTCTTTGTCGCCAAAAAGGACGGGTCCCTACGTCCCTGCATTGACTATCGTAGTCTTAATAAAATCACGGTAAAAAATCGCTACCCACTGCCTCTCATCTCAGAACTGTTTGACCGTTTGCGCGGAGCAAGCCTTTTCACCAAACTGGACCTCCGGGGCGCATATAATCTCATCCGTAAAGGCGATGAATGGAAAACCGCCTTTAACACCCGTGACGGACACTTTGAGTACCTAGTCATGCCCTTTGGTTTATGCAATGCCCCTGCGGTCTTTCAAGACTTTGTGAATGAGATTTTCAGAGATCTGCTGTACACCTGTGTTGTTGTCTATCTGGATGATATCCTGATTTTCTCCTCTAGCTTGGAGGAGCACCGTCTTCATGTCCGCCAAGTGCTCCAGCGACTCCGTGATAACCGTCTGTACGCCAAACTAGAGAAATGTCTCTATGAACGCTGCAGTCTTCCCTTCCTGGGGTACTTGGTCTCTGGACAAGGTCTCCAAATGGACCCTGCGAAACTCTATGCTGTCCTGAACTGGCCACATCCTACCGGGCTACGGGCCATCCAGCGTTTCCTCGGATTCGCCAACTATTACCGCCAGTTCATTTCCCACTTCTCCACCATTGTCGCGCCTATTGTGGCACTAACCAAAAAAGGTGCGGATCCGAGGTCCTGGCCTCCTCAAGCTGATGAGGCATTTAACCGCCTCAAGTCTGTCTTTGCCTCTGCACCAGTTCTGTCCAGGCCTGATCCCCTCAAACCGTTCTTCATGGAAGTTGATGCCTCCTCTGTGGGAGCCGGAGCCGTGCTTCTCCAGAAAGACTCCAAGGGCAAAAACGTCACCTGTGTTTTTTTCTCCAAGACCTTTCCCCCCCTGAAAAGAACTATTCCATCGGAGACCGTGAATTACTGGCCATTAAGCTAGCACTTGAGGAGTGGAGACTAAGGATGGGCCCGGTGCTCGATGCGAACCCACGTTCGCATCGAGCACCGGGCGTTCGCTCGCTCGGCGAGCCCAGAACTATTTTGGCCGCTCGCATCACGTTCGTGTGATGCGAGCGGCCCCGCAATGCATTGCGGCCGGCGCGGCCGACGCAGTGCATTGCTGGCTGATGATTGGCCAAGCATGCACTGTGACCCCGCATGCTTGGCCAATCACAGCCCCGGAAACTCGAAGAGCCATAATTGGCTACAGGCAGGACGCCTGTAGCCAATTACAGCTCAGGGGCTGTAGTACACGCCCCCCCCTATAAAACGCCGCCACGCCGTCTGCGCCGGTCACATGCTGTTCCGGCGCAGATTGAGCAGGCAGATTCTGTGACACTCTGCTGCATTTAGATAGTTAGAGAGATTCACTTACAGAGATTGAGTTAGATAGATTCAGTTACAAAGATTGATTGAGAAAGAGGGGCTTGTAGTGTGCTCGTGGCAGGCAGGCAGAGCTCCTATATTTTGTTACCAGAAGCACCTATAGGACTTGTAGTGTGTTCGTGGCAGGCAGGCAGAGCTCCTATATTTTGTTACCAGAAGCACCTATAGGACTTGTAGTGTGTTCGTGGCAGGCAGGCAGAGCTCCTATATTTTGTTACCAGAAGCACCTATAGGACTTGTAGTGTGTTCGTGGCAGGCAGGCAGAGCTCCTATATTTTGTTACCAGAAGCACCTATAGGACTTGTAGTGTGTTCGTGGCAGGCAGGCAGAGCTCCTTCATTTTGTTCCCAGAGGCACCTATAGGACTTGAAGTGTGTTAGTCCCATTACACACACAGAGCTATATTTTCTTCCCAGAAGCACCTATAGGACTTGAAGTGTGTTATTCCCATTACACACACAGAGCTATATTTTCTTCCCAGAAGCACCTATAGGACTTGAAGTGTGTTAGTCCCATCACACACACAGAGCTATATTTTGTTCCCAGAAGCACCTATAGGACTTGAAGTGTGTTAGTCCCATTACACACACAGAGCTATATTTTCTTCCCAGAAGCACCTATAGGACTTGAAGTGTGTTATTCCCATTACACACACAGAGCTATATTTTCTTCCCAGAAGCACCTATAGGACTTGAAGTGTGTTAGTCCCATTACACACACAGAGCTATATTTTGTTCCCAGAAGCACCTATAGGACTTGAAGTGTGTTAGTCCCATTACACACACAGAGCTATATTTTCTTCCCAGAAGCACCTATAGGACTTGAAGTGTGTTAGTCCCATCACACACACAGAGCTATATTTTGTTCCCAGAAGCACCTATAGGACTTGAAGTGTGTTAGTCCCATCACACACACAGAGCTATATTTTGTTCCCAGAAGCACCTATAGGACTTGAAGTGTGTTAGTCCCATCACACACACAGAGCTATATTTTGTTCCCAGAAGCACCTATAGGACTTGAAGTGTGTTAGTCCCATCACACACACAGAGCTATATTTTCTTCCCAGAAGCACCTATAGGACTTGAAGTGTGTTAGTCCCATTACACACACAGAGCTATATTTTCTTCCCAGAAGCACCTATAGGACTTGAAGTGTGTTAGTCCCATTACACACACAGAGCTATATTTTGTTCCCAGAAGCACCTATAGGACTTGAAGTGTGTTAGTCCCATTACACACACAGAGCTATATTTTCTTCCCAGAAGCACCTATAGGACTTGAAGTGTGTTAGTCCCATCACACACACAGAGCTATATTTTGTTCCCAGAAGCACCTATAGGACTTGAAGTGTGTTAGTCCCATTACACACACAGAGCTATATTTTGTTCCCAGAAGCACCTATAGGACTTGAAGTGTGTTAGTCCCATTACACACACAGAGCTATATTTTCTTCCCAGAAGCACCTATAGGACTTGAAGTGTGTTATTCCCATTACACACACAGAGCTATATTTTCTTCCCAGAAGCACCTATAGGACTTGAAGTGTGTTAGTCCCATCACACACACAGAGCTATATTTTGTTCCCAGAAGCACCTATAGGACTTGAAGTGTGTTAGTCCCATTACACACACAGAGCTATATTTTGTTCCCAGAAGCACCTATAGGACTTGAAGTGTGTTAGTCCCATTACACACACAGAGCTATATTTTCTTCCCAGAAGCACCTATAGGACTTGAAGTGTGTTATTCCCATTACACACACAGAGCTATATTTTCTTCCCAGAAGCACCTATAGGACTTGAAGTGTGTTAGTCCCATCACACACACAGAGCTATATTTTGTTCCCAGAAGCACCTATAGGACTTGAAGTGTGTTAGTCCCATTACACACACAGAGCTATATTTTCTTCCCAGAAGCACCTATAGGACTTGAAGTGTGTTAGTCCCATCACACACACAGAGCTATATTTTGTTCCCAGAAGCACCTATAGGACTTGAAGTGTGTTAGTCCCATCACACACACAGAGCTATATTTTGTTCCCAGAAGCACCTATAGGACTTGAAGTGTGTTAGTCCCATCACACACACAGAGCTATATTTTGTTCCCAGAAGCACCTATAGGACTTGAAGTGTGTTAGTCCCATCACACACACAGAGCTATATTTTCTTCCCAGAAGCACCTATAGGACTTGAAGTGTGTTAGTCCCATTACACACACAGAGCTATATTTTGTTCCCAGAAGCACCTATAGGACTTGAAGTGTGTTAGTCCCATTACACACACAGAGCTATATTTTCTTCCCAGAAGCACCTATAGGACTTGAAGTGTGTTAGTCCCATTACACACACAGAGCTATATTTTGTTCCCAGAAGCACCTATAGGACTTGAAGTGTGTTAGTCCCATCACACACACAGAGCTATATTTTGTTCCCAGAAGAACCTATAGGACTTGAAGTGTGTTAGTCCCACCACACACACAGAGCTATATTTTGTTCCCAGAAGCACCTATAGGACTTGAAGTGTGTTAGTCCCATTACACACACAGAGCTATATTTTCTTCCCAGAAGAACCTATAGGACTTGAAGTGTGTTAGTCCCATCACACACACAGAGCTATATTTTGTTCCCAGAAGCACCTATAGGACTTGAAGTGTGTTAGTCCCATTACACACACAGAGCTATATTTTGTTCCCAGAAGCACCTATAGGACTTGAAGTGTGTTAGTCCCATCACACACACAGAGCTATATTTTGTTCCCAGAAGCACCTATAGGACTTGAAGTGTGTTAGTCCCATCACACACACAGAGCTATATTTTCTTCCCAGAAGCACCTATAGGACTTGAAGTGTGTTAGTCCCATCACACAGAGCTCCTCTATTTTCTTTGCAGAAGCACCCACAGGACTTCTAGTGTGTTAGTGGCATCACACAGAGCTCCTCTATTTTCTTTGCATAAGCACCCACAGGACTTCTAGTGTGTTAGTGGCATCACACAGAGCTCCTCTATTTTCTTTGCAGAAGCACCCATAGGACTTCTAGTGTGTTAGTGGCATCACACAGAGCTCCTATATATTCTTCTCAGCAGCACCCACAGGACTTCTAGTGTGTTAGTGGCATCACACAGAGCTCCTCTATTTTCTTTGCATAAGCACCCACAGGACTTCTAGTGTGTTAGTGGCATCACACAGAGCTCCTCTATTTTTTTTGCAGAAGCACCCACAGGACTTCTAGTGTGTTAGTGGCATCACACAGAGCTCCTCTATTTTCTTTGCAGAAGCACCCATAGGACTTCTAGTGTGTTAGTGGCATCACACAGAGCTCCTATATTTTCTTCTCAGCAGCACCCACAGGACTACCGACTACAATGGCTGGAAGACCGCCAAGGGGAGGCAGAGCGTGCAGAGCCAAGAACACAGGGCAGGCAGGCTCTGTTTCTAGTGGACGTGGCCGTGGCCGTGGACGTGGTCGTGCATCGTCATCAGCACGTGGCCATGGGACACGCGCGTCTTTGTTTTCGGCAGCTGGACATGTGGAGCCGCATCATGCTGAAGGCTTGGTAGAATGGATGACCAAGCCCTCCTCATCCTCCTCATCCTCTCTCACCCAGGCTCAGGGTACTGACAGAGCATCATCAGCCACCCCTTCCCTAGACCCACCATGTCCTCCTGAGGAGTCCCCCGAACTCTTTGAGCACAGTGTTGGGTACATGCTCCAGGAGGATGCCCAACGATTCGAAGGCTCGGATGACGAAACCCAGCTTGAGGAATCTGGCAGTACAGTTCCACCAGCTGCAGCTTACTGTCAGGTTTGCTCTAGTGGTGAAGAGGGAGGGGATGATGAGGTCACTGACTCCACGTGGGTGCCTCAAGGGAGAGAGGATGAGGAGGAGGACGAGGAGGAGGAGGATGCGGCGTCACATGTCCAACGAGGCAGGATGCCCCCTGGAGGCCAGGTAGAGGCCAGCACAGCAACTGTACAACACCGCAGAGCTCCGCCTGTGCAGGGCGCTGCCTCTGCACGTTATCAGAAAAGTTCTTTGGTGTGGGCCTTTTTTGAGACGAGTGCAGCAGATCGCACCACTGCTATTTGCAATATTTGTCTCAAGCGTATCTCGCGTGGCCAAAACATCAGCCGCTTGGGCACGACAAGCATGACCAGACATATGGCGACCTGCCATGCAGCTCGTTGGCAGGCACACATAAAAGACCCACACCAAAGAACTAAGCGGACCTCTCCTTGCTCCTCCTCAGCTGGGATCTCCATCCCCACTACACCTTCAGTCCTCTCTGAAAGCTGCTCTGAGAGGACTGAAGGTGTAGAATTCGGTGTGTCACAACCAAGTACTTGCAGTACACCGACGTCCGAATGCAGCAGGCAAATTTCCCTGCCCCAGCTGCTGGACCGTAGAAAGAAGTACACTCCCAGCCATCCACATGCCCAGCGGTTGAATGCTAGCCCTGCTAAATTGCTAGCACTTCAACTGCTGCCTTTTCAGTTGGTAGACTCGGCCCCCTTCCGTGAGTTTGTTCAATGTGCGGTTCCTCAGTGGCAGGTTCCCAAACGCCACTTTTTCTCGCGGAAGGCGATTCCGTCTCTCTACCGGCATGTGGAGGGCAATGTCCATGCCTCGCTGGACAGGGCGGTCAGCGGTAAGGTGCATATTACCGCTGACTCATGGTCCAGCAGGCATGGACAGGGACGGTACCTTTCTTTCACGGCCCATTGGGTCACTCTATTGGCAGCTGGGAGGGATGCAGGACAAGGTGCAGTAGTGTTGGAGGTTGTTCCGCCACCACGCCTCCAAAACGCGACTACTGCTACTGGTTGTGACACACCTCTCTCCTCCACCCCCTCCTCTTCTTCTTCCTCCAGTGCTCTGTCCTTGGAACCAGCGGTGCTCCGTAGGCGTACAAGGGGCTACGCAAGTACGCAGGCAAAAAGATGCCATGCCGTGCTTGCGCTGGTGTGTTTGGGGGACAGGAGCCACACTGGGCCAGAGGTTCTGGCAGCTCTGCAGGGGCAGGCCGAGAGGTGGTTGACGCCACGTCAGCTTAAGCCAGGAATGGTCGTTTCTGACAATGGCACCAACCTCCTCTCCGCCCTGCGACAGGGGCAGCTCACCCATGTGCCCTGCATGGCTCACGTCCTCAACCTGGTGGTGCAGCGGTTCTTGGGCAGGTTCCCAGGCTTACAGGATGTCCTGAGGCAGGCCAGGAAAGTCTGTGTGCATTTCCGCCGATCTTATAATGCCAGTGCTCGGCTGACTGAGCTGCAAAAGGAGCTGAACCTGCCCAAGAACCGCCTAATATCTGACATGCCCACCAGGTGGAACTCAACGTTGGCCATGCTGCAGCGACTGCACACGCAGCAGAGGGCCATCAATGAGTACCTTTGCGACTACGGCACCAGGACAGGGTCAGGGGAGCTTGGTTTTTTTTCCCCACGTCAGTGGAGCATGATCAGGGATGCATGCACTGTCCTCTCACCATTTGAGGAGGCCACGAGGATGGTGAGCAGTGACAGTGCATGCATCAGTGACACTGTCCCTCTTGTCCACCTGTTGGAGCATACGCTGCGTGGGATAATGGACAGGGCACTTGAGGCAGAACAGAGGCAGGAAGAGGAGGACTTCCTTGCCTCTCAAGGCCCCCTTTATCCGGACAGTGTTCCTTCTGTCCCACCCATCACACAGGAAGAGGATGAGGAGGAGGAGGAGGAGGAGGAGGAGGAGGATTGTGTGAGCATGGAGGTGGAGCCTGGCACTCAGCATCAGCAGCAGCAGTCTTTTAGGGATGATGTACAGTCCCAACAAGCCAGTGGACTTGTACGTGGCTGGGAGGAGGTGGCTGGCGATCATGTCATCCTCAGTGACCCAGAAGACTCCGGACCGAATGCCTCAGCTAACCTACGCTGCATGGCCTCCCTGATCCTGCAAAGCCTGCGGAAGGATCCTCGTGTTCTTCGGATCAAGGAGAGGGACCATTACTGGCTGGCCACTCTCCTTGATCCGCGGTACAAGGGTAAGGTTGCGGACCTTATCTTGCCGTCGCAGAGGGAGCAGAGGATGAGACATCTCAGGGAGGCCTTGCAGAAAGGTCTGTGCAACGCGTTCCCAGAAACTGGGAGGCTACAAACTCCTGGTCCTGGGCGACGAGTTGCTGAGGCTTCGGTCAGTGGCAGAAGGAGCGGTGGGGAAGGTGGACGTCTGACCGATGCGTTCAGACAATTTTTTTAGTCCGCAGCCCCAAGGTATGATCGGTTCCAGCAACCATCGCCAGCGTCTGATATACATGGTGCAGGAATACCTTGGGGCAAGGTCAGACTTGGACACCTTTCCCACCGAAAATCCTCTGGCTTACTGGGTCCTGAGGATGGATCACTGGCCAGAGCTTGCACAGTATGCAATTGAGCTACTGGCCTGTCCTGCCTCCAGCGTTCTTTCCGAACGCACATTCAGTGCTGCTGGAGGATTTGTGACTGATCATAGGGTGCGCCTGTCCACCGCCTCGGTTGATCGACTGACATTCATCAAAATGAATCAGTCTTGGATCACCACCAGCTACCAGGCACCTGAGGCGGATATAACCGAATAATTTTTAATGTCACATCCCTTCAAGACTGCCTATGCTGATGCTGAGTGACTGTCCTCTTATGTTCACTGACTATCCTCTTCCTCCTCCTCAATGATCCATGCCACCACACCAGTGCCTAAGGCACAATTTTTCAGCCCCTGTTTAACAGGGGCGTGTACTTACAATTTTTTAAAAAAATGCTTCGCAACACGTGTGACTGCTGTGCTCCAAGTACAGTCTCTGTGAGGGCCGTGTTGCAGTGTTGTGGCACCAGCACCAGTGCCTAAGGCACAATTTTTCAGCCCCTGTTTAACAGGGGCGTGTACTTACAATTTTTTAAAAAAAATGCTTCGCAACACGTGTGACTGCTGTGCTCCAAGTACAGTCTCTGTGAGGGCCGTGTTGCAGTGTTGTGGCACCAGCACCAGTGCCTAAGGCACAATTTTTCAGCCCCTGTTTAACAGGGGCGTGTACTTACAATTTTTTAAAAAAAATGCTTCGCAACACGTGTGACTGCTGTGCTCCAAGTACAGTCTCTGTGAGGGCCGGGTTGCAGTGTTGTGGCACCAGCACCAGTGCCTAAGGCACAATTTTTCAGCCCCTGTTTAACAGGGGCGTGTACTTACAATTTTTTAAAAAAATGCTTCGCAACACGTGTGACTGCTGTGCTCCAAGTACAGTATCTGTGAGGGCCGGGTTGCAGTGTTGTGGCACCAGCACCAGTGCCTAAGGCACAATTTTTCAGCCCCTGTTTAACAGGGGCGTGTACTTACAATTTTTTAAAAAAAATGCTTCGCAACACGTGTGACTGCTGTGCTCCAAGTACAGTCTCTGTGAGGGGTTGCAGTGTTGTGGCACCAGCACCAGTGCCTAAGGCACAATTTTTCAGCCCCTGTTTAACAGGGGCGGGTAATTACAAATCTTGATCTAATAGTTCACAGCAGGGCCCATTCCTGCGCCCACCAAGAGTAACTATGAGGGCCTGCAGTCTTGTGGCAACACCGTCCACCACCACCGCCAAAGGCCCAATTTTTCTGCCCTGTTCATCAGGTGCTTGCAATTACAAATCTTGATCTAATAACTTACAGCAGGGCCCATTCCTGCGCCCACCAAGAGTAACTATGAGGGCCTACAGTCTTGTGGCAACACCGTCCACCACCACCGCCAAAGGCCCAATTTTTCTGCCCTGTTCATCAGGTGCTTGCAATTACAAATCTTGATCTAATAACTCACAGCAGGGCCCATTCCTGCGCCCACCAAGAGTAACTGTGAGAGCTTACAGTCTTGTGGCAAAACCGTCCACCACCACCACCACCCCAATTTTTCTGCCCTGTTCAACAGGTGCATGCAATTACAAATCTTGATCTATTAACTTAAAATTCTATCCTGTTAGACTTAATTTGGGAAAAAGGTATCTCCTCTCTACTGATACTTTATCACCAATCCTTGTTTCAATTAAAACCCCACTTTTCCAAAAACATTTGTCATTGGGACGGAAAGTGAGGTGACATGTTCTGAACAGATGTGCAAAGACAGCAAATGTTACAGGGGTGATAACCCTCCCTATGTTCTCCAAAAAGCTTAAAAATAGATTTTTTTGGGATGGAGCTACACTTCATAATGTACCTGTTCAGATTCTACTTAAGATCAAACCTAAAGCCGCAAGTGGTTTTAAATGGCTTCTTTTTTTCCTTTACAAATGTCATTTTGTGCAAGGACAGTTCTAAACACGGGAAACACATGCCACTTCACAGGCATACTTTAGACACCCCCCAGGTACCATATTTAAAGGAAAATTTCACTTTTTTTTTTTTCACTTTATGCATCATTAAAATGACTGCTCCCGAAAAAACGTTAGTTTTTAAAAGTTCTTTTTGCATTGATATATGTCCCCTGGGGCAGGACCCGGGTCCCCAAACCTGTTTTATGACATTAACATGCATATTGGCCGTTGTAATTAGCACTTTTGATTTCGAACGTTCGCGTCCATTATAACGTATAGGGTTCGAAAAATTCGCGCAAACTTTCGGTCCGTTCGAAGGTTCTGGTTCGAACCGAACCCGGGGGTGTTCGGCTCATCCCTAGTGGAGACATCTCCTTGAGGGGTCCGCTCATCTCATCGCGATCTTCACTGATCACAAAAATCTCTCTTACCTCCAGTCCGCCCAGCGATTAAACCCACGCCAAGCCAGGTGGTCGTTGTTTTTTGCCCGCTTCAACTTTGAGATTCATTTCCGTCCTGCAGACAAGAATGTCAGGGCTGACGCCCTCTCTCGTTCCACCGATTCCTCTGAGTCCGACTCTCCTGTACAACACATTGTACCTCCTGAGTGTCTGATCTCTTCTGCCCCGGCCTCCTTACTGCAAGTCCCTCCGGGGAAAACCCTGGTCCCTCCACGTCTCCGACTTCAGGTCCTCAAATGGGGTCACTCCTCTCATCTGGCTGGTCATCCTGGAATCAAGAAATCCTCCCAACTGATTTCCAGGTATTACTGGTGGCCTTCCTTAAAAAAGGATGTGACGGACTTCGTACAGGCCTGTACCACATGTGCTCGAAACAAGACTCCTCACCAAAGGCCTGCAGGTCTTCTTCACCCTCTGCCTGTGCCTGAACGACCCTGGGCCCACATAGCTATGGACTTCATCACGGACCTCCCTCCTTCCCACGGCCACACTACCATATGGGTGGTCGTGGATCGTTTCTCCAAAATGGCACATTTTGTCCCGCTTCCAGGGCTTCCTTCTGCACCTATACTCGCGAAACATTTCTTCCTTCAGATTTTTCGCCTTCATGGACTTCCATCCCACATCGTCTCGGACAGAGGCGTCCAGTTTGTGTCTAAGTTCTGGAGAGCTCTCTGCAGTCAATTGAAAATCAAACTGGACTTCTCCTCTGCCTACCATCCACAGTCCAATGGACAAGTGGAGAGAGTCAATCAAATTCTTGTGGCCTACCTATGACACTTTGTCTCGGCTCGTCAAGACGACTGGGCTGACCTCCTGCCCTGGGCCGAATTTTCTTACAACCTGAAAGAATCTGAATCCTCCTCTAAATCACCCTTCTTTGTGGTTTACGGCTGTCATCCTCTTCCCCCCCTACCCATCCCCACTGCCTCCGGTGTCCCCGCTGCAGACGAAGTCACCCAAGAGCTGTCATCCATCTGGAAGGAGACCCAAAAGTTGCTTGCCCTGGCTTCTTCTCGCATGAAGAGACATGCTGATAGTAAAAGAAGACCTCCTCCTGTATTCTCCCCTGGCGATAGGGTATGGCTCTCCTCCAGGTACATCAGGTTCCGCATCCCCAGTTACAAGTTGGGCCCCCGCTATCTCGGTCCATTCAAGATCAAGGCTCGGATCAATTCCGTGTCCTATAAACTGCATCTTCCTCCTTCCCTCCGGATCCCCAACTCTTTCCATGTTTCCCTCCTCAAACCCTTTATTCTTAACCACTTTTCCCCCAAGGTCATCGCTCCTGCTCCAGTCTCCGGCTCCTCCGACATCTTCGCCGTTAAAGAGATCCTCGCTTCTAGAACCGTCCGAGGTAAACACTTCTATCTTGTTGACTGGGAGAATTGTGGCCCTGAGGAGAGGTCCTGGGAACCTGAGGGTAACATCATTGACAAGGATCTCATCCTCAGGTTCTTGGGTTCCAAGAGGAGGGGGAGGCCCAAGAAGAGGGGGAGACCCAAGGGGGGGGGGGGGGGTACTGTAACGCCGAGCGCTCCGGGTGCCCCATCCATCCCGGAGCGCTCATGGCGTCCTCTGCCCTGCAGCGCCTCGGTCAGCTCCCCTGACCGCAGGCGCTGCTCTGTCTCCGGGATGCGATCCACGTCCCGCCCGGGGATCGCATCCCGCTCCCCTCACCTTCCCCTGACAGCTTCCTCCGGCGTGCGTGCGCCCCCGCCTGCTATTAAAGGGCCAGCGCACATCAATTAGTGCCTGGTCCAATTATGTTACACCCAAAACACTACATAAACCCACTTCCCCTTCCTGTCCTGGCCGGATCTTGTGTTGCCTATAGTGCCCAGTGAAAGCGTTTCTGTGTTTGCTCCTACTGTGTATCCAGACCTCTGCCGTTGCCCCTGACTACGAACCTGTGCCACCTGCCCTGACCTTTTGCTACGTTTGACCTCGCCTCTGCTTAATCCTTGTGTACCGCGCCTTTCTCAGCTGTCAGTGAGGTCGAGTTGCTATTGGAAGACACGACCTGGTTGCTACCGCCGCTGCAAGTCCATCCCGCCTTGCGGCGGGCTCTGGTGAAAACCAGTAGCAACATTAGAACCGGTCCTCCAATACAACCCGTGCTATCGCCTCATTGGCATAGGGGATCCACCTCCTGTTCCCCGCCGTACCCGATACGTGACAAGCTCCCTATATAAATCACAGATAGATGCCGATAGAGGGGAAACGGTCCCCTTTCTTGATAATATAAATTTTCCAACTCTGTCTGAGAGGGAACGGCAATTAATGGAGGCCCCAATCACCCTGCAGGAGTTAATCGATGCTGTGGCTGGTATGCCAAACTTAAAATCACCTGGCCAGGACGGATTACCAATTGAGATCTATAAAAGATATGGCGAAGTTTTATTGCCAGAATTGCTTAAAACTTTGAGTCAGGTGCACTCCATGGGGTCTCTTCCAGCTTCAATGACGGAGGCGACTATTGTCATTATCCCGAATTAGGGAAAAGACCCCATGGACCTCTCTTCATAATGCCCGATTTCTTTACTATGCACAGATGTAAAAATGCTGGCTAAAGTTCTGGCTGCCCAATTAAATACATGTGTGCACAATCTAGTCCACCCTGACCAGTCTGGGTTTATCCCGATGAGGTCAACTAGTACCAATATACGCAGAACTTATTTGAATATACAACTACCAGTAGATGATGAGGGTCCAAGGGCCATTATGGCATTGGAGGCCGCTAAGGCATTCGACAGCCTTGAATGGGTTTATCTATTTAAAGTACTGGAAAAATTCGGCTTTGGATTAAATTTTACTAATTGGGTAAGATTACTTTACACCAATCCAAAAGCAAAAATAAAGATTAATAATGAACACTCAGATTTTTTCAGTTTGGAAAGAGGAACGAGACAGGGGTGCCCCCTGTCTCCTCTCCTTTTTGCTCTGGCAATAGAGCCACTGGCCATTGCTGTTAGAGCCAACGGGGATATACGTGGATTTAGGCGAGGGCCAGTCGAAGAGAAGATAGCATTATTTGCTGACGACGTCTTGTTTTACTTAGGAGATGTCCATTCTTCACCTAAAGCAGCAATAAAAATGATAAGCGAGTTTGAGAATATCTCTGGATTGACAATCAATTGGGACAAGTCGGCCCTCTTGCCAATAGACCCAATCCCAGGGGATATAGTACTCGACAATTTTTCTTTTAAAACAGTTGAGAATCTGAAGTACCTAGGGATATGGATCACTAGAGATATAAGCTCATTATTTAAGTACAACTTGGCTCCGCTACTTTTAAAACTCAAACATAAGGCTGAGGTGTGGAGTTTCTCCCCCTTTCGGTGGCAGGGCGGTGTAATCTTATTAAAATGATATGGTTGCCCCAGATCCTGTATTTGCTCCACAATGCCCCCCTATGGATCGGTCAGAAGTGGTTCAGGAGGATGGATTCCCTCTTCAGAGACTTGATCTGGAAAAAAGGACAGCCTAGGATAGCCCTGACTATGCTCCAGCTTCCGCTGGAGGAGGGTGGATTAGCGATCCCCCACCCCAGACGGTACTTTGTGGCATCCGAGCTACAGCACCTAGCAGGGGGGGGCTTCTCTAGGGGCCCAGGCGCCAGCCTGTTGTTGATAGGTTGCCCGCACAATACACTCATATATGCTCTCAAGGCTAGTTCTTTCTATATAAGCTGTCCAACGGTAAAATTAACAATAAAGCTCTGGCAAACAGCTAAGGCAATGTTAGGTTACCAGGGTGTATCAGAACTCGCCCCTTTATGGTATAACAATAATCTAGAAGAGCTAGCTAAAATTACCAAGTCTAGGGATTGGGAAAATCAGGGTCTTACTCGACTTAGTCAATTATATGCTGGGGACAATTTGAAAACTTTTGATGCCTTGAAACAGGAATTTTCCCTTTCTAATAACACCTTTTACAAATATCTTCAGGTAACAGCCCAGACCCAATTTAGACTACAAGTACCGCATTGGACACAAATAACTGCGCTGGCACAAGTTGTGCGCTGGCACAAGTTGTGTCCTCGGATCCAACTAAAGGAGTGATTTCCGGGCTGTATGCCAAACTGGGGGATAAAGTAGGGGAGCGTAGGGGACCAACTAAGATGAGGGTAACATGGGAAAGGGAGGTGGGCCCATTGTCTTGAGAGGAATGGGATTGTGTTATCAGTCAAGTAAAACGGGTCTCAATCTCTCCATCACATAAGATGTCACATCTCTATTTTTTAAATAGAGTAGGGATGAGCCAAACACCCCCGGGTTCGGTTCGCACCAGAACCTTCGAACGGACCGAAAGTTTGCGCGAATTTTCGAACCCTATTCGTTATAATGGACGCGAACGTTCGAAATCAAAATTGCTAATTACAACGGCCAATATGCATGTTAATGTCATAAAACAGGTTTGGGGACCCGGGTCCTGCCCCAGGGGACATATATCAATGCAAAAAGAACTTTTAAAAACTAACGTTTTTTCGGGAGCAGTCATTTTAATGATGCATAAAGTGAAAAAAAAAAAAAGTGAAATTTTCCTTTAAATATGGTACCTGGGGGGTGTCTAAAGTATGCCTGTGAAGTGGCATGTGTTTCCCGTGTTTAGAACTGTCCCTGCAAAAAGAAGCCATTTAAAACCACTTGCGGCTTTAATGTCATGTCTTGTTCTGGCCGCCATATGGCTGAATATCCTTGAGAAAAATGGCATGGCTACCCCATCACCCCCCCCCCCCCCCACCCCAGCCCCTTTGGGTCTTGTATGGATATTAAGGGGGACCCCGCACCCAAAATAAAACCCTATACCTACAACCCTATATACTCTGAATAGCAGTATATAGGTGGTGCAAACAAGACACGGACTGTAGGTTTGTTCTTAAGTAGAATCTGAATAGGTACATTATGAAGTGTAGCTCCATCCCCCAAAAATCTATTTTTAAGCTTTTTGGAGAACATAGGGAGGGGTTATCACCCCTGTAACATTTGCTGTCTTTGCACATCTGTTCAGAACATTTCACCTCACTTTCCGTCCCAATGACAAATGTTTTTGGAAAAGTGGGGTTTTAATTGAAACAAGGATTGGTGATAAAGCATCAGTAGAGAGGAGATACCTTTTTCCCAAATTAAATCTAACAGGATAGAATTTCCCTTCCTAGGGGTAGATTTCCTCTCACTTCCTGTTTTCTCTTTCCGTTTGCAAGTAGGAGTCGTTTATAAGTTGGATGTTTGAAAGTAGGGATCTGCCGTATATACTCTGCAGAAATTTGCCCTATTAGTTGTTGGTGTAGCCACAAGACTGGTGGGCACAGGAATGGGCCCTGCTGTGAGTTAATAGATCAAGATTTGTACTTGCATGCACCTGTTGAACAGGGCAGAAAAATTGGGCCTTTGGTGGTGGTGGACGGTGTTGCCACAAGACTGTAAGCCCTCACAGTTACTCTTGGTGGGTGCAGGAATGGGCCCTGCTGTGAGTTATTAGATCAAGATTTGTAATTGCATGCACCTGTTGAACAGGGCAGAAAAATTGGGCCTGTGGTGGTGGTGGTGGTGGTGGTGGACGGTGTTGCCACAAGACTGTAGGCCCTCCTAGTTACTCTTGGTGGGCGCAGGAATGGGCCCTGCTGTGAACTATTAGATCAAGATTTGTAATTACATGCCCCTGTTAACCACTTCAGCCCCGGACCAATTGGCAGCCAAAGGACCAGGCCCCTTTTTGCAATTCGGCACTGCGTTGCTTTAACTAACAATTGCGCGGTCATGCGACGTGGCTCCAAAACAAAATTGGCGTCCTTTTTTTCCCACAAATAGAGCTTTGTTTTGGTGGTATTTGATCGCCCCTGCGGTTTTTATTTTTTGCGCTATAAACAAAAAATAGAGCGACAATTTTGAAAAAAATGCAATATTTTTTACTTTTTGCTATAATAAATATCCCCAAAAAATATATAAAAAAACATTTTTTTTCCTCAGTTTAGGCCGATACGTATTCTTCTACATATTTTTGGTAAAAAAAATCGCAATTAGCGATTATTGATTAGTTTGCGCAAAAGTTATAGCGTTTACAAAATAGGGGATAGTTTTATAGCATTTTTATTAATATTTTTTTTTTTATTAGTAATGGCGGCGATCAGCGATTTTTATTGTGACTGCGACATTTTGGCGGACATTTTTGACACATTTTTGGGACATTTGTCATTTATACAGCAATCACTGCTATTTAAATAGCACTGATTCCTATGTAAATGACAGTTGTAGTTAGGGGGTTAACCACTAGGGGGCGGGGAGGAGTCAGTGTGACGTGTTGTGTTTTTTTTTTTACAGTAGGGGGGAGTGGCTGTACGTCTGACGTCATTGATCGGCGTTCCCGATGACAGGGAACCGCCGATCACTGACAGTCAGTGTAGGAAGCGCGGGGAGAGGTTTGTTTACATAGACCTCTCCCCGTTCTTCAGCTCCGTAACCCGATCGCGGGATACCAGCGGCGATCGGGTCCGCTGGTCCCGCGGCCGTGGTCACGGAGCTCCCGACCGGGTCGCGCGCGCGCCGCTGGCGGCGCGCGCGCGCCCCCCGGGCAGGCAAATTAAAGGGGACGTACAGGTACGTGCTTTTGCCTGCCCGTGCCATTCTGTTGACGTATATCTACAGGAGGCGGTCGGGAAGCGGTTAAACAGGGGCTGAAAAATTGTGCCTTAGGCATTGGTGCTGGTGCCACAACACTGCAACCCCTCACAGATACTGTACTCTGAGCACAGCAATGAGACCTGTTGCAAAGCATTGCCTAAAAATTGTAATTACACGCCCCAACAGGGGCTGAAAAAATTGTGCCTTAGGCACTGGTGCTGGTGCCACAATACTGCAACCCCTCACAGATACTGTACTTGGAGCACAGCAGTCACACCTGTTGCGAAGCATCTTTTTAAAAAATTGTAATTACACGCCCCTGTTATACAGGGGCTGAAAAATTGTGCCTTAGGCACTGGTTTGGTGGCATGGATCATGAGGAGGAGGAAGAGGATAGTCAGTGAACATAACAGGACAGTCACTCAGCATCAGCATAGGCAGTCTTAAAGGGATGTGACATTATAAATTATTCCGTTATATCCGCTTCAGGTGCCTGGTAGCTGGTGGTGATCCAAGACTGATTCATTTTTATGAAGGTCAGTCGATCAACCGAGTCGGTGGACAGGCGCACCCTATGATCGGTGACAAATCCTCCAGCAGCACTGAATGTGCGTTCGGAAAGATCGCTGGATGCAGGACAGGCCAGTAGCTCAATTGCATACTGTGCAAGCTCTGGCCAGTGATCCATCCTCAGGACCCAGTAAGCCAGAGGATTTTCGGTGGGAAAGGTGTCCAAGTCTGACCTTGCCCCTAGGTATTCCTGCACCATGTATATCAAACGCTGGCGATGGTTGCTGGAACCGATCATACCTTGGGGCTGCGGACTAAAAAATTGTCTGAACGCATCGGTCAGACGTCCACCTTCCCCACCGCTCCTTCTGCTACTGACCGAAGCCTCAGCAACTCGTCGTCCAGGACCAGGAGTTTGTAACCTCCCAGTTTCTGGGAACGCGTTGCACAGACCTTTCTGCAAGGCCTCCTTGAGATGTCTCATCCTCTGTCCCTCTGCAACGGCAAGATAAGGTCCGCAACCTTAACCTTGTACCGTGGATAAAGGAGAGTGGCCAGACAGTAATGGTCCCTCTCCTTGATCCGAAGAACACGAGGATCCTTCCGCAGGCTTTGCAGGATCAGGGAGGCCATGCTACGTAGGTTAGCTGAGGCATTCGGTCCGGAGTCTTCTGGGTCACTGAGGATGACATGATCGCCAGCCACCTCCTCCCAGCCACGTACAAGTCCACTGGTTTGTTGGGACTGTACATCATCCCTAAAAGACTGCAGCTGCTGATGCTGAGTGCCAGGCTCCACCTCCATGCTCACACAATCCTCCTCCTCCTCCTCCTGTGTGATGGGTGGGACAGAAGGAACACTGTCAGGATAAAGGGGGCCTTGAGAGGCAAGGAAGTCCTCCTCTTCCTGCCTCTGTTCTGCCTCAAGTGCCCTGTCCATTATCCCACGCAGCGTATGCTCCAACAGGTGGACAAGAGGTACAGTGTCACTGATGCATGCACTGTCACTGCTCACCATCCTCGTGGCCTCCTCAAATGATGAGAGGACAGTGCATGCATCCCTGATCATGCTCCACTGGCGTGGGGAAAAAAAGCCAAGCTCCCCTGACCCTGTCCTGGTGCCGTAGTCGCAAAGGTACTCATTGATGGCCCTCTGCTGCGTGTGCAGTCGCTGCAGCATGGCCAACGTTGAGTTCCACCTGGTGGGCATGTCACATATTAGGCGGTTCTTGGGCAGGTTCAGCTCCTTTTGCAGCTCAGTCAGCCGAGCACTGGCATTATAAGATCGGCCGAAATGCACACAGACTTTCCTGGCCTGCCTCAGGACATCCTGTAAGCCTGGGTACCTGCCCAAGAACCGCTGCACTACCAGGTTGAGAACGTGAGCCATACAGGGCACATGGGTGAGCTGCCCCTGTCGCAGGGTGGAGAGGAGGTTGGTGCCATTGTCAGAAACGACCATTCCTGGCTTAAGCTGGCGTGGCGTCAACCACCTCTCGGCCTGCCCCTGCAGAGCTGCCAGAACCTCTGCCCCAGTGTGGCTCCTGTCCCCCAAACACACCAGCGCAAGCACGGCATGGCATCTTTTTGCCTGCGTACTTGCGTAGCCCCTTGTACGCCTACGGAGCACCGCTGGTTCCGAGGACAGAGCACTGGAGGAAGAAGAAGAGGAGGGGGTGGAGGAGAGAGGTGTGTCACAACCAGTAGTAGCATTTTGGAGGCGTGGTGGCGGAACAACCTCCAACACTACTGCACCTTGTCCTGCATCCCTCCCAGCTGCCAATAGAGTGACCCAATGGGCCGTGAAAGAAAGATAACGTCCCTGTCCATGCCTGCTGGACCATGAGTCAGCGGTAATATGCACCTTACCGCTGACCACCCTGTCCAGCGAGGCATGGACATTGCCTTCCACATGCTGGTAGAGAGACGGAATCGCCTTCCGTGAGAAAAAGTGGCGTTTGGGAACCTGCCACTGAGGAACCGCACATTGAACAAACTCACGGAAGGGGGCCGAGTCTACCAACTGAAAAGGCAGCAGTTGAAGTGCTAGCAATTTAGCCAAGCTAGCATTCAACCGCTGGGCATGTGGATGGCTGGGAGTATACTTCTTTCGACGGTCCAGCAGCTGGGGCAGGGAAATTTGCCTGCTACAATCGGACGTCGGTGTACTGCAAGTACTTGGTTGTGACACACCTAATTCTACACCTTCAGTCCTCTCAGAGAAGCTTTCAGAGAGGACTGAAGATATAGTGGGGATGGAGATCCCAGCTGATGAGGAGCAAGGAGAGGTCCGCTTTGTTCTTTGGTGTGGGTCTTTTATGTGTGCTTGCCAACGAGCTGCATGGCAGGTCGACATATGTCTGCTCATGCTTGTGGTGCCCAAGCGGCTGATGTTTTGGCCACGCGAGATACGCTTGAGACAAATATTGCAAATAGCAGTGGTGCGATCTGATGCACTCGTCTCAAAAAAGGCCCACACCAAAGAACTTTTGTGATAACGTGCAGAGGCAGCGCCCTGCACAGGCGGAGCTCTGCGGTGTGGTACAGTTGCTGTGCTGGCCTCTAGCTGGCCTCCAGGGGGTATCCTGCCTCGTTGGACATGTGACGCCGCATCCTCCTCCTCCTCCTCCTCCTCCTCCTCTCTCCCTTCGGGCACCCACGTGGAGTCAGTGACCTCATCATCCCCTCCCTCTTCAGCACTAGAGCAAACCTGGCAGTAAGCTGCAGCTGGTGGAACAGTACTGCCAGATTGCTGTCCTTCAGCATCCCCTCTCTCTGCGTGCACACTACTGCCTTCCTCAAGCTGGGTATCATCATCCAAGCCTTCGAATCGTTGGGCATCCTCCTGGAGCATGTACCCAACACTGTGCTCAAACAGTTCGGGGGACTCCTCAGGAGGACATGGTGGGTCTAGGGAAGGAGTGGCTGATGATGCCATTGAGTACGCATTGGCAGCTGCTCTGCCAGTACCCTGAGCCTGGGTGATAGAGGATGAGGAGGATGAGGAGGGCTTGGTCATCCATTCTACCAAGCCTTCGGCATGATGCGGCTCAACATGTCCAGCTGCCGAAAACAAAGACAAGCATGTCCCATGGCCACGTGCTGATGACGATGCACGACCACGTCCACGGCCAGCACTGTTGTCTCTAGAAACAGAGCCTGCCTGCCCTGTGTTCTTGCCTCGGCACGGTCTGCCTCTCCTTGGCGGTCTTCCAGCCTTTGTAGTCGGTAGTGTATATAGTATAAAAAATAGAGCTCCTATGTGTGCTCAAAACTCACTGTTGTAAGGTACACGTCTTTCTTCTTGTATTCTAAGTGCCTAGGCCAGGGATGGTAGAAGCGGAGGTCCCAAATCACCGGTGGATAAACATCACACATACACTCAATGGTACGTGAAGGATGATGATTACAAAGTTTAATAGACAATACGTTCCTCTTTTATGGGAAATGCAGACGGGGGGAACAGCCCTCCCAAGAACCAATCAGATTCATACACATATGCATACATTAACAACTTCTTGTCATGTGATGGTCTTCAGTTTGCAATATGGAATATAGGGCAAAGGTTAGTCATGTGATGGTTGTTAATTTGCAATATGGAATATAGGGCAAAGGTTAGTTATGTGATGGTTGTTAGTTCTCGTTATCTGTACACATCTGCTGACATGACCGCAAATTCCTAAGTCACTGGTCCTAGCTAGTTTCATATCCTCTGGTGAAGTACAGAGTTAAAAACCACAAAACAGATGCGTCCTGATATGTCAACACTTGTCAGTTTGTTACATAGTAAGCAGTATACACTTATAACAGCTTTGTTCAAAAGCTGTTACTCTGAAAGTTTAAGCATATTAATTTCAATCACTATTAAAATGGTATATCATTATAAGTAGCCCCCTTATAATCCTCCCTTTGATCATTCTGATTTAACATAATGATCATCCTTTATCCTTGTAACGTTGGTAAGTATTAATGGGGGCGTGCCATTTAGGAGTGAGGTAAAATTTAAAGGTATGGCCATTAAAGGAACTCTGGCAGTACTGGGATGTAGTTTACTGCATATCCAGCACTTTTCAAAACCTGATTTTTGGGCATAGCTATATTTAAATTTCAACAACAACATTTTATCAGAAAACTCTTGGGGGGGTTCACTTCTTCTATGTCTTACTATAGGAGTGTTATTTGACTTGGGAATCCCACATATCCCTTTTAGTGGTCCCAAATCCTCTGGGTGGTATATACAGTTAGCTATCAGCCAAGTAGGTAAGAATACTACCAAAATTAGACAGCACCAGAGGCATAAGGTCTTCCCTGTTGCTGATGTTGAAAACATTATATATATATATATATCTAATGTCCTCAAAATTCACTATTCTTCTTCTTCTTCTTCACTTGTCCTGATGATGGAAAGATTCTGTTTAGTTTCCAGGTAAAATCATCGTGTCCTCCAGGGAGATTTGTCCTATGCCTTCCTGAATATCTTGTAGATTTTGTTGTTGTCTTGAAGGGAGTGTATCCTCGGTTACTGTTAGGGGCTCTGGAGTTGAGGGGAGCTGGGGACACTTCTTCAGTCGGCTGGCGTGGATCCAGGTGTTGCCTAGGTCCGTTAGTACCGCGGTCCTGGATACCTTTTCCACCTTCCACGGTCCGGAGTAGATTGGTCCAATTCTTTTCCTGTGAGCCAGCTGCTTAATCAGTACTTTGTCCCCTGGGATGAAGGGGTGGGTTGGTTCTGTTGAAAGAGGAGAAAAGGTGACAGAAACTTGTTCATTTATTTCATGAAGCATACTTACCAGACTTTTCACGTACACTTCCTGTTGGGAATAAACGTTAATGTCAGAATTTGGGTCTAATGGGGGTAATTCTATATTTGCAGGGATTCCCATTAGAATTTCAAAAGGGGACAATCCTGTCCTAGAATGGGGGGTGGTTCTTATCTGAAAAAGGACAGAAGGTAAGTGTTCCAACCAACCTTTTAGAGTACCTCCTGTAGCCTTTTTTAATTTGTCTTTGATGTTCCTGTTCATTCTCTCTACTACTCCTGCACTCTGGGGATGATAGGGAATATGTAGTTTCCATTGCATCCCCAGAGATTTGGCTACAACTTGGGTCACTGAGGAACTAAATGCGGGTCCTCTGTCGGACCATATGGTTGTGGGTATCCCGAACCTACAGATCCAATAATTTAACAAGCATCTCGCTGCTATATTTGCGGTTTCTCCGGTACAGGGAATTGCCTCAACCCAAGCTGACCATTTGTCAACGATTACGCAGAGGCACCTCAAGTTTCCCTTTTGCTTTGGTAGGTGTGTGAAGTCTATTTGTAAATCTGTTAATGGTCCCAAGGGTGGAGGTAGATGGCCATGTAGGCCATGTCTTTTTCCTTGAACATTGTTCTGGGCACAAGTTAAGCAGCTTCTAGTTAGAAGCTTAGTTTGTTTTTGTAAATTATTTGTGCAAAAAGATTTTGAATATATATTTACAAGAGGGGCGGGTCCTATGTGTCCTGGGCCATGGAGGTAGGATAAAATTAGGATACAATTAGCTTCAGGTATACCCAGGATCTTCCCCTCTTTTGTCCAAAGACCTTCAGAGTCTTTGGTCAAACCTTCGTTTGCCCAGAAATGGACATCTGTATCTGTGGCCATTGACTGCATTTGGGCCACAACAGTTTTGAAATCAGGGGATGAGAAGTGCTCTTTAAAGAAGATTGTGGTAGGGGCTGGTGAATTGGGTGAACTGGCAGCAGCCTTTTTTGCTTCTCTGTCTGCGAAAGCATTTCCTTTTGATACTATACTATTGTCTGATGAGTGGGCTTTTACTTTTATAACAGCAACCTTTTTAGGGAGCAGAATTGCTTGCAGTAGATTAAGGATCTGCTCTGAATTAGCTATCTGTTTGTTGTCTGCTGTTTTAAATCCTCTATTGGCCCATATCACACCAAAATCATGTACCACTCCAAATGCATATCTGCTGTCTGTATAAATGTTGACTTCCTTGTTTGTGAACAGAATACAGGCTCTGGTCAGAGCTTCTAGTTCTGCTACTTGGGCAGAAACAGGGGGCAATGGTTTTGCCTCTAGTACTGTATGTGGCAGCTGAACTACAGCATAGCCAGTTAAAAATGTAGAGTCAGAGGGACGGGAACAACTACCATCTACAAAAACATTTTCGGCATTTATAATTGGAATGTCAGAAAGATCAGGTCTTGGTGAAGTGACTTGTTCCACTTTTTCTACACAATTATGTGTGTGATCAGGTTCGTGTGGTAAACGTAACATGGAATGTAGTAAACGTACAACTGGATTGCTATTCGGAACATATTTAAGTACCAAGTTGTCAGTATTTAACAAAGTGATCTCGTATCCACTGAGTCTTTGGGAAGTCATGTGTTGTGTGTTCATATTCTGTATGAGGTGGGTAACTGAATGAGTGGTGTACAGTGTCATTTTGTGTCCCAATACTATTTTGTTGGCATCCTGTGCAGACATGGCACAGGCAGCGACATTCTGAAGACAGGACGGCATGCCCTGGACTTGGATAGGGAGTTTTCTAGATAAATATGACACTGGGCGATACCCTGAACCATGAGATTGTGCAAGTACTGCAGCAAAAGATTTTCCTGAAACTACACAGTACAACTGGAAGGCTTTACCATAATCTACCAATCCCAGGGCGGGGGCGGTGGACAAACTCTTAATAAGAGCATCAAAAGCATTTTTTCTGTCTTCTGTCCAGTCTATCAATTTAGGGGCGTTTGACCCGGCAGCCTCTCGTAGGATACTATCATAATGAGAACAGTCAGGAATCCACTGGCGGCAATATACAATTGCGCCCAGAAATGACAACAAAGCTGCTTTGTCTTTTGGAGGACTGAGAGCTTGTAAGGCTGCGGCACGTTTGGGGGACACTAGCCTGGTTCCCTTGTCCAGAATACATCCTAGGTATTCTACTTGTGGTAGACACCACTGTATTTTCTTCCTTGAGGCTAGGTGGCCGGCTTCGGCCAGATGTTCTAACAGTAATGTTGAATCGACCGCACAATCTTCAGCAGAACGACTGCACAAGAGCAAGTCGTCCACATACTGTATTAGTACCGACCCATGCTCGGAAGTCCAAGACTTGACGGTCTCGTTGAGTACCATGGAGAAGGCGGCGGGGCTGTCTACATACCCTTGCGGTAAACGCGACCAAGTTAACTGACCCGCGCCGGCCCATGAGAAGGCAAATATAGGCTGAGCCTCTTCGGCAATAGGGATGCTAAAAAATGCGTTTGCCAAATCAATCACTGTGTAGCATAGGGAATCTGCAGGTATGCATGAAAAAATGAATGTTATATCAGATACCAAGGGCGGGAGGGGTAGTACTTGTTTATTAACTGCCCTTAGATCTTGGACTAGCCTCCATTCGCCACTGGTCTTTTTTACGGGGTAAATGGGCGTGTTCCAGGGGCTGATTACTGGTTTCAAAATGCCTAAGCGTATGTATTCTTCAATCTGTGGTGCAATTCCATTGGTTTTCTCTGGGGGCAAGGGATACTGTTTGTGGTATTGTGGCTGTGCATCTGGACGTAATTGGGGAGTGTAGGGTGTGCAGTTGATAAATCCTACGCTACCTTTGTTTTCTGCCCAGATTTTGTGAGTCTCTAAAGTAGCGGGCAGTAACATAAAGAATCCTTTATGTGTGTGTCGTTTAGGACCAGTCAGGTCACAGAAAGGGGAACTTGCAGTTAGTGACCCTTCTTTGTCAAATTTAATAGTGATACTTAGACTGGACAACAGGTCCCTTCCCATAAGGGATACAGGACAAGAGGTCAACACAGCAAAAGACTGATCGCACAAATGTTGCCCCTCGGGAGTGGTTACAGGTAATGGTGGAGTGATGGGATGGGTAACAGGGGTCCCATTTATACCAATAGAGTTTCCCTCAGTACATTGTGGTGTGTCAAAAATTACATTATTCACTGAACTTGATGTGGCGCCAGTGTCTATTAAGAAACAGACACGCTGCCCATCAACATTTAATACAACTTGGGGAAGACTCTTCCATGAAAGGTTATAACACACTAGACTGAGGGAAGGGACATACTCTAGGCATCCCTATTGGGGGTTTGGCTGCTGGCGGTTTGATGGCCACTGCATAGGGATCCGGGGAGTGTTAGGGACAAAAGGTGGTGGTCCATTAGGAGGCTGAGGTGACATTTGTTGTTGTTGAGAAGGATATTGTTGTGGCTGGCGAGGACCCTGATAGGGTGGGTAACGTGGAAACTGGGTCGGGGGGTAAAATCCTCTTCCTCTTCCCCTACCCCTACCCCTATTCTGTCCTATCCTATAGGGACATTGAGATTTCCAATGTCCTTGTAGGCCACAATTATAACAGCCCTGGTCCGGGGGGTATATAGCAGCTGGATCAGGATACGGTTGCATGGTCATAAGGGGAACAGGGGACACTGTCTCTGGCCCCATGCCAATGGAAGTAAAAATTCCCCCTTTCTGTTCAAAGACTCCAGAGCATTCTCTGGATCTTGCATCTTTCATAAAATCTTCGGGCGTTTGTTCAGTCCATTTTGGATTTGTAAATTTAAGGAGCTGGGTAACTTTAGGGTCACCACCAGACATAACTGTGGTTGTAAAAATTTGTGCTGAGGGTTTGTCTACCGCTTTCCATAAATGGTAGACTCTGGTACAAAAGTCAAAGAATTTCTCTTTAGGTCCTTGCTTGGCTAGAATTAACTCTTGCAGAGCTGATGAACCTTTGTATAAGGTTGACCAGTGACTACCTATACCCTTCCAAAAGGAAGTCCAGTCATTTAAACCTTGGACGTGGGCTGCCCATAGAGTTCCTATAGGGGTTTCTTCGGGGCTGTCAGGGTCTATTATACTAAGTATGCCTTGGACATCCTCTTTATCTAAGCTTGACCCAATACTGTATTTTGCCAAAAAGGCAGCTACTTCTCGGGGGCTTTTCTTTGGATTTGGGCATAACTCCTTTATTTTAGAAAGGGTTCCCAGAGGCAAGGGAATGTGTACCTGAGTCGTACCAATATGCATTAAAGGTGCTTTAACATCACACATTTCCTCCTCTTCTGAGGCATTGTCAGAACCTATTAAGGGGCTCTCTGTTTGTGTAATGTCCCCGGATTTTTCCCCTTTGGGAGGAATTTCTTCCTTTCTTTTAGTTTGGCTACGTGTGGCCGTAGAGGGTTGTGAAATAATGGACTCCTCAGCTTTCTTTAATTCCTCTGCCTTCTTTTCAAGAGCCTTCCTATACTGTTCTAGTTCCTCCCTTTGTTTATATATTCGTTCCTCTGCTTCCAGTCTGTCTAATTCAAACTGTTCTTTTTCTTTCTCATACTGTTTCTCTTTAGGGGTTAGGTTTCTTTGCCTTTCTTTTTCTCTGATACTTTCAGCTTCTATTCTTTCACTTTCTCTTTTTATTCTGCCATCTCTTTCCCATTCAGCTATCTGATCATCACTTGCTACACCATATACCATACTTGCGAGGACATGAGGTTCTAGTGAGGGATATAATTGGGGGCGAGGACCAGGCTCTCCTGAGTCCGTTTTTACAGTGACATAAGGTGGAGGGGGTTCAAAGGTAGGGGCGGATACATTTGTTTTAACTGCAGGAGTCTTTTTAGCATATTTCTTTCTATAATCTTTTAAACATTTGCTCCATGAGTGATAACAATCTTTCATGTATTGAGGGTCATTAGATTTACACGGGGGGTAGGAATGCTTATGCGTCTGACAAATTTTGCTAACTTTCTTCCAATCTTCCTCTGAACAAGGACCTTGTGGTCCCGGATCATGAATACCTAACTGGTGGCATCTTTCCCGGACTTGAGCCCAGAAAGGTTCCACCTGTGGTCCGGGTAGATTGTTTTTAATATATTCATACGGGCACGGGATCCCTATGTCTGATCCTGGGGTGGCCACAGAATTCCCCATCTAACAAAGTGGGCAGAGTATGACTAGTATGTGGGCACAAGTGATAACAACCCGTTTGGGTAATCACTTGTTGTCGAACAATTGGGTAGTCTGCTTGGTCTGTCAAATCAGATGGACTAATGGGACTGTGAAGGTTTACCCTTAGTACTCGATTTATGGTTCCTTTCTTTGTGGCGGGATATATTCCTCTTACCCCTAATCTACAGGAATAGCCCCCTGGTCTATTGGTTAATAGAA
The DNA here is from genome assembly GCA_028564925.1 of Lithobates sylvaticus. NCBI lineage: Eukaryota > Metazoa > Chordata > Amphibia > Anura > Ranidae > Lithobates > Lithobates sylvaticus. Next base: position 112,165,354 of record CM053034.1, on the reverse strand, counting down.
CCCACCTATTTTCTATTTTAAAAAACAGTAATCCTATAGTACAATGTGGACAAGGTGGAGCTATGTCGCTACAATCAGGTTCTTTGTATTCCGAAGTCATTAAACTCTTATACTTTATACAACATACAATTCTTTAAAATTTTTAGGTACTTACGCTGTCTGTGGAAAAAGAAGTCTCACATATATATATATATATATATATCTTAAACAAAACTTTATACTTATTTCTATAGGTCTTATACTGTAAATCTTATGAACAGAATTATTTTAAATGATCATTATAAAACCATACATTTGTTCAATTTTATAGTGCACTTTTTGTTTCTCAAAAACTTAATGGGCGTCCGCTCAACCAAACCTTTTATCACGGGCGTAATCTGCTACTTCCCGGTGATTAAAATAATAATAATAATAATCTCTTTTACAATAGTTTTTTTTATAGTCAGACCAACCTAGTCGGACTCTCTTTAAATACCCAAATAACCTACGTAACTACCTGCGTGTCCTTTTAACCTCCCGGGGGACCAGCCTAGTCCGCCGCGAAGGCACAACAACCTCTTTAAACTAAATTCGTGGCGATGATCTGGACAGCGTAAGCATTTACACCTATTCACCTTAAAAGGTAAAAAGGGCAAAATCACTTACCTGTCACAAGATATCCCACTTCTGACACCAGTTGTAAGGTACACGTCTTTCTTCTTGTATTCTAAGTGCCTAGGCCAGGGATGGTAGAAGCGGAGGTCCCAAATCACCGGTGGATAAACATCACACATACACTCAATGGTACGTGAAGGATGATTACAAAGTTTAATAGGCAATACGTTCCTCTTTTATGGGAAATGCAGAGGGGGGGGGACAGCTCTCCCAAGAACCAATCAGACTCATACACATATGCATACATTAACAACTTCTTGTCATGTGATGGTTGTTAATTTGCAATATGGAATATAGGGCAAAGGTTAGTCATGTGATGGTTGTTAATTTGCAATATGGAATATAGGGCAAAGGTTAGTTATGTGATGGTTGTTAGTTCTCGTTATCTGTACACATCTGCTGACATGACCGCAAATTCCTAAGTCACTGGTCCTAGCTAGTTTCATATCCTCTGGTGAAGTACAGAGTTAAAAACCACAAAACAGATGCGTCCTGATATGTCAACACTTGTAAATTGGTGTCGAGCTTTTAGCTTTGAGCCAAGACCCGTCCATGAACAGAGTGACGAGGAGTATGTGGACCAAGAATATACTTATAACAGCTTTGTTCAAAAGCTGTTATCTGAAAGTTTAAGCATATTAATTTCAATCCCTATTCAAAATGGTATATCATTATAAGTAGCCCCCTTATGTCTTCTATTTTTGACCTCCTTCCCTAATTACCATGATTGCAATATGTTCTAATATGCTGTGCCCCTTTTCTCCTTCATGCATTTTTCCCTTCACTTACCTCCCCAGCATGCTCTTCTGCCCCAATAGACACCTATGGCCTAGTCACTTAATCAATGTCTTTTGTCTGCTGCATAGTATTGTTTGCCCCCAAACACCCCCTAAAATATGCACAAATGTTTGCTGTGTGGTTTACTTCATGTAGAGCCCCTTTAGAATTTTTTTTTTTGGGTGGGGGGGGGGGGGGGGTGGCAAACTCATTAGGAACCCCCTCCCCCAACTGCTCTGTCAGATGGTACCAATCCTTTATCTGCTGGCTTTCCCAAGGTCCATACACACTATATACCTACCTCTTTATAGTGGGCATCTTTAGGGATGAATTCAGCAAAGCATGTAGTGCAAGGGGCTGCCTCCATACATTCCATTTCCTAATTTTTTGTCTTCTTTCCCTCCTATTAGCTTGCTTGGTAATTTCAGAATGTCACAATGTGCCTGCCTTTTTTTTGGGGGGGGGGGGTTGAAATGTTATTTTATCTTTCCTGGGGGCTGCCAATAGTGTTAAGTACAGAGGGTCTGGCCAAACTAGCACACATTATTGAGCCATTTGCCAATCAATGAAGTGCAGAGGGTTATCTGTCCCCCCCCCCAATACCCTAGTTATTGCCAATGGCCCATCAGAAGTGGGGGATTGATGGGGGGTGAGTAATCTGTGAAGGGGAGCCTCTACTTTTCTGTGCAAATACTTTCCAGCCTCCAATTTTATACAATGCTCTTGTTCCAAGATGTTGATTGTCTAATCTGCTTGCAATGTTTAAGTGCAAAGTGACTAATTTTTTTTTCTTGTTTCACTCCACAGTTCCCTTCCACGCCACAGGAATGGCAGACTGTGGCCTCCCACTTTGCCAGCCGTTGGGACTTTCCTAACTGCGGAGGGGCAATTGATGGGAAACACGTCCGCATCATCCCACCGCCCAACTCGGGGTCCCACTATTATAATTATAAAGGGTTTAATAGTGTAGTGATGTTGGCGGTGGTGTCGGCAACATACGAGTTTATGTATGTGGACGTGGGGATGAACGGCCGGATCTCGGATGGTGGTGCCATTACGCACACGGAGTTCTACTGGCGTCTCCAAAGTGGCAGTCTGTGCTTGCCACCTCCAGAGGAGAATGCCGAAGGACTCCCCTTCGTATTTGTCGCAGATGAAGCGTTTGCATTGACTCCCCATGTGATGAGGCCGTTCCCGATGAGGACCCTCACCCCGGACCAGAGGGTCTTCAACTACAGGCTGTCCAGAGCCAGAAGAGTGGTGGAGAACACTTTTGGCATCCTGGCCAGCCGCTTCCGCCTGTTCCTGACGGCATTTAACTTGGCGGAATACAAACTGAACCACATAGTTCTTGCCTGTTGCATATTGCACAACTTCCTCAAAAGACATAACAGGAACTATGTGGTGCCCGTTGGCCCAGATGTGGAGGGCCCTCCAAATGCGGACCTCACAGCCCTTCAAGTGGCACGTCCAGGCTTGCCCCCTCTAAATGCCCGCGTGGTCCGCGAGCAATATATGGAGTACTTTGTGGGTAGGGGGGCCATTGCTCTGCCTGACGATGTGTGAGAGGCATTTTTTTATAAATCTGATATTTTAACCAACCTATGATTTCTTGTCATTTCAGTCTTCTTTTTAGCTTATTTTACCTTGACATTTTTTCCCTTTGCCTTCGACAGTGGGAATGCACTTTCTGGGCAAAAGGAGGTAACAGTCTCTTCTTCCCAAAAAGATTATTCTCATGTTGTGTGTTTGCTTCCTAATCTTTGGTCTAGAGAAGGTTTGTACTGCATAACTGACACCCAAAATACTCCTTTTCATCACCAGGTCTGACATGTGTGTATTCTCAAAAATGCTGTGCTCCGTGTTTTCGTACAAAGCACTGTGGGTGTCATTTACATAAGTCAAATCCGCTATGCTCTACAAGTGCATTGAAAAAGTTCCCTGGGCAAGACAATTGCAGTGCAAAGTGGATTTGCCTTTAGTAAATAACACCCATTGCCCCCCATATCCTTTACATTTTACATACATAATGCATTGTGTTTTTTAAATAAGGAAGCCACACATTTAGAAAAATAAAAAAGTTTACTAGGAAAACATTCACAAGTGCGTTTACAATCTTCACGCCAAAACTGACAACATCTTGGTTATTTCCAACATTGTTTACAAACATTCCGCAATTGGTAAAACCAGGCATGGAGCAAAACAGAACCTATGAACTAGGAAAGTTCAACTTTGTAAAGTGAAGACAAGATCAGACATGACTATATGTTCAAAGTGTGTTTGATCTTGCCTTCATCACATGGGGGGGTCACCCCCGGAAAGTGGAAATTTAGAACATGCACACAATTTGGGTCTGAAAATGGTCATTAGATAGTAAAAAACATGCCTAGAAGCTTCAAAAGTGCCATTTTCCATCATGGGGATGAATGGACGTTTTTTGGGGTGCAACCCCTTAACCACAACCACTTTCGTAGTTCGTAAAGTGTTTGCACCCCCAAAAAAACGTTGCCATTCATCCACCATGATGGGAGCTAGCACATGTGGACACAATGTGTGCATGTTCCAAATTTCACACAGTTTTTAAGTTGCAAATGTGTTCAGAAGCTGGCACAAATGTGTGTTAATTACTTGGTGCGTTTTCATATTTTTCCTAAAACATCAATGATGTTCTTCAATTTTTGTTGAACATCATTGATGTTTTGCTTTATGTAATCTAGATCTCTATTGCAGACCATTATCTCCCCGATGAGTACGTGGGCACTCTCTGTGGTAAAGTGCGATTTTTCTTCCTCAACATCCACGTCACCTAAAAACAACAAACAAACAAAAATGGGGTGTTGGAAATGAGGCAGCCATACATGGATTAGCTTACCAGTAGCTGGGTTCTCCCACACTCACCTGTTGTGGTGACAATTTCTCCAAGTTCGATGATCTCTCCTTCCTCCTCCTCCTCCTCCTCTGCTTCTGCTCTTTCCCCTTTTTTGGGAGGTGTTGGTTTGGGGGTTTCCGCAGACGGCCCAAGTTTTCGCTCGCCTATGAGAATGTACAAAAGGAAGATTTAGCAAGACTATCTATTGAGGGCAGAGATAGGAAATGACAAACATTGCTTGAAAGTGACGGACACTATTTTAGTTTGGCCAGTTACAAATGCCAACAACATGAATGTAGTCACTTTGTAAAGGTGCTAAACTGACTAGCTTTTTGGTAGAAGTTTGTGTGATGGTGACACCCCTCTAGTATCCACTGGAGCACATGTGTGGAAAAGCCTAATAAAAAGGGGGTTTGGGTGTCCCAGCACTAGTGCTCTAGAGTCCAGATGGGTAAACAGCTACTGGGTGACCTCTCCTTTACATTGAATAAATTGGCTTTACATTCTTGATGACATTTCTAGTGAGAACAAACTTCCTTTCTCCAAAAAAAACACCAAACCACGTATTATAAGTCGCCGAACGTTCGAGGTTGCGTACGATCGAATGGACACACACACGACCATGACAGTGGCAGAAAGATCGAGGCTGAGTACGATCGAATGCACAGACGAACATGAAAGTGGCCATTTTGGAATGTACAACTTTGTAAAAATCAAACCACATGGAGCAGTATGCAAGCAAGAAATCAAACACAAAACACAACTACTTACTTTTTTGAAGAATTCGCTTGATCTTTCTGTACTGATCGGCCTCCCTCAGTTTCAGGTCTGACCAGCGTTTCCTCAGTTGCTCCTTGGATCGTTGTACCCCAAAATTATTGTACAGCCTTCTCACAACTTTAGACATGATCTTGGCCTTGCGGACATTGGGGTTGAGGTAAGGCCCATACTTCCCATCATAGTCGCTCCTCTTTAATATGTCCACCATCTCCAACATTTCTCCAAATGACATATTTGAGGCCTTGAATTTCAGGCTCCGGGATCGGGACGTTTCTGCCTCCGGACTTTCCTCGTCCTCCTCCTCGTTGGGGGGATATTTGGGGCGCACCTGCTGTGTCCCCGCCATGTGCTCTCCCCACTGCGCCGTAAAGAGAAGGGGTGGGGAATAGACGAGAAAGATCGTCAGGGGCGGGCGGAGTTTGACGCATGCGCACTGTATATAAAACGTCACACGCCTGTGTCGTAGCCACGATCTGGGAGACGAGGGGAGAGAAAGCTCACGCACGAGACGATCGCTACAAACGAAGGTACAATTTGACGTTGGTACATAACTAGCCTAGACTGATTAGAACTTGAGGCTTCTTTATGGAGAAGATTAGGAGAGTTTAGGCTGACATTATTTATATTGTTTGGTGTGGCGTTGTATCTTGCAGAGGTGATGGAGGCCTTCTACAACGTGAGCTTTCTACCCCTCTTCATTGATAAATACCGGCAATTCCCCCTCTTATGGCAGGCGAAACACAGGGATTATAGCAACAGACCAAAGAGGTACGCAGCCCTGCTGAAACTTGTGGCATTTGTAAAGCCTACCCTGCCCATGGCAACCGTGGCAAACTTAAAAGTGAAGATCAACAACATGAAGAGTACCTATTTCCGGGAGCGCAATAAGGTCCGGAAGTCCCTAGCATCTGGAGCTGCAGCAGCTGATGTCCATGTCCCCACGCTCTGGTACTATGAGAGGCTCCACTTTCTCAAAGACCAGGCTACTGTCAGGAAGTCACTCTCGACTCTTTCTTGCACACGTCCTTCCATGCACGCCACCCCTGATGAGGCTTCCGAGGACCAACCTGGGCCTTCCAGTATGGAATATGTGCAGGAGCCCAGCTTGTTCCAGGTATAGTAGTTTTGTAACCAGTTTGGGGAATAATGAATGATGTTCAGTTAATTCAGGATCCCCAATTGCTTAGTTCCTAACGTGATTGACATATCAACAGACAGTGGTGTTGGAGACATTTTTGGGAAGAATCTAAACTGCAGGGCAGAGAATTGTATGGTTTTCTATTTGTAAACATTTTGCAACAGTCACTAGATGAGAATTGTGTGTGTTTGATGAACAAATAACTGAAACTATGTCCCTTTTTCATACACAGGAAGACCTCAGCCAGGAGGTGGCTGTGGAAGGTGGCAGTCAGGAGGAGGCAGGGGGTAGTGGCAGCCAAGAGGGGGGTAGGCGTAGGAGCCTGACTGTCTCCCAAGTCTCTCCCCTCCGCCTTCCCTACAGAAGGGCGAAAAACATGGGGGAGGTGGGAGAGTCAGCGCTCCAGCTGATCAGAGATGCCTCAGCCTCCCTCTATGCCACACCCACCTACGAGGAGGCCTTTGCCTCCTTGGTTGGCAGTAAATTTACGGGTATGGAGGCGGGGCAACGCAGCATGTGTGAGGAGGTCATCCTCAAAATACTAAATGAGGGGATGGCTGGGGAGATGACTCCCCTCACACATGTTTGCGAGAGTGACCTTGCTCCGCCTCCTCCTCCTCCTTCTGCCACCCCACCAGCACCAGCACCACGGCGTGGAAGGAAGCGTACAAGGAAGACCTGAGAGTGACGACCTGGATTCAGTCTGGTCTGAGAGAAGATGGAGCCTCTCGTAGGACCAGAGCCTGGGGACCTAGATGGCATCTGCTGCAGTTCCGGATGTTTTGGACTTCAGGACCAGATTGCGCTCCCTTATTATTTAGATAGGTACTCTTCATGCCCCCAATTGTTTAAGCCTGTAAAATGATGGTTGCCATGGGTGTCCAAGGCTTTGCAAATTCCCCAAGTTTCACCATGGCTGCGTTCCTCTTTGGTTTGTTGCTGAGACCTAAATAAATGTTTTTTTGATTTGAAATAATCATTGACTATTGTGTTTTACTTTTCTACAATGACAGTTTTTCTTTGAGTAGGCAGGTACATTTCACTAATCCTAAAGTAGAATTAACAAGGGGCACCAACAACCAACAAACTCCTAGTAAATTTAAGCAAGAAATACAAATGTTAATAATGTGGTTTTGCTAAGTTGAGACATACAACCCCCCTCCAAAAAACAAACAAATTCTCCTTCAAATATGTATTCCCCAAAAAAAAAAAAAAAAAAAAAAAATCATGGTAAAAAAATAACAAAGATTGTTTTACGATCTGAGTAAAAATAAACATGTAGTGTATAAATGCTGCAAAGTAATAAAGAAGTCAGTTTGTGAGAAGTGCGGGTGAATAGGAGCAGCTAAAACATGTCATTCTTGTTGCATTGTAAAGAAAAAGAGAATGCGCTGCATTAAAGACATTTTAACATTGCAGCGTGACGAATGTGCTGTGTCGATTAGGAAAGGTAGTTTTACCTGACCGAGCGCTTCCGTCACAGAATTTCTTCTGAGCATGCGTAGCACTTTGTCCGTCGGACAACCGTACACACGATCGGATTTGGTGTGATCGGACCGTGTTGACGGCAAAGATTTCCAGCAGGAGATAAGACTTTGTCCGTCGGACAAACCGACGAACACTGTCCGATGGTGCATACACACGGTCTGATTTTTCAACAACCTTGTCCGATCGGACAGAATCCATGAAAAAGTCCGACCGTGTGTACGGGGCTTAAGAGTCCTATGGGTGCTGCTGACACAAAGACACTATAGGTACTATATGTGTGCTGCTGTCAAGAAAATATAGGAGCTCTGTGTGCTGCCACTAACACACTAGAAGTCCTATGGGTGCTGCTGACACAATAGGTAGTATATGTGTGCTGCTGAGAGGAAAATATAGGAGCTCTGTGTGCTGCCACTAACACACTAGAAGTCCTATGGGTGCTGCTGACACAATAGGTAGTATATGTGTGCTGCTGAGAAGAAAATATAGGAGCTCTGTGTGCTGCCACTAACACACTAGAAGTCCTATGGGTGCTGCTGACACAATAAGTAGTATATGTGTGCTGCTGTCAAGAAAATATAGGAGCTCTGTGTGCTGCCACTAACACACTACAAGTCCTATGGGTGCTGCTGACACAATAGGTAAAATATGTGTGCTGCTGTCAAGAAAATATAGGAGCTCTGTGTGCTGCCACTAACACACTAGAAGTCCTATGGGTGCTGCTGAGAAGAAAATATAGGAGCTCCGTGTGCTGCCACTAACACACTAGAAGTCCTATGGGTGCTGCTGAGAAGAAAATATTGGAGCTCTGTGTGCTGCCACTAACACACTAGAAGTCCTATGGGTACTGCTGACACAATAGGTAAAATATGTGTGCTGCTGTCAAGAAAATATAGGAGCTCTGTGTGCTGCCACTAACACACTAGAAGTCCTATGGGTGCTGCTGAGAAGAAAATATAGGAGCTCTGTGTGCTGCCACTAACACACTAGAAGTCCTATGGGTGCTGCTGAGAAGAAAATATAGGAGCTCTGTGTGCTGCCACTAACACACTAGAAGTCCTATGGGTGCTGCTGAAACAATAGGTAAAATATGTGTGCTGCTGTCAAGAAAATATAGGAGCTCTGTGTGCTGCCACTAACACACTAGAAGTCCTATGGGTGCTTCTGACACAATAGGTAGTATATGTGTGCTGCTGAGAAGAAAATATAGGAGCTCTGTGTGCTGCCACTAACACACTAGAAGTCCTATGGGTGCTGCTGACACAATAGGTAGTATATGTGTGCTGCTGTCAGAAAATATAGGAGCTCTGTGTGCTGCCACTAACACACTAGAAGTCCTATGGGTGCTGCTGACACAATAGGTAGTATTTGTGTTCTGCTGTCAAGAAAATATAGGAGCTCTGTGTGCTGCCACTAACACACTACAAGTCCTATGGGTGCTGCTGACACAATAGGTAAAATATGTGTGCTGCTGTCAAGAAAATATAGGAGCTCTGTGTGCTGCCACTAACACACTAGAAGTCCTATGGGTGCTGCTGAGAAGAAAATATAGGAGCTCTGTGTGCTGCCACTAACACACTAGAAGTCCTATGGGTGCTGCTGAGAAGAAAATATAGAAGCTCTGTGTGCTGCCACTAACACACTAGAAGTCCTATGGGTGCTGCTGACACAATAGGTAAAATATGTGTGCTGCTGTCAAGAAAATATAGGAGCTCTGTTTGCTGCCACTAACACACTAGAAGTCCTATGGGTGCTGCTGAGAAGAAAATATAGGAGCTCTGTGTGCTGCCACTAACACACTAGAAGTCCTATGGGTGCTGCTGAGAAGAAAATATAGGAGCTCTGTGTGCTGCCACTAACACACTAGAAGTCCTATGGGTGCTGCTGACACAATAGGTAAAACATGTGTGCTGCTGTCAAGAAGAAAATATAGGAGCTCTGTGTGCTGCCACTAACACACTAGAAGTCCTATGGTTGCTGCTGAAAAGAAAATATAGGAGCTCTGTGTGCTGCCACTAACACACTAGAAGTCCTATGGGTGCTGCTGAGAAGAAAATATAGGAGCTCTGTGTGCTGCCACTAACACACTAGAAGTCCTATGGGTGCTGCTGACACAATAGTTAAAATATGTGTGCTGATGTCAAGAAAATATAGGAGCTCTGTGTGCTGCCACTAACACACTAGAAGTCCTATGGGTGCTGCTGACACAATAGGTAGTATATGTGTGCTGCTGAGAAGAAAATATAGGAGCTCTGTGTGCTGCCACTAACACACTAGAAGTCCTTTGGGTGCTGCTGACACGATAGGTAAAATATGTGTGCTGCTGTTAAGAAAATATAGGAGCTCTGTGTGCTGCCACTAACACACTAGAAGTCCTATGGGTGCTGCTGACACAATAGGTAGTATATGTGTGCTGCTGAGAAGAAAATATAGGAGCTCTGTGTGCTGCCACTAACACACTAGAAGTCCTATGGGTGCTGCTGACACAATAGGTAGTATATGTGTGCTGCTGTCAAAAAAATATAGGAGCTCTGTGTGCTGCCACTAACACACTACAAGTCCTATGGGTGCTGCTGAGAAGAAAATATAGGAGCTCTGTGTGCTGCCACTAACACACTAGAAGTCCTATGGGTGCTGCTGAGAAGAAAATATAGGAGCTCTGTGTGCTGCCACTAACACACTACAAGTCCTATGGGTGCTGCTGACACAATAGGTAAAATATGTGTGCTGCTGTCAAGAAATATAGGAGCTCTGTGTGCTGCCACTAACACACTAGAAGTCCTATGGGTGCTGCTGACACAATAGGTAAAATATGTGTGCTGCTGTCAAGAAAATATAGCTGCTCTGTGTGCTGCCTGCCACTAACACACTAGAAGTCCTATGGGTGCTGCTGAGAAGAAAATATAGGAGCTTTGTGTGCTGCCACTAACACACTAGAAGTCCTATGGGTGCTGCTGAGAAGAAAATATAGGAGCTCTGTGTGATGCCACTAACACACTAGAAGTCCTATGGGTGCTGCTGACGCAATAGGTAAAATATGTGTGCTGCTGTCAAGAAAATATAGGAGCTCTGTGTGCTGCCACTAACACACTAGAAGTCCTATGGGTGCTGCTGACACAATAGGCAAAATATGTGTGCTGCTGTCAAGAAAATATAGGAGCTCTGTGTGCTGCCTGCCACTAACACACTAGAAGTCCTATGGGTGCTGCTGAGAAGAAAATATAGGAGCTCTGTGTGCTGCCACTAACACACTAGAAGTCTTATGGGTGCTGCTGAGAAGAAAATATAGGAGCTCTGTGTGATGCCACTAACACACTAGAAGTCCTATGGGTGCTGCTGAGAAGAAAATATAGGAGCTCTGTGTGATGCCACTAACACACTAGAAGTCCTATGGGTGCTGCTGACACAATATGTAAAATATGTGTGCTGCTGTTAAGAAAATATAGGAGCTCTGTGTGCTGCCTGCCACTAACACACTAGAAGTCCTATGGGTGCTGCTGAGAAGAAAAATATAGGAGCTCTGTTTGCTGCCACTAACACACTAGAAGTCCTATGGGTGCTGCTGAGAAGAAAATATAGGAGCTCTGTTTGCTGACACTAACACACTAGAAGTCATATGGGTGCTGCTGAGAAGAAAATATAGGAGCTCTGTTTGCTGCCACTAACACACTAGAAGTCCTATGGGTGCTGCTGAGAAGAAAATATAGGAGCTCTGTTTGCTGCCACTAACACACTAGAAGTCCTATGAGTGCTGCTGAGAAGAAAATATAGGAGCTCTGTGTGCTGCCACTAACACACTAGAAGTCCTATGGGTGCTGCTGAGAAGAAAATATAGGAGCTCTGTGTGATGCCACTAACACACTAGAAGTCCTATGGGTGCTGCTGAGAAGAAAATATAGGAGCTCTGTTTGCTGCCACTAACACACTAGAAGTACTATGGGTGCTGTTGGGGTGCAATGCTGTGCTAACAGCACTGCGGTTGGTACTACTGCAATACTGTACTAACAGTAAGCACGCACCAGACTAATCCCCAGCAGCAGCTAATAACACACTAACTGTGCAATCAGCAGCTATGAACGATCACTAATGATGAATGACTCAGGTAGCAATGGTTTAGCAAAGAAATAGCCAATGGTTTAGCAAAGAAATAGCAATCAAGCAAAGACAGAATCAGCAGACTGCTCTCTCCTAAAGCCGGAAAACATGTGACCGGGGCCGACGGCGTGGCGGCCTTTTAAATGGGGGGCGTGTACTAAAGCCCCTGAGCTTTAATTGGCTACAGGCGTCCTGCCTGTTGCCAATTTTCTGGCGCTGTGATTGGCCAAGCATGCGGGGTCACAGTGCATGCTTGGCCAATCATCAGCCAGCAATGCACTGCGCCGGCCGCGATGGCCGCAATGCATTGCGGGGCCGCTCGCATCACACGAATGTGATGCGAACGGCCCAAATAGTTCTGGGCTCGCCGAGCGAGCGAACGCCCGGTGCTCGATTCGAACGTGGGTTTGAATCGAGCACCGGGCCCATCCCTAATATAGAGTTTACTATACCCCTAGGAAATTGTTTAATCTGGGCTTGCGGGATAATGACCGTTGCCCCAGATGCAGCTTAGTTGGAGATTTTATTCATATGCTTTGGAAGTGTCCGAAGCTGTTTAGATATTGGACACAGATTATTGAGGCAATGAACAGAGTTTTGAGGCTAAACCTAGAGGCAACGGTCAAAACCTACCTTTTGGGTCTTTTGGAGAGGGAAAGGGTTCCGAATAATACCATCAACTCTGTTTTAAGGGCATTATTTCAAGCCAGAAAGCTGATTGCTCAGCACTGGCAGTCGCAACTACCCCCGACACTAGAGGAATGGCATAGAAACATGAATATAATAGTAGGTAATGAGAGAGTAACAAAGTAACAAAAAACCATTGTACCGAATACAGAAGAAAAAAGGGAAAGTGCAGTCAGAACAAACCAGCATTATGATACAGCATAAAAAAAAAGCGTAAACCATAGGCACATGGTTATTTCCAGATCCCATGTGGACAGTTAACAGGAAACAGTAGGGCCAGAGCCTTTATTATCTCGATTACAGTTCCGACTGCAAGTTAACCTCACTATTTAACTTAGTGTCTCGGGTGCCTGAAATAAGGCGCCTATAGGGTAGTAAAGAGGAGACGGGGCGGGGCATAAGGCCGACTAGAGCGGTAGGAGAAAGGGAGCACAAAGAAATAAGGGGGGTGGAGGAGGGGAGGAAGAGGGGGGGGAGAGGGAGTACAGAGAGAGGTAAAGGGAGGGGGAGTGAGGGGGAGAAAGAAGAAGGGAAGAGTAGGGACAGGGACAAGGAAGTGACCTCTCAAACGGGTTTCCTCAGGAGGAAAAAGGGGGGTAGCCACCCCCCGAGGGGATCCTCTTCTAATCAGGGGGGACATGTCGTCTGTAGTCAGGGGTTCTTTTAAAGTGGGACCAGCATGCCCAAATGGTTGAGAATTTCTCCATTCTCTCTTGTGAGATGTGAATCAACTCTTCCATGTCGCAGATTCTCGAGATGGTCATAAACCATTCCTTGATTGATAGTGATTGGCTGGTACGCCAGTGTTTGGGGATGCACAATCTGGCCGCATTGACCATATGCATAGCCAGGGATTTATAATAGGCCTTTCCAGATAAAGACGTGTGATGCAAGAGGAACTGTGCTGGAGAGAAGTCTAAAGTGTAGGTGCTAATTGATGAAATGAGTCTGTGGACCTCCTTCCAGAATGGTTGGATGTGTATGCAGCTCCACGATATATGTAGCATGGTACCAACTTCTGCATTACATCTCCAGCAGGTGTTGGGTATTGAGGGCGAGAATTTATGCAGGCGGGACGGGGTTCTGTACCATCTAGTCAGCACCTTGTATCCGTTCTCCTGGATGGCAACGTTCAACAAACTCTTGTGTGCATATTCATGTACTCTAGACCATTCTAGAGGTGTCAGGTGGGCAGGTAAGTCCCTATTCCAGGAGTTCTGAGATGGGGAGGGGGTCAAGTCACTGGGTTCTATAAGTAGAGCGTAAAGAAGGGAAATGAGATGCCGTTGGGGCGTCTTACGGTGGCATAAGGCTTCAAATGGGGTGAGCTGTCTCGTCCAGTTGTCTTGGGTAGGGTGCATGGAAAGGAAATGGCGCAATTGTCTGTAAGTCCAGGAGGGGAAGGTTAGTGTATTAGACATGGTCCTGAGGTACTCTATCGAGGCGAGTTTACCATCAATGAAGAAATGGGAGGCGAGAATGCCCTGATAGGGCCATTCCTGTCTGAGGAAGTTAGGTGAGTCGCCTGGGGGGAAGTCGGGATTCCCTCTCAGCGTGGTCATTGGGCCCGGGGGTTGGTGCAAGGGTTTTGCCGGCAGGAGATTTCCTAAATAGTGATAAGGATGTGTAGCCAAATGGGTGTGAAGCCAGCAGTTGGGGCCATTGCTTCGAGAGTAGCCATGGGAGTAGGTGTAGTGGGGTGGGTGAAAAAGCGTTTTCAATGAAGACCCAAACCTTTTCGGGGGCATGGATATTCCAGTCGGCAATCCTGGTAAGGTGGCAGGCGACATAGTATTTATGCAGGTCTGGAAGGGCTATACCACCTCTGGACTTAGGCAGCGTGAGTCTGGTGTATTTAACGAGAGAGTATTTTTTACGAAACAGGGCAACTACAGGAATTTCTTAAGGGTATGGGGACTTTGGACGACAACCCCGGTAGACACTGAGTGACATCTTAGTTTTACCTTTACCGAGGCTCTATTTAGGTTTAATTTTTGTTTTTTCCTTTTTCTTTTTTTTTTCTCTCCTTCTTTTCCCCTGCCCCCTCCCCCTTGCTCCCCCCCCCCCCCCCCCCCCTGCTCCCCCCGTGGGGGGGGGGGGGGGGATGGGGATTGTGATATATGGGTCGGTGATATAGTAAATTAGGGCTTGACCAAGGGGAGGGAGAGGGCTTTGGGGGGGTGGGAGAATGGGGGGTGCTAGACCAAATAGGGGGAATATATTGGCATCAGCACTGTTTTACTATATATCCCAGCACAAATGGTCGGTGGTTAAATTTGTAGAGGACTAAGTCGGGATGTTAAATGTTGTTTTGATGATGTAAATGTCTTTATTATAAAAATAAAAAAGGAACTGTTAAAAAAAAAAAAAGTTATTTCATGGAATGTCAGAGGTTTAAGTAATCCTGTGAAGAGACTGGCAGTTTTGAGTCATCTTAAAAGTATGGGTGCAGGAATTGTATGTTTGCAGGAGACTCACTTTGCTCCCAATACTGCACCTAGTCTTAGACCTAAGATTTATACCACGCAATTTCATGCTACACACTCCGCATATGCTAGAGGTGTGAGCATCCTAATACGTCAGGACGTTCACTTTACCTGCTCCCAGCAAAGTATTGATCCAGGGGGCAGATATATTTTTCTACTTTGCACAATAGCGCATGTGACATGCATTATTGCTAATATATACATTCCGCCTCCCTACTCTGCAGACACCCTTAGATGTCTGGCTCGCTTTATAGTTAAATATCCTGATATACCCCTGCTGGCTGTAGGAGATTTTAATAACTGTTTAAATCTTAACCTAGATAGGCTCCCTATCCCAACTACCATTGTTACATGGGTTAGTGGTAACACCGCCTTTGCTGACTTGCTCACGGAAATTGGGCTGACAGATGTATGGAGGCGCAGCAACCCCCAGACTAGACAGTACTCATGCTGCTCCGCAGCACATGGGAGCCTATCTAGGATTGATTTAGGTCTAGGAATCAACCTTCTACTTCCTATGGTTGCAAACTCTGGATATGGAGATAGGCACTTATCTGACCATTCCTCCTTTTGGGTTGAGATATGTCTTCCTATTAGCAGGAAATCCCAGGGGTGGAAACTTAACCCCTTCTGGCTTTCATTATTCCCAACCCCGACCCCATAAGTGTAGAACTTAAACTCTTCTTCCAAGTTAATATGGACTCAGCCTCGTTGGGCACTGTTTGGGACACCGCAAAGGCTTCCTGCAAGGCCAATTTATAAAGACAATCAATAATATAAAAAAAAAATACTAAAGCTTGGGAAAAAGAAATATGTAGAGTGGCTAGAGAGTCAGAAGAAAGATATATTGGCAACCCCACAGAAGACACAAAAAAAGCATGGCTGGGGGCGCAATCCATGTCAAACCAGCTTGCACTCCAGTTGGCAGAAAATAAAAGATTTTTCCTCAAACAGACGCACTTTGAGGAAGGTGAATCCACGGGTCACATGCTAGCATTGCTGGCGTGGGCCCAGGGATCCCTGACTATGGTTTCTTCCCTGTGCGATTCACAGGGAATAACTTATACTGACACCCCAACAATACTGCAAATGTTTTGCGCATTCTATGCAGACCTGTACACGTCAAAAGTACACCCTAGTGAAGATGATATTACAGGCTTCCTCAGACACTGTGAGCCTCCACACCTGACCATGTCGGATACTGCCATGTTAGATTCCCCAATTAAAGCAGAAGAATTAGCTCTTGCACTAGAACAGACGCATAATAATAAGGCCCCAGGGGCTGATGGGCTTCCATCCGAAGTGTACAAAAAATATGCTGCCACATTTTTGCCTACTCTTTTGAAGGTATTTAATAACGCACTAGAAGATGGAAAACTACCAGCCTCTATGAATGAAGTGACTATAATAGTGCTCCTGAAACCTGGTAAGGTAGCTACTTCTCCCGACTCCTATAGACCCATCTCCTTGCTTACAACTGATGTAAAATTACTGGCAAGAGTCTCGGCGACGAGACTCTCCCAAGTAATGCAAAAACTGGTCCATAGGGACCAATCAGGATTCATACCCACGAGATCCACGGCCCAAAATATTAGAAGGCTTTTCCTAAATATTCAAATACCTGTGGAAAACCCGAGTAACCATGCCATCCTTTCCCTAGACGCAGCTAAGGCCTTCGACAGTGTCGAGTGGCCTCACCTGTGGAAGGTTTTGGAGGGCATGGGTCTGGGAACAACTTTTATAAGATGGATCAAACTGCTGTATGCGCAACCGACAGCCAGAATCAGAGCCAATGGGGAATTATCAGAGCCATTTCCGCTGTTCAGGGGCACTTGCCCCTGCTATTTGCCCTGGCAATGGAACCACTTGTGGCAAGAATACGAGAAGAACCTAGGATTGTAGGATTTAAGAGACCCTCAGGTTCGGATGTGGTGTTGTTATATGCTGACGACACACTTCTATATCTGGGTGAAACCCAAACTTCATTGACTGAGATTATGAACCTCATTCAAGCATTCGGTACATTATCAGGTTTCTCAATAAACTGGAAAAAAAAATAAGGACAACTAATTTCTGTTGAAAATGATGGACTTTGTAGGCATAAAACACAGATTTATAAAAATTTTACAAAATGTATTTACAAAGTAAACATAAAATTACTTAATGCAAAAAACATACAGTGATTTGCAAGGAATACAAAATAGCCTAAAAGCTTATAAATAACACTGCCAGTGTAATCACTTTGGATCATATATAACTCTCAAACCTGAATAATGACACTCAGATATAACAATTAGTAGTTTAAACAGTATGAACCATATACAGACAGTGTATCGTAGATAGCTTTGCTTGATTGCCCTACATGTTACACGTTGTATAACGCTTCATCAGGCGCTTTTTGTGTTCTCTAAAAATAAATAAACAGGATTAAGAAACATATATATAAAGCATATGTCATTTATGTAATACATACAACAATATATTTTTTGTGCGATTGTGCTCATATAGATCCGAACCATAGCGTGTCACCCATCACCATCACCAGAATTTCAGGAGAGGAAAAAGAAGAAAAGGGGGGAATAAAAATAAAAATAAGAAAAACGGTGGGGAAAAGAAATAAGGAGACCCATCGACAAAAAGAAAAGAAAAAGAAAAAACAGAAAAAGGGGAAGAAAGAACAAAAACAAAAACAAAAAACAAGAACCAAAAAACAAAAAACAAACAACAAACAAAACAAAAACAAAAAACAAAAAATACCAGATACAAGACAAAAACGTAACAAACAATACACAATAGAATCAGAAAAGAAATTATGGTTGGGCTAGGATAGGAACTGCAGAGTGTGGAGCAGATTGCACCATGGGAACGGGTGTAATATGACTCAGAAATAGAGATTTTATTTAAAGCGTGCAGTAAATCTTTTTATTATTATTATTACTTACATTCCCTGATAGGGACAGTGTTCATAGGAGCGGGGGATAGCGATTTGTGTACCACCAAGTATAGGAAATTGGATGAACTTCTTTGCCCTAATTAGGGTGTGATCTGTGCAATATATATAACGTTATAATTATATGGTGTATATTATAGACTTTCTAGTGCATATATAGATAAATAAATAAAAATCAGCCCCGATTTAGTCTGGGATATTTGGTAAATGTTTACTTTATTATTTGAAAGAGACAACAATGTATGTATAATTCTATTTTAAAAATAAAATTATTTATTATAAATGAGGAAAAAATAGAATAAAACTTATAATAAAAATAAAATAAAAAATAAAAGTGAAAATAGTGTAGAGGATTTTAATATATATGTATTTGCTCACCCAGCAGTAAATAACGTCTGATGATCAATAGTTTACAATTTGTCCAGGGTTGTTGGGAAATAGTTTACTGGAAATGAAGTCAGTCCCAGGATAATCCCCAAATGAAGGAGATAAATAGTTTCGTCAGGCTAGAGGCCAATGGTATCTAATAGACATATGCAGGACACATTTAAGTAAAACGCAGCAAAGTAATTAGCATAATATATATGTATGTATGCTTAATGCATACATACACATAAGTGCCAGTATGATAGAAGGTATAAATCTATCCAGTATAGAGTGATATATTGGTGTAGCGTCAGTACTTACTTTTGTGGTAAAGGTTTTCGTTTGTTCCCCCGCTCTGTGACAGCACCGCATAGGATTAGGGGCTGCTGTGTCGGACGCCAGCCCGTGGCGTCTCTTAAATACAGCCTTCTCGGTAGTGACGTCACCGCGCACAATGGGCGGGACAATCTCATACCTGGCCGAGTTCCATTGCGCATGCGCGAGAGCCCGTGGGGCGCCACGCCATGTCGAAGATATAGCAGGGGATCCGGACAGGCTGTGTATGCACGGAACATGGCACCCGGAAAGAAAAGAAAGTGCTTGTTCTCTTCCAGGGCCAAAAGCGTTGTTGGCAGCTAAAAGGTTTACTTTGGCATAAGTTTGGGCTGTACTAGGGTTCTGCCTGGTCTTGGGTGCAGTGAGGCACCCATGACAGGCCTAGAACCAGGCCTGGTTGGACGTCTTAGGTATCAGTCTTCCCCGGAGCCAATCAGTGGGCGTGTCTGGCCCTGCTGTGTAGTCTGGGGAAGGGTACTTAAGGTGCTGAAGTCACGTGTTCGGGGTTCAGCTGCAGTCCTGCTTCCTGGTTCTGGACCGGGGTAGCCCCGTGATGGGTCCTGGGCCTAGGAGCGCTTGCCGTCCCGCAAACATGATCAGTTTGACTAGCCCCATAGACCCGCATGGTCTGGGGTGGTGATCCGTCTGTTCCAGAGTCACAGAGCTGGTTAACCTGAGGCCCAGTAACTGAAGGAGGATTCAAGGTGTCCCGTTGTGCTCTCAGTATTGGAGGGACACGGCAACTCTTACAAGTGACCAGGGGAGGACTCTTCGGAGGAGGGCCAACAAGCTGGCATCTCAGTAAGAGCCTGGAAGCTGAGTTGTATGGACACTAAAGAATCCACACTTCCACGGTACTGCCAAGGAGACAGAGAAAGTTCCAGGTACTGTGAGAAAGGTTCCTATTCACCTTCGGTTGCAAGTTTATTCTGTGTCAGAGACATTTTGTAAGTTTCCGGATCACATTGTTGGCTGCCAAACCTCTGTCTAGAGGTTTGTCCGGCATTGAAGTACCCAGCTACGAGTGGCTACTCTCTGGGTTGATTAGAGACATTCTGTGGATGTCAGCAGTTCAAGGTGCCTGAGTTTCTTCACCCTTGCCCTCTATTCCTATCTGAGACTGTGTTATGTTGGATGTTACCACTGCAGAATAAAAATCTTCAAAAGGACTTTTTATGTGTCAGCATCCAAAGTTGTTGGGTACTAACCCTGGGAACCCCTGGACATTCACTGACAAGCCAAGAGGAGGTAACTGGTAAGCCCAAAAGTCAAGGCCGCCCCTCAAGGGGTTATGGCTGCTACAACAATATGGCGTTAAACTGCCAGTAATGCACACAGAACTATATGACATTAAACTGGCAGTAACGCACACAGAAGTAAATGACGTTAAGCTGGCAGTAACGCAATCAAAAGATGGTGTTCAACCTTTACTACACTGACGCTATCTGAACTGTCCCTACTCTAGCTATACACTAATGTCTAGATAACTGACACAGTTTCACTACACTGAAACTAGATGAGCTGTCCCTACTCTACACTAACGTATGTATAAATGACACAGTCTCACTACACTACAGTTAAACTATCTGAGCTGTCCCTACTCTAGCTGCACACTATGCAAAGCTGAATGATGATCTTCCTCACTACACTCACACCATCCCTAGAATGACAATAAACTAATATTCTACACTGACAATTAAAACAGAACAGTATAGCACACTAACTAACTAATAGCACTGATCAGAGCCCTGTTCTATCTCTCTCCACCCCAAAATCACACTGAAAATGGCTGCCATTGATAGAATGCTTTTATACTGTGGGGCGGGAATGAGCCATGATTGGATAAAGTGATGACAGTGTCCAATCATGACTCTGACAGTGCTCTGTGCCCTGATTGGCTGGAGCTTTCACTGCTTCAGCCAATCAGGGCTTGCAATGCACTGTTCAGCACCGCAATACATTGTGGTTGGTTCAGTGGTTGAACAAACGGTCAAACTACCCTTTTGTTTGGCTGTTCGTCGAATGTCCGCATAGCGAAAGTTCGGCCCGAACTAATGTTTGGGCCAAACCGTTCGCCCATCCCTAATCATCAACAGGTGCGTACCTATGGAGAGATAGGAGCTGGCAATTAGCAGACAGATGAGCGGCCAGTTCACAGAAGGAAGGACTGAGCCCAGCCCTGACAGTACCCCCTCCTCAATGACCCTTCCCCCTCGAAGGACCACCAGGCTTGAGGGGAAAACGTCTATGGAAACAAACTTCAGAGAGGGAACACAAAGTCGCAGGTTGCGAGATGACAGCCAGACCCTGTCCCCAACCTGGTAGGAAGGTGCAGGCAGGCGTCTGTGGTCAGCATGGAGTCTGTACCTATCATTATCATGTCTCAAAGCCTTCTGGACTTGTGCCCAAGTGGAACAAAGTCCACGGAGATGCTCCTCTAATGCAGGAATACTCTGCAGAACAAATGAGTCAGGCAACATGAAAGGTAGGAAACCATAGTTTGCCATAAACGGGGACAATCAGGAAGCAGAATTCAAGGCACTATTGTGAGCAAATTCAGCTGTGGCCATCCAGACTGTTGCTAGTGAGGCTCTTAACCTGGTGAAAAGGGTTTAGCCCTTGTGACAAATTGAAAATAAAAATATTTTTTTCATTCCTCACTGGTTAAAGAGAGGTGTTGTGCGGGCACTGAGCCAAGCAACAGTGATAAATCAAAAGAGTGAAGTGCTCAGATGGTATAATTGCCCTATAAACTTGCTGGCAATAGAAGAGTTTTTTTACAGAAAAGGATTGAATTATTAATTGATCGATTCACTAAAATTCCTTAAAACACTAGGTGCTGCTATAGGGCAATGCCTCTTTTCCTTTATTGGCACAGACATTCCCCATAAAACCTTTTGATGGGTCTAGGGGATTATTTGGAATCAAGACTATTTTGAAAGGTGGCAAAAATTAAATAACAAGGTTCTACAAAAGCTCCAGAAGAAGCCATGTATGTGGTGAAACATGTAGAGGCAATTACACTTTTGTACCTTGACCACTGGGTCGTTATGGCCTAATTTTTATAAATTGTTTTATAATGTCTATGTAATAAAAAATGTTTTTCTATTTTTTTCAAATTTTGCTCTTGATTGATCTTTCTGCACCATAAAACTCCAATTTTGAGTGCTCTCTGGGTATACATTGTTTGGTCATATGTAAAGGAGGTGGTGCATGTATTAGAGTCTCCTAACTCCAATTTTAATTTGATAAATTACTATCATTCACTTTGTACATATGTTGTAATACAAATGGTAGTGTATTAGAGATGGCAATGGCACCCCCCTTGTTTTAGAAGAAAAGGTGGTAAAAAAAGCATTGTACAAAGGATCTTTCAAAAAACTAAGGATGGGTAATCCTAGAGAAATGTGTTTCTTTAAGGGGGCTATGGCCACCGAATGCTAGACTCTGGAGCGCGCCCGCAAAGTAACCCCCACGGGAGAGCGCTTCTCCTAGGAGGTTATCTGATGTGGGGAGGAGCCGCAAGAGCTGTCGGGGGACCCCAGGAAATGCGGTTCGGGGCCACTCTGTGCAAAACAAGCTGCACAGTGGAGGTAACTATGACATGTTTGTTATTTAATAAAAAAAAAACCTTACAATCACTTTAAGCCTTAAAATTACACTCACAATGTTTAAAACCAATTGCGCAATCAAACAGTATTTCCAGCTGGAAAAAAATTGCATTTTACCTTCACTTCCGATTCGGTAATACATTTAAAAGAGTGAACAAAAGTCCTGGATGGCTTAACTCCAATGTAAAAATGCATATAAAAGCAAAGGAGAAGGCTTTCAAAAAATACAAGGTTGAGGAATCATCATCAGCATTCAGACTTTATAAAGAATGCAACAAAAAATGTAAGGGTGCAATAAGGACGGCTAAGATTGAACATGAAAGACACATAGAAGGAGAGCAAAAAAAAAAACCCAAGAATTTCTTTAAGTATGTTAATGTGACTTATTAGTGTTACATTAGGTCTCAGGTGTGAATGGGGAGCAGGTGTGTTAAATTTGGTGTTATCGCTCTCATTCTCTCATACTGGTCACTAGAAGTTCAACATGGCACCTCATGGCACAGAACTCTCTGAGAATCTGAAAAATATAATTTGTGCTATACATAAAGATGGCCTAGGCTTTAAGAAGATTGCCAAGACCCTGAAACTGAGCTGCAGCACAGAGGCCAAGACCATACAGCGGTTTAACAAGACAGGTTCCACTCAGAACAGGCCTCGCCATAGTCGACCAAAGAGTTCGAGTGCACGTGCTCAATGTCATATCCAGAGGTTGTCTTTGGGAAATATATATATATATATATATATATATATATATATATATATACGTATGAGTGCTATCAGCATTGCTCCAGAGGTTAAATGGGTGGATGGTCAGCCTGTCAGTGCTCAGACCATACGCCACACACTGCATCAAATGAATCTGCATGGCTGTCATCCCAGAAGGAAGCCTCTTCTAAAAATGATGCACAAGAAAGCCTGCAAACAGTTTGCTTTAGACAAGCAGACTAAGGACATGGATTACTGGAACCATGTCCTGTGGTCTGATTAAACCAAGATAAACTTATTTGGTTCAGATGGTGTCAAGCGTGTGTGGTGGA
The DNA here is from genome assembly GCA_028564925.1 of Lithobates sylvaticus. Classification (NCBI taxonomy): domain Eukaryota; kingdom Metazoa; phylum Chordata; class Amphibia; order Anura; family Ranidae; genus Lithobates; species Lithobates sylvaticus. The sequence goes on along the minus strand of CM053034.1, from coordinate 112,142,083 downwards.
AACCAGGTCAGGAGTACAAAGACAAGTGTGTCTTGCCTACAGTCAAGCATGGTGGTGGGAGTGTCATGGTCTGGGGCTGCATTAGTGCTGCCGGCACTGGGGAGCTACAGTTCACTGAGGGAACCATGAATGCCAACATGTACTGTGACATACTGAAGCAATACGTGATCCCATCCCTTCGGAGACTGGGCAACTCCACCAGCTCTGTGACATCGTCATGGAGGATTGGAAGAGGACTCCAGTGGTAACCTGTGAAGCTCTGGTGAACTCCATGCCCAAGAGGGTTAAGGCAGTTCTGGAAAATAATGGTGGCCACAAATATTTTTTGACACTTTGGGCCCAATTTGGTCATTTGGTACTCACTTTTGTTGCCAGTGGTTTAGACATTAATGACTGTGTTGAGTTATTTTGAGGAGACAGCAAATTTACACTGTTATACAAGCTGTACACTCACTAATTTACATTGTAGCAAAGTGTCATTTCTTTGGTGTTGTCACATGAAAAGATATAATACAATATTTACAAAAATGTGAGGGGTGTACTCACTTTTGTGAGATACTGTAGTAACAAATGCCTCAAAAGGGCCTATAACCGAGCAAAGAATCAAGGTAGGGAACAACTCATTCATGGCCAAAAAGTTGCCAAACCCCAGAGCAAGGTAAGATTAATTACCCGGTACTCGGGCAACAAAAACAAATCAGAAGCATCATGCAGAAATACTGGTACCTGTTGCTTGCCAATCCAACTGAATCAAAATATGTAAAAAATTACCCGGAAATAGAGATAATCTGGTTCACAGTCACCATCAACCTAAAAAAGCAGGCCCAAATGTATGCACGGGAACTTTCCCCTGTGGTAAGTGTAACTTCTGCAGGTTCATTTGTGGAGCCTGTGAGATTACATTACCTGACGGCCACATCTTTAGACTACGATTCCTCGCCAATTATCAATCGGCGGGGGTGGACTTTATTATGATGTGTGACTGTGGTGCGTACTACGTGGCTAAAACAAAAAGACCATTCTTTCATCGGATTCGTGACCACATCAAATTAGTCTCCAAATCCAAAATGGAAACTCCCATTAGCCGTCATATGGGCCTTTTCCATGCATTCAATTTGTCTAAAATGCAGTATTTTGCTTTGGAATACTTACCAAAGAATGAGAGAGGGGATGACAATGATAAGTTGCTATTACAGCGAGAATCTCGATGGATTAATAATCTATCAGCTCTCATACAGCCTGGACTGAATGATGCATTCAGTTTCCAGCCATTTTATGAATAAGGTTTAAAATAGTTTTTTTACCCTTCTCTCATTCTCTGGTTCTAATGTATTTAACCGCTTGACCGACCCTTTAAGAAGCGGCACTGCAGGCGCGCAGGTGCCCACCGCGTTCTCCGTGAATGTGACCGTGGGTCCCACGGATTTGATGTCCGCCGGGTGCCCGTGATCGTGTCACGGAGAGGTAGAATGGGGAGATGCTTTGTAAACAAAGCATTTCCCTGTTCTGTCTTGTGTCATAACAGAGATCACTGTCTCTGTCATCGAGAGCAGTGATCGCTGTCATGTGTGTTGAAGCCCCTCCCCCCACAATTAGAATCACTCCCTAGGACATACTTTACCCCTTCATCGCCCCCTAATGGTTAACCCCTTCACTGCCAGTGTAATTTACACAGTAATCAATGCATTTTTATAGCACTGATCACTGTATAAATGACAATGGTCCCAAAATTGTGTCAAAAGTGTAATGTCACAGTCCCGATAAAAATTGCAGATTGCCGCTATTACTAATAAAAAAATGAGTAATAAAAATGCCATAAAACTATCCACTATTTTGTAGAAGCTATAAATTTTGCGCAAACCAATCAATATACGTTTATTTTATATGTTTATATGTTTATATGTAGAATAATACATATCGGCCTAAACTGAGGAAAAATGTTGTTATGTATATTTTTGGGGGATATTTATTATAGCAAAAATCTTTTTTTTCAAAATTGTTGCTCTATTTTTGTTTATAGCACAAAAAATAAAAAACGCAGAGGCGATCAAATACCACCAAAAGAAAGCTCGCACAACCACGCAATTGTCAGTTAAAGCGACAAAAGCAATTATATGGATGCCCCGGGCACTTGCAGCATTAGTGTTCAACCAATCACTTTTTGTTCTGCTCGGGCCCTTAAGTGCTAATCAGAAGCCTGTCCATTCTCTTATCACAGCATTATGACTAGGAGTCAGTAGTCTGTTCTCCCTGTCATACCTGGAGAGCCCTTTGCCTGTCATGCTGGGTGGCGGATTTTTGTCCGCACGTCCCCTACGCTGATCTGGCAACTGTGGACTTTCCAAGATGGTGGATAGTGACCACGCACGTTGACTTGTGAGGTCTCATCTGCCGCTTGAGTACTGGACATTAGACATGGGAGCCGTCAAAAAATTTGTTTCGTTTCGTTCTGTTTCGTATAAAAAAAAATGTGTAATTCGTGTACGAAATTAAATTCGGATTCGTACGAAATACAAATTTCGTACGGATTGTTAATTTGGATAACGAATATCGACACTCTACGAATAATAACGAATTATCCGAAAACGTATTAACGTTACATAACACAAGTCTATTGTCTATTGTTCACCAATCACTCAGAGGAAGTACGAAATACGAAATTTCGTTTACGAATACGAAATTTCGTATTTCGTACTTCCTCTGAGTGATTGGTGAACAATAGACTTGTGTTATGTAACATTAATATGTTTTCGGATAATTCGTTATTATTCGTAGAGTGTCGATATTCATTATACTGAATCTCAAATTCATTCGAATCATTCATTATATATTTTATCATTTTTTTCATATTAGTTGAAATTTGTTATTTGGTAGTTTGGATTCGGATAATTTGGATCCGAAATTCGTAAACGAAATTTCGTATTTCGTACAGAATTCGTATTCGTAAAAATTCGTAATTCGGATTCGTACGAAACTAATCGCACATGTCTACTGGACATCCACAGTAGCGCTGTTAATATGTCCACACCCCACCGATTACACCAGATGCCAGTGGGATGGAGAGAGTTTAAATGGTGGCAGCTTGTCACCGTGCACTGACAGGGAACCTGTGCATGAGAGAGACTGTTCCCCCTTTCTTAGCATGCATTCTTGGGACTCTTTTGGCATATGTAAGTATATCCTTATTACTTTGTGTTCATGGATTGCGCTCAATGTGGGGGGTTCTGGCTTCATTGGTCCTCAGTTGCCTGCATTTCCAGGATAGGAGGGCACCGTTTTTATAGTCACCGATGATTCAACTAATATTATCTAGTCCTCTGAGGTTTTAATGCCTCTCTTCAAACTGGCCTTTGGATATCAGCCCCCATTCAAGAAAGGAAAAAGCCATTTAAACTTATGCAGGAAGCCTCAAAATATACACAATAGAAACCTTTATTTAAAGGAAACATTTTTTTCATTGCAGGATCATTGCTGGCTGATCTCTCAGACAGATAGACTTGGCAGCAGGAGTGCTGCAGGTCTATCTCTGGGTTCTACCAAGGTGCAGCGAATACTACCTGCTCTTTTTCTGCCAGATATTCTAGCTATATATCCCATCCCCTTATTTTGGGGATAGAAAATCGTATTGGTTCTATACCATTAACTAGATTTGAGGTAAATCCTGTTTCATCTTTAAAAATGATTAATTAATTTTTGTTCGACTCTGGTACAATTAATTAGGACCATTAGGCTAAAAACTTGCATATGAACTTTACTTTTCAGAATATTTATCCTCTCTCTATGGTTGCACATGGGTTCCCCCCCCCCCCCCCCCCTTTAATCCAGGCTCCAATCTAGGAATTGGAAGTTTACATTAACCTGTTCCCATCTGTGCTATAGCCGAATGACGGCTACAGCGTGGACCTACATTGCCGGTAGGCCGTCAATAGACGTCCTCCCCACTCCCGGTGAACCCCCTGCAGGGCATGCGTGGTGCACGCTGTGATCAACGATCCCGGCCCCTTACCGCGTAATCAGCTGTCAGCCAATGATATCCATATCAGTGCCCACCAGTGTATATCAGTGCCACCAATCAGTGCCAACTATCAATGCCCAGGAGTGCCACCTATCAATGCCCACCAGTGGTGCCAATTAATGCCTCATCAGTGCCACCTAGCAGTGCTGCCTGTCAGTGTCACCTACCAGTGCCCATCACTGTCCATCACTGCCACCCATCAGTGCCCATCACTGCCACCTATCAGTGCCCATCAGTGTCAGCTTTAAGTGTCACCTATCAGTGCCACCTATTAGTGCCCATCAGTGCCATCTATCAATCCCCTTCAGTGCCGCCGATCAGTGCCCATCAGTGCCACCCATCAGTGCCACCTCTCAGTGCTCACTAGTGCCACCTCATCAGTGCCCACCAGTGCCACCTATTAGTGCCCACCAGTGCAGCCTTATCAGTGCCCATCAATGCAGCCTATTGATGCCCATTAGTGCAGCCTATCAGTGCCAATCAGTGCAGCCTCATCAGCGTACATCAATGAAGGAGAAAAATTACCTAAATCGGAAGATACGCAGTGCCGCACTTAGGTAAGGTATTTGTAGGTGGCAGCCTCCCCAGAAAGAACAGGGGCTTGCCCTAGAGGAGCTCCAGTTATGTAATAGGTGAATGTATAATACTGGGGTCAGTGGCGCTACCTATATCATGAATGTTTTTGGAAAAGTGGGGTTTTATTGAAACAAGGATTGGTGATAAAGTATCAGTAGAGAGGGAGATACCTTTTTCCCAAATTAAATCTAACAGGATAGAATTTCCCTTCCTAGGGGTAGAATGGGCCCTGCTGTGAGTTATTAGATCAAGATTTGGTAGTGTAGGCCCTCATAGTTAATCGTCAGCATCAGCATTAGGCAGTCTTGAAGGGATGTGACATTAAAAAATTATTCGGTTATATCCGCCTCAGGTGCCTGGTAGCTGGTGGTGATCCAAGACTGATTCATTTTGATGAATGTCAGTCGATCAACCGAGGCGGTGGACAGGCGCACCCTATGATCAGTCACAAATCCTCCAGCAGCACTGAATGTGCGTTCGGAAAGAACGCTGGAGGCAGGACAGGCCAGTAGCTCAATTGCATACTGTGCAAGCTCTGGCCAGTGATCCATCCTCAGGACCCAGTAAGCCAGAGGATTTTCGGTGGGAAAGGTGTCCAAGTCTGACCTTGCCCCAAGGTATTCCTGCACCATGTATATCAGACGCTGGCGATGGTTGCTGGAACCGATCATACCTTGGGGCTGCGGACTAAAAATTGTCTGAACGCATCGGTCAGACGTCCACCTTCCCCACCGCTCCTTCTGCCACTGACCGAAGCCTCAGCAACTCGTCGCCCAGGACCAGGAGTTTGTAGCCTCCCAGTTTCTGGGAACGCGTTGCACAGACCTTTCTGCAAGGCCTCCCTGAGATGTCTCATCCTCTGCTCCCTCTGCGACGGCAAGATAAGGTCCGCAACCTTACCCTTGTACCGCGGATCAAGGAGAGTGGCCAGCCAGTAATGGTCCCTCTCCTTGATCCGAAGAACACGAGGATCCTTCCGCAGGCTTTGCAGGATCAGGGAGGCCATGCAGCGTAGGTTAGCTGAGGCATTCGGTCCGGAGTCTTCTGGGTCACTGAGGATGACATGATCGCCAGCCACCTCCTCCCAGCCACGTACAAGTCCACTGGCTTGTTGGGACTGTACATCATCCCTAAAAGACTGCTGCTGCTGATGCTGAGTGCCAGGCTCCACCTCCATGCTCACACAATCCTCCTCCTCCTCCTCCTCCTCCTCCTCCTCCTCTCTTCCTGTGTGATGGGTGGGACAGAAGGAACACTGTCCGGATTAAGGGGGCCTTGAGAGGCAAGGAAGTCCTCCTCTTCCTGCCTCTGTTCTGCCTCAAGTGCCCTGTCCATTATCCCACGCAGCGTATGCTCCAACAGGTGGACAAGAGGGACAGTGTCACTGATGCATGCACTGTCACTGCTCACCATCCTCGTGGCCTCCTCAAATGGTGAGAGGACAGTGCATGCATCCCTGATCATGCTCCACTGACGTGGGGAAAAAAACCCAAGCTCCCCTGACCCTGTCCTGGTGCCGTAGTCGCAAAGGTACTCATTGATGGCCCTCTGCTGCTGTGTGTGCAGTCGCTGCAGCATGGCCAACGTTGAGTTTCCACCTGGTGGGCATGTCAGATATTAGGCGGTTCTTGGGCAGGTTCAGCTCCTTTTGCAGCTCAGTCCAGTCAGCCGAGCACTGGCATTATAAGATCGGCGGAAATGCACACAGACTTTCCTGGCCTGCCTCAGGACATCCTGTAAGCCTGGGAAACCTGCCCAAGAACCGCTGCACCACCAGGTTGAGGACGTGAGCCATGCAGGGCACATGGGTGAGCTGCCCCTGTCGCAGGGCGGAGATAGGAGGTTGGTGCCATTGTCAGAAACGACCATTCCTGGCTTAAGCTGACGTGGCGTCAACCACCTCTCGGCCTGCCCCCACCCCCCCCCCCCTGCAGAGCTGCCAGAACCTCTGGCCCAGTGTGGCTCCTGTCCCCCAAACACACCAGCGCAAGCACGGCATGGCATCTTTTTTGCCTGCGTACTTGCGTAGCCCCTTGTAGCCTACGGAGCACCGCTGGTTCCAAGGACAGAGCACTGGAGGAAGAAGAAGAGGAGGGGTGGAGGAGAGAGGTGTGTCACAACCAGTAGCAGTAGTCGCGTTTGGAGGCGTGGTGGCGGAACAACCTCCAACACTACTGCACCTTGTCCTGCATCCCTCCCAGCTGCCAATAGAGTGACCCAAATTGGGCCGTGAAAGAAAGGTTCGTCCCTGTTGCACGCTCTGCCTCCCCTTGGCGGTCTTCCAGCCATTGTAGTCGGTAGTCCTGTGGGTGCTGCTGAGAAGAAAATATAGGAGCTCTGTGTGATGCCACTAACACACTAGAAGTCCTATAGGTGCTTCTGCAAAGAAAATATAGGAGCTCTGTGTGATGCCACTAACACACTAGAAGTCCTGTGGGTGCTGCTGAGAAGAGAAAATATAGGAGCTCTGTGTGATGCCACTAACACACTAGATGTCCTATGGGTGCTTCTGCTAAGAAAATATAGGAGCTCTGTGTGATGCCACTAACACACTAGAAGTCCTGTGGGTGCTGCTGAGAAGAATATATAGGAGCTCTGTGTGATGCCACTAACACACTAGAAGTCCTGTGGGTGCTGCTGAGAAGAAAATATAGGAGCTCTGTGTGATGCCACTAACACACTAGAAGTCCTATGGGTGCTTCTGCAAAGAAAATATAGGAGCTCTGTGTGATGCCACTAACACACTAGAAGTCCTGTGGTGCTGCTGAGAAGAAAATATAGGAGCTCTGTGTGATGCCACTAACACACTAGAAGTCCTATAGGTGCTTCTGCAAAGAAAATATAGGAGCTCTGTGTGATGCCACTAACACACTAGAAGTCCTGTGGGTGCTGCTGAGAAGAAAATATAGGAGCTCTGTGTGATGCCACTAACACACTAGAAGTCCTGTGGGTGCTTCTGCAAAGAAAATAGAGGAGCTCTGTGTGATGCCACTAACACACTAGAAGTCCTATAGGTGCTTCTGCAAAGAAAATATAGGAGCTCTGTGTGATGCCACTAACACACTAGAAGTCCTGTGGGTGCTGCTGCGAAGAATATATAGGAGCTCTGTGTGATGCCACTAACACACTAGAAGTCCTATGGGTGCTTCTGCAAAAAAATAGAGGAGCTCTGTGTGATGCCACTAACACACTAGAAGTCCTGTGGGTGCTTCTGCAAAGAAAATAGAGGAGCTCTGTGTGATGCCACTAACACACTAGAAGTCCTATAGGTGCTTCTGCAAAGAAAATATAGGAGCTCTGTGTGATGCCACTAACACACTAGAAGTCCTGTGGGTGCTGCTGAGAAGAATATATAGGAGCTCTGTGTGATGCCACTAACACACTAGAAGTCCTATGGGTGCTTCTGCAAAGAAAATAGAGGAGCTCTGTGTGATGCCACTAACACACTAGAAGTCCTGTGGGTGCTTCTGCAAAGAAAATAGAGGAGCTCTGTGTGATGCCACTAACACACTAGAAGTCCTGTGGGTGCTGCTGAGAAGAATATATAGGAGCTCTGTGTGATGCCACTAACACACTAGAAGTCCTATGGGTGCTTCTGCAAAGAAAATAGAGGAGCTCTGTGTGATGCCACTAACACACTAGAAGTCCTGTGGGTGCTTCTGCAAAGAAAATAGAGGAGCTCTGTGTGATGCCACTAACACACTAGAAGTCCTGTGGGTGCTTCTGCAAAGAAAATAGAGGAGCTCTGTGTGATGCCACTAACACACACTAGAAGTCCTATGGGTGCTTCTGCAAAGAAAATAGAGGAGCTCTGTGTGATGCCACTAACACACTAGAAGTCCTGTGGGTGCTTCTGCAAAGAAAATAGAGGAGCTCTGTGTGATGCCACTAACACACTAGAAGTCCTGTGGGTGCTTCTGCAAAGAAAATAGAGGAGCTCTGTGTGATGCCACTAACACACTAGAAGTCCTGTGGGTGCTTCTGCAAAGAAAATAGAGGAGCTCTGTGTGATGCCACTAACACACTAGAAGTCCTGTGGGTGCTGCTGAGAAGAATATATAGGAGCTCTGTGTGATGCCACTAACACACTAGAAGTCCTGTGGGTGCTTCTGCAAAGAAAATAGAGGAGCTCTGTGTGATGGGACTAACACACTTCAAGTCCTATAGGTGCTTCTGGGAAGAAAATATTGCTCTGTGTGTGTAATGGGACTAACACACTTCAAGTCCTATAGGTGCTTCTGGGAAGAAAATATAGCTCTGTGTGTGTAATGGGACTAACACACTTCAAGTCCTATAGGTGCCTCTGGGAACAAAATATAGGAGCTCTGCCTGCCTGCCACGAACACACTACAAGTCCTATAGGTGCTTCTGGTAACAAAATATAGGAGCTCTGCCTGCCTGCCACTAACACACTACAAGTCCTATAGGTGCTTCTGGGAAGAAAATATAGCTCTGTGTGTGTAATGGGACTAACACACTTCAAGTCCTATAAGTGCTTCTGGGAACAAAATATAGGAGCTCTGCCTGCCTGCCACTAACACACTACAAGTCCTATAGGTGCTTCTGGGAAGAAAATATAGCTCTGTGTGTGTAATGGGACTAACACACTTCAAGTCCTATAGGTGCTTCTGGGAACAAAGTATAGCTCTTTGTGTGTAATGGGACTAACACACTTCAAGTCCTATAGGTGCTTCTGGGAAGAAAATATAGCTCTGTGTGTGTGATGGGACTAACACACTTCAAGTCCTATAGGTGCTTCTGGGAACAAAATATAGCTCTGTGTGTGTAATGGGACTAACACACTTCAAGTCCTATAGTGTGCTTCTGGGAACAAAAATATAGCTCTGTGTGTGTGATGGGACTAACACACTTCAAGTCCTATAGGTGCTTCTGGGAAGAAAATATAGCTCTGTGTGTGTAATGGGACTAACACACTACAAGTCCTATAGGTGCTTCTGGGAAGAAAATATAGCTCTGTGTGTGTAATGGGACTAACACACTTCAAGTCCTATAGGTGCTTCTGGGAAGAAAATATAGCTCTGTGTGTGTGATGGGACTAACACACTTCAAGTCCTATAGGTGCTTCTGGGAAGAAAATATAGCTCTGTGTGTGTAATGGGACTAACACACTTCAAGTCCTATAGGTGCTTCTGGGAAGAAAATATAGCTCTGTGTGTGTAATGGGACTAACACACTTCAAGTCCTATAGGTGCTTCTGGGAACAAAATATAGCTCTGTGTGTGTAATGGGACTAACACACTTCAAGTCCTATAGGTGCTTCTGGGAAGAAAATATAGCTCTGTGTGTGTAATGGGACTAACACACTTCAAGTCCTATAGGTGCTTCTGGGAACAAAATATAGCTCTTTGTGTGTAATGGGACTAACACACTTCAAGTCCTATAGGTGCTTCTGGGAAGAAAATATAGCTCTGTGTGTGTAATGGGACTAACACACTTCAAGTCCTATAGGTGCTTCTGGGAACAAAAATATAGCTCTGTGTGTGTAATGGGACTAACACACTTCAAGTCCTATAGGTGCTTCTGGGAACAAAATATAGCTCTGTGTGTGTGATGGGACTAACACACTTCAAGTCCTATAGGTGCTTCTGGGAAGAAAATATAGCTCTGTGTGTGTAATGGGACTAACACACTTCAAGTCCTATAGGTGCTTCTGGGAAGAAAATATAGCTCTGTGTGTGTAATGGGACTAACACACTTCAAGTCCTATAGGTGCTTCTGGGAAGAAAATATAGCTCTGTGTGTGTAATGGGACTAACACACTTCAAGTCCTATAGGTGCTTCTGGGAAGAAAATATAGCTCTGTGTGTGTAATGGGACTAACACACTTCAAGTCCTATAGGTGCTTCTGGGAAGAAAATATAGCTCTGTGTGTGTGATGGGACTAACACACTTCAAGTCCTATAGGTGCTTCTGGGAACAAAATATAGCTCTGTGTGTGTAATGGGACTAACACACTTCAAGTCCTATAGGTGCTTCTGGGAAGAAAATATAGCTCTGTGTGTGTAATGGGACTAACACACTTCAAGTCCTATAGGTGCTTCTGGGAAGAAAATATAGCTCTGTGTGTGTAATGGGACTAACACACTTCAAGTCCTATAGGTGCTTCTGGGAACAAAATATAGCTCTGTGTGTGTGATGGGACTAACACACTTCAAGTCCTATAGGTGCTTCTGGGAAGAAAATATAGCTCTGTGTGTGTAATGGGACTAACACACTACAAGTCCTATAGGTGCTTCTGGGAAGAAAATATAGCTCTGTGTGTGTAATGGGACTAACACACTTCAAGTCCTATAGGTGCTTCTGGGAAGAAAATATAGCTCTGTGTGTGTGATGGGACTAACACACTTCAAGTCCTATAGGTGCTTCTGGGAACAAAATATAGCTCTGTGTGTGTAATGGGACTAACACACTTCAAGTCCTATAGGTGCTTCTGGGAACAAAATATAGCTCTGTGTGTGTGATGGGACTAACACACTTCAAGTCCTATAGGTGCTTCTGGGAACAAAATATAGCTCTGTGTGTGTAATGGGACTAACACACTTCAAGTCCTATAGGTGCTTCTGGGAACAAAATATAGCTCTGTGTGTGTGATGGGACTAACACACTTCAAGTCCTATAGGTGCTTCTGGGAAGAAAATATAGCTCTGTGTGTGTAATGGGACTAACACACTTCAAGTCCTATAGGTGCTTCTGGGAAGAAAATATAGCTCTGTGTGTGTAATGGGACTAACACACTTCAAGTCCTATAGGTGCTTCTGGGAAGAAATATATAGCTCTGTGTGTGTAATGGGACTAACACACTTCAAGTCCTATAGGTGCTTCTGGGAAGAAAATATAGCTCTGTGTGTGTAATGGGACTAACACACTTCAAGTCCTATAGGTGCTTCTGGGAAGAAAATATAGCTCTGTGTGTGTAATGGGACTAACACACTTCAAGTCCTATAGGTGCTTCTGGGAAGAAACTATAGCTCTGTGTGTGTGTAATGGGACTAACACACTTCAAGTCCTATAGGTGCTTCTGGGAAGAAAATATAGCTCTGTGTGTGTGATGGGACTAACACACTTCAAGTCCTATAGGTGCTTCTGGGAACAAAATATAGGAGCTCTGCCTGCCTGCCACGAACACACTACAAGTCCTATAGGTGCTTCTGGTAACAAAATATAGGAGCTCTGCCTGCCTGCCACTAACACACTACAAGTCCTATAGGTGCTTCTGGTAACAAAATATAGGAGCTCTGCCTGCCTGTCACTAACACACTACAAGTCCTATAGGTGCTTCTGGTAACAAAATATAGGAGCTCTGCCTGCCTGCCACTAACACACTACAAGTCCTATAGGTGCTTCTGGTAACAAAATATAGGAGCTCTGCCTGCCTGTCACTAACACACTACAAGTCCTATAGGTGCTTCTGGTAACAAAATATAGGAGCTCTGCCTGCCTGTCACTAACACACTACAAGTCCTATAGGTGCTTCTGGTAACAAAATATAGGAGCTCTGCCTGCCTGCCACTAACACACTACAAGTCCTATAGGTGCTTCTGGTAACAAAATATAGGAGCTCTGCCTGCCTGTCACTAACACACTACAAGTCCTATAGGTGCTTCTGGTAACAAAATATAGGAGCTCTGCCTGCCTGCCACTAACACACTACAAGTCCTATAGGTGCTTCTGGTAACAAAATATAGGAGCTCTGCCTGCCTGCCACGAACACACTACAAGTCCTATAGGTGCTTCTGGTAACAAAATATAGGAGCTCTGCCTGCCTGCCACGAGCACACTACAAGCCCCTCTTTGTCAATCAATCTTTGTAACTGAATCTATCTAACTCAATCTCTGCAAGTGAATCTCTCTCTCTATCTATCTAAATGCAGCAGAGTGTCACAGGAACAGCCTGCTCAATCTGCGCCGGAACAGCATGTGACCGGCGCAGACGGCGTGGCGGCGTTTTATAGGGGGGGGCGTGTACTACAGCCCCTGAGCTGTAATTGGCTACAGGCGTCCTGCCTGTAGCCAATTATGGCTCTTCGAGTTTCCGGGGCTGTGATTGGCCAAGCATGCGGGGTCACAGTGCATGCTTGGCCAATCATCAGCCAGCAATGCACTGCGTCGGCCGCGCCGGCCGCAATGCATTGCGGGGCCGCGCGCAACACACCCACGTGATGCGCGCGGCCAAAATAGTTCTGGGCTCGCCGCGCGCGCGAACGCCCGGTGCTCGATGCGAACGTGGGTTCGCATCGAGCACCGGGCCCATCCTTACTCAGGAATAAGAGTATGTGATTATGGGGTTAACCTCACTCCTAGAAGCTCAGTTATCACTATTATTTTTAAGGTGCCACTATTGGATGCAAAAATAATATATGTGCTATTGTATTATTGTCACTGAACATTGATATGCACGTAGCCTGAATATTATTAGCACTTCTAAACTTGAGCACTAAGAGGTGCATTTAGATCATTTATTGCTTGTTTATTGTTTTGCTCTTGGTATAAGGTGTTTATATATCCTCTTGTGCACCTAGCCACCATTGTGAGACATATGGTAGAATAACCTATAACTACACACCTGTGTACACTTTATATGATTTGGGTATTTTTTCTGAACTTCTAGGAGTGAGGTTAACCCCATAATCACATACTCTTATTCCTGAGCATATATATATATACGATTCACTACCTTTCAACTTATACACTCATGATATAGGTAGCGCCACTGACCCCAGTATTATACATTCACCGAGAAAAATTACCTGTTTGCAAAATTTAATAACAAAATCTAAAACTGTTTTGTATTTTTTTCAAAATTTCTTTTTTCATTTTTTTTAACAAATAATAAAAAAACCAGAGGTGATCAAATACCACCAAAAGAAAGCTCTATTTGTGTTAAAAAAAATTATAAAAATTTATTTGGGTACAGTGTACCATGACCGCGCAATTGTCATTCAAAGTGTGACAGCGCTAAAAGCTGAAAATTCGTCTGGGAAGGAGGGGGCTTAAGTGCCCAGCAGGGCCGTCTTTAAGGTGGGGCAAACAGGGCACCTGTCCGGGGCCCAACATCCTCACAATCGCTCCCTGTCACATAGTGCAGCTGCAGGGAAAGTAAAACAGTAAGCGGAGGTGCCCTTGCCTGGCAGCAGAACTGGCCGAGTGGAGAGAAACACTAATGAGCAGAGGCAGGGGTCGGAAGAGTGAGAGAGGATCGCAGCTAGAAGTCAATGACAGTCCTAAGGCAGCATGGATGAGAAAAGCCGGTGAGTTACGATCTGAATGAGAACATGTGCATGGCTGTTTGACTCGTTAATCTGTTACCACTCTTCTTTATTACCTCTCTGCTTTTTAACAACATTACCAGCATTGCCTATCTATAACACTGGTTGGCATGGATGAGCGGGCAGCTGGTATGTTGTGTGATTTACAGTCCGAATTAGCTCATTTGTCCTGGCCTGCTGAGTTGAACTTTAAACGATCACTGATCTCTGCTTGCTATGATCATTGACAGTACTGTTTTTGACTGTAATCCTGGTCGGCTTCATTAACCCCATCTTTTCTGCCCAAATTCTGCTGCAATGCAAAACAACATTTTTAATCTGACAATGGGACTGCTTTGCATTTGTAGCATAATCTATCTATAATCTAGAAACCAATCAGAGAGCAGTAATGATGTGCAGTAACCTCTAGCAACCAATCAGTTAGCAGTAATGTTGTGCTGTATCCTCTAGCAACCAAGCAATGAGCAGTAATGATGTGCAGTAGCCTCTAGCAACCAATCAGTGAGTTGTAATGATGTGCAGTAACCTCTAGCAACCAATCAATGTGTGGCAAGGATGTGCAGTAGCCTCTAGCGACCAGTGAGCAGTAATAATGTGCTGTAGGAAAAATGTGAAGCTAACACTGCGCTAATCACTAAGCTGAAAAAATATTATTAAAAAGGTATATGAAAAACAATATACCAAATTATGAGTGTATGACCAGTGAATAAAGCAGCAGCTAATGAATGTGGGATATACACATATAACAGAAATTGTGGACAACTACCAAATTGAGATTAGTTCTGTTGACCACTATATTATAGGACTCATAGAAAAAAGAAGAGAATCACCCAGATGAGTTTTATAATATATTATTTATTACGAGTCCTATAATATAGTGGTCAACAGAACTAATCTCAATTTGGTAGTTGACCACAAGATGGAGTGTGTGGGATTCCCCCCTCTATCGCAATTAAAGGTCACGTTTAAGTGTTCTTCATTTCTATTTTTATTTATTTTTTATTTTTATCCCATACTGTTCCTTAATTGAGGAATATCCTTGTGTTTTTAATTTATGATCCTTATAGAATGGCCATAATTGGGTGTTTCTATCTGAAGGTACATCCAATATGGAAGTTTATGTTTATCCGCCATCGTGGGTTCACTCCAGGGTGTGTCTGTTAAGTTTTGTATAAAGTTGCGATGATTCAGTGCGTCGCCCGTTCCCCAGAAGACGTCAATAGATGAAACGGACGTAGGGAGGCTGACGCACTGATGTCATCACGTTCTGCATTGAGAGCGGGTGTTCTGCTACCCGGCCGGTGGCGTTTTTTTATGTATATTCTGCGAATATCTATTTGTTCTGATGTAAGTAGAACTTTAATTTGATTCAATAAAATTTTAAATATGGTTTCACACTATGGGAGCATCCCTTATTCTTATATATCCACATGCTGAGACTGTATGGTTCCCCGGTTTCCTGTCCCTGGAGAAATTCCATCTCAAAGGCACCCTATAAGGGAAGCGTTGTCCACATCCGGGATTCTGGTCGTACCTACCAGCTGAGAATTGGTCTTGGAGATAATTGTGTTACAGGCTTATCAAAGCTTGCCTTCTGGTAAGCACATTATTTGAGCGGTGGTGGATCACTGTCACTTGGTGGATTTTTTTCAAAGTCACTTTTTGGATATTCTACTGTCACATTATTATTTTTTTGTCACTCATCACTTTTAGCCTTATATGGATTTTAAGACTAATTAATTTAGTTTCATTATTTAATGGACTTTTTTACATGGACTAATTGATGATTATTAGTATTTGAGTTCTTTTCACTCTTTGGTCATTTAAGATTATTATTTCTCAATCCTAGCGCTGCTTTTTCCATTGTATAATAATGTGCTGTAACCGCTAGCAATCAGTCAGTAAGTGGCAATGATATGCTGTAACCTCTGACAACCAATTGCAATTGCTGTCTGATCTGCTGCAGTAAACTGATTTTGAGTCTACCTGCTATTTATTGTATGTCTCAGAGCAGGTGGATCTGTTAATTGAATGGGGCTACTCTATTAATGCTTTAAACTCTAAAGCCCCATACACACGGTCGGACAATCCGCGGACAAGGTCCGTCGGATCATGTCCGTCGTACTTTGTCCGATGTTGGTTTTGCGTACACACGGTCGGACAAAGTTGTCGGAAAATCCGATCATTCTGAACGTGGTGACGTTTGTTGCCTACGACGGGACAACGTAGAGGCTAGTAGCCAATAGCTTTGGTCTTGTAATGTGATCTGAGCATGCGTAGCACTTTGTCCGGTCGGACAACCGTACACACGATCGGGTTTGGTGTGATCGGACCGGGTTGACGGCAAATCTTTCCAGCAGGAGATAAGACTTTGTCCGTCGGACAAACCGACGAACACTGTCCGATGGTGCATACACACGGTCTGATTTTTCAACAACCTTGTCCGATCGGACAGAATCCATGAAAAAGTCCGACCGTGTGTATGGGGCTTAAGGAGAGACGATACTTAGTCCCCAGTACATCAAGAATTCCCATAATATACACCCTACCCAAGATACACAAAAACAGCCAATCACCTCCTGCTCAACCGATTGTCAACGGGATTGGGTCTGTGACAGCACGATTAGGCGAATATTTGGACAAATTCCTTCAACCCAGTGTCAAAATGACGAGAGCATATCTGAAGGATACTTCGGATTTGCTATCCTTGTTGAAAGAGATTAAGCTCAGTACAACAGTGGACACATATTTAATTACAGCTGATGTGTGCTCACTGTATACTATTATTCAACATGAAGATGCGGCACTGGCACTTAATTGTGCTCTCAGTAAAAGAGAAGATTTACCATATGTACAAAAACGTTTTTTGGGCCAGGTCCTCGATTACTGTATGACCCACAATTATTTTTGGTGGAAAGGACAGTTCTTCTCCCAACAGGTTGGCGTGGCAATGGGAGCAAAATTTGCTCCCAGCCTCGCCAATCTGTTCATGGCTGAGTGGGAGGACATGTATGTTTTTAGCCATAACCACCCACAACTCAAATTTTATAAACGGTTCATAGACGACCTTATAATTATTTGGGAAGGCTCATATGAATCGGCAGTGGAGTTTGTGAGGACTTTGAATTTAAACCAAAACAACATCAAATTAGATTATCTAATCGATAAACAGAGTATTCATTTTTTGGATCTGGTGATTTTTAAGGATCAGAATGAACTGAACACGAAGGTTTACTTCAAACCCACTGACCGAAATAGCTACCTGTCCATTAGAAGTGGCCACCACCCATCTTGGATTAAAAACATACCTAAGGGCCAAATATTAAGAGTAAGAAGGAACTGCACTAAAATAACGGACTATCACCAACAAGCGGAGGTTCTAAAAAATAAATTCTTACAAAAAGGTTATGAAGAGGAGTCCTTGAGTCAGACTATTCAGGAGGTATCAGAGATTTCAAGAGATCAGTGCCTCACAAAGAGAACCAATCCCTGTGCAGGAACTAACGTCAGGGATAGTAACCAGCACCAACTGGGGTTTATATCTAATTTCCATTGTCAGTACAGAGATGTTGAGAGTATCTTTAGAAGACACTGGCACATTCTGTGCCGAGATAGACATCTGGGAGACATATTACAAGAATACCCCAGATTCATTTATAGGCGAGCACCGAGCATAGGGGATAAAATAGTTAAAAAAATATTGGACCCCCCAAACCAACAGGGTCTGAAAATTGACCTCAAAGGCTTTTTCGCTTGTAGAAAGTGCATATGTTGCAGGACTGTCGATATCAGCAACAGAGGCAGACAGAAGTTTTCTAATAGGGACGGCGAATCCTTTGACATTAAAGAGTTCATTACCTGCAACTCATCACATGTCATTTATCTCATGTGGTGTCCGTGTGGACTCTTTTATGTTGGGAGGACTAAAAGATTACTCAGGGTAAGAATTGCTGAACATTTGGCCAACATCAGGAAAGGTTACCGCTACCATAGTGTGTCACTACACTTTAGGGAGACACACAATCGTGACCCGTCATTATTACAGTTTTGTGGGATTGATGTAATCCAACCATCTTGGAGGGGATCCAACAGGGTGAGGGATTTATCCCAAAGAGAAACCCACTGGATCTTCGCCATGAAATGTCTCACGCCGAGGATGTCTCACGCCGAGGGGGTTAAACATTAAGGTTGACCTCAATTGTTTTATTAATAACTTTTGAAGGCCAATATGCACTGTCACAGCTACTATGGAATTTGTTTTAATTTATGTTCCGGCATACTATATATTTTTGTATGTGGTATATGGTATACAATGGTTGAACCATATATATCACTACGGTATATGGTATGTACAGTAGGACGTGTTGTTTGGTATGTAGTATGACCACACATTACTGACTATTATATATTATAGTCTTAAATAGTATTTAACCAGTTAACAACCGGCCCATAGCCGAAAAAACGGCTACAGGGCGGTTGCTTAACTCTGGGAGGCCGTTAATTAACGGCCTCACAGAATTCTGCTCTTGCGCGCCCCCTGGTGCGCGCACTCGAGAGCATCCATGATCGCCGGGTCCAGAGGACCCGGCGGATCATGGGTCACGGTAAACGGCCGCTCATCGCGGCCGTTTACCACGTGATCGCTCCGTCAAATGACGGAGTGATCACATGTAAGCAAACCGGCGTCATTTGATGACGCCGGTTCCTCTCTCCTCCTCTCTCTGTACCGATCGGTACAGTATGAGAGGAGAGGGGGAGGGATCGGTGGCAGCAGTGCTGTGGGCGGGATCTGTAGTGCCCACAGCCTGCTCTGCCACCACCGATCCATCCATCCATCCATGCTCAGCCATCCCTCCATACCCTGCAATACCCAGCAATAGCCTGCAGTGTATTGCTGGGTATTGCAGGGTATGGAGGGATGGCTGAGCATGGATGGATTCTCTGCCATCCCCCCCAATACTGTGCCATACCCCCCTATACTGTGCCATACCCCCCTATACTGTGCCATACCCCCCAATACTGTGCCATACCCCCCAATACTGTGCCATACCCCCCAATACTGTGCCATACCCCGCAATACTCTGCCATACCCCGCAATACTCTGCCATACCCCGCAATACTCTGCCATACCCCCCAATACTGTGCCATACCCCGCAATACTCTGCCATACCCCGCAATACTCTGCCATACCCTGCAATACTTGGTTGGGCAGGTAGGTGGAACAGCAATTGGTCTATCGCATCCCAGAAAATTGTAAAATAATTTTATCAGTAGGCCATGATGTGCATAAAACAAAGGCCAGTACCCCTGGGGGATGCTTGGAGTGAAGATAGACACTTATGAAAAATGTATGCATGTGATAAAGTAAATATTTATTCAAAATATACAAAGTGAACAAGGGAATGCTCAGTAAGGCATGGTATGTTTAACACAGAATAGAATCAATTGATACAGTTTATAGCATGTCAAAGGAGCAAAACATACAAAGCATTATGACAAAGATATAAACTTGCTTGGTACATATGGTAAGGAAGATGCCAACATGTTTCGGACTTTGGTCCTTTATCAAGGCAACTGGGTATCCTTTAAATTCTCATCTAAATATATGAGGGATCATAAGGTTAATCTCAGTATAGTATAACATATTTGCACTGTCAACATATATATTGCTAGGTGTGATTAATATCATAAGTAGATAATCAGTAGGGTACTCACATGTCCTGCCAATGCTCAATTGTATGCCGTATGGGGGAGCCACTGAGCGTGGTATCCAGGGTATCAAGGTATGTGAGGTAAAAACAAAGTGTGCTTAGCCACTTAGATATAAAGAGCCTGCTGAAAGCCCCCTCAGAATACAAGGTCCAAGATACAGGGTTGGGGCGGGGAGCCCGAGTTCTGTATTAGGCACAGTGGGCCAACCAGTGTATCACTGTAGGGCAAAGTAAAAAAGAGAGTGATGAGGGAAGGGTATCTAAAGTAACAATGAATGGCTGAATAGGATAAGCCATGTATTTACCTGAGTATAAAGCATAGACAGCAAATAAGAGGTCATCTCTGGTCAGTCAGCAGCATGTACTGAGGCCAGAGTGTGAGGAGTTTATAAAGGGTCAGGTAATGAGCTACAGCTGAAGAGAGGTGTGTATCATCAGCTGGAGACATTACGCTGGCTGGCTTGTGTGTCTATAGGAGGCGGGCGCCAGGAGGCGCTGAAATCAACCTCCTAATGTGGACCTCTGACGGGGCGGCGCCGGGCGCGGCCGCGTCATCACGACGCGGTCACGTCCGGCGTCGTGACGTCACCGACGCGGGAAAGACAGGCGCCGGCCTCTCGATGCGCTCCATGATGGAGCGCAAACAGGAAGCGGACCAGGGATCTGGTCAAGGTGGAAGGCGGTAAGGTGACGCATGCGCAGTGGAGCAGACGCGCATGCCCACCAGGTCTTACCCGCGCCGGGTATTACGTAGAGGGGGGAAGAGGCAGGCTGTGTATAAAGATGTCAGTCCATATGGAACAAATGAGCAGCGGGAGACATGCGAGTGGCCAATACAGCACAGAGAAAATATTGCATATAACAACATTAAAATATGTATGGCTTAAAGATATTGGATTGAAGGGAAAGGCATGTGGTATTACATACATAGTATATAGTACATAGGCATATGGTTTTACAAACTGTATAGTGCATATGATATAAGTAATACAGATCAAAGAATTAGGTGTGGGTGCTTAGACGCGGGGGACCAGGTTAAAGGTCTAATTCACACACTCCGGTCTCAAAGCCCTCAAGATAAGGTTTAAAATTGAAGGCTTCATTGAGGCCGGGGGGTAAGGTGGCATTAAGATGGAAAATCCATCGAAGTTCGCTCTGGAGGAGCGCTTTGTTGTAGTCACCCCCTCGATTGGGAGGTGGGATATGGTCCAAAGCTCTAAACGAGATTTTGGGGATAATGTCAGGGTGAACTATAGAGGTGTGTCGTCCCAATGGTAAATCGGGATCTCTCTGGTTTATACTGGTGACATGGCCATAAATTCGTTTCCAGAATGGTAGTTTGGTCTTGCCCACGTAAAAGCACCCACATTCACACTCCAAAAGGTAAACAATACCAATAGAACGACAATTCACATAATGTTTAGGGAAAAGGCGTTGACCATTGGGTAAGACATTGTGTAAGTTGGATTTTGGTAAATACTTGCAATAATTGCAATTGCCACATGGGAAGGTACCCTTGAGCTGTCTCTGGGATTTGTTACTACTTTTGTATTCACTAGTGATAAGTTTATCACGGAGGGACGGAGCGCGTCGATAAGTGATCAAAGGTTTGGGCGGAACAAAGGGGGAAAGTGCCCTATCTGTAGAGATGATGTGCCAATGTTTGGAGAGTATTTGAGTAATTTCAATGTGTTG
This sequence comes from Lithobates sylvaticus, assembly GCA_028564925.1. Taxonomy (NCBI): domain Eukaryota; kingdom Metazoa; phylum Chordata; class Amphibia; order Anura; family Ranidae; genus Lithobates; species Lithobates sylvaticus. Next base: position 112,120,799 of record CM053034.1, on the reverse strand, counting down.
TTGGCAATAATTTGTTATGATTCTTAGGGGTGGTTGTGTGGAGGGCCCACTAGGTTTCGGGATAAGTAAGGCAGAGCGTTGTTTGGATTTCGCTTTTTTGTATGCGTTTTTTAAGACGCTGTTTTTGTATCCGCGTGCGCGAAGTCTGTCCCTCAATACGGAGGCCTCGTGTTCAAAGGAGGTATCCGTGGAGCAGTTGCGTCGGGCGCGTAGATATTGGGCAAAGGGAATGGATTTGAGTAGAGGTTGGGGGTGAAAGCTGGAGGCCGCAAGAATGGTGTTACCTGCAGTCGGTTTTCGGAAGAGTTGGCTTTGTAGTTGGCCATGTTGGTCCTTGCTAAGGGTAAGGTCAAGAAAAGAGATGGAACTATAGCTGTATGTCATTGTGAATTTGAGATTGAGAGAATTCGAAGTGTTGAGGTATACAAGAAAATGTTGTAAAATGTCAATGGGGCCTTGCCATAGAATCAAAATGTCATCTATGTAGCGACGAAAGGACGCTATATGTTTGGTAAAGGTGCTGGCAGCATCAGTACTGAATAGGTCTCGTTCCCACTCCCCCAGGTACAGATTGGCGTACGCCGGTGCGCAACAAGTGCCCATGGCGACGCCCTGTACCTGGAGGTAGTGGGAACCATTGAAAGAGAAAAAATTGTGAGTTAAAATAAATTTGAGTGCTCTAATGATGAATAGAGATAGCTCTTGAGAGTAAAGATTGGCATTGGACAAAGTATGTTGGATGGCTATGAGCCCTAAAGAGTGGGGAATGGAACTGTAAAGGGCCTCGACGTCGATGGCGACCAGAACAGTGTCGGCATCGACGTGGAGGTCCGAGAGGTCCTGAAGTAAATGTGTGGTGTCACGTATGTATGAAGGTAATGCCTGTACTAGAGGCTGGAGTAGTTTATCTATATAACGACTTAGGTTGTCAGTGAGACATCCCCGTCCTGAGACGATGGGTCTGCCTGGTGGTCTGGGAAGGTTTTTATGTACCTTGGGTAAGGCATAAAAGGTTGCTTCTCTCGGAAATTTGGTCCTGACATAGTCTGCAGTAGGTTTGTCAATGATGTGTTGTCTAAAAGCATCATCAACAAGAGTGTAAAGCTCCTGTTGGAACGACCTGATTGATGTACTGGGAATTATGGCATACCATTCACGGTTACGTAATATGTTGAGACACATTTCAAGGTAGTCTAATTTGTTCAGGACAACAATGTTTCCACCCTTGTCCGCCGGTTTGATCACTATCGAGGGGTTAGTTTTTAAGTTTTGTAGAGCTAGATGTTGATTGTATGTAAAGTTTTTTTGTTTAGGATGGGTAGAGGTAGTTTTCAAGTGTCGAATTTCGTTGGTCACTGACTGTAGAAATAGTGCAGCACGTGGATTAGTGCTGGGTGAAGGAAAAAAACTTGATTTTTTCTTGAGCGAGATATGGTGTAGAGGATGTGAGTTGTGAGGAGGAATGTCATCCTCAAAATTGTTAAGCAAATTTTCAAGATCAATGGTGTCAATCAAATCTGGTGGGTTGTTCTCCTCCAGAAGTTCAATGAGCTGCTGGAGAGCAGTGGTTTCAGTGGCAGTGTGCAAAGCATTATCAGAAAAGGGATTGGGAGTGTACATACTGTGCAAGAGTAGCTTACGGATAAAGAGATGTATATCTTTTATAGCTGTAAATTTATCAAGCTGTGAAATTGGACAGAAGGTAAGTCCTTTTTCAAGAACTGAAATTTCGTGGCAAGTGAGTGTGTGAGAAGAAAGGTTAATGATGTTGTTGGAAGAAATTTCTAGCGTGTTGGTCGTTTGGATTTTGGATTTAGGGAAGTTTGTTGTTGATGTGTGTGCAGTGAGGTTCGCATTTTGTCTAAAAAATCTGCATGCTGAGATGCAGATGGGAGTGAGTGCGATCTATGTGTCTTGACATTGGAGGGGGCTACCGGCGAGTCCCCAAGGGGGGAGGCGCCGGGGGTCCCCTCCACGTCAGACACATCGTCACTCGAAAAATTTGGTGTGCGTCCACGTTTGGGCTTGCGTGGGCCCTTGCGTAAGGGGAGATTAAGTTTGTGAGAACATCTCTTTATCCGTAAGCTACTTTTGCACAGCATGTACACTCCCAATCCCTTTCCTGACAATGCTTTGCACACTGCCACTGAAACCACTGCTCTCCAGCAGCTCATTGAACTTCTGGAGGAGAACAACCCACCAGATTTGATTGACACCATTGATCTTGAAAATTTGCTTAACAATTTTGAGGATGACATTCCTCCTCACAACTCACATCCTCTACACCATATCTCGCTCAAGAAAAAATCAAGTTTTTTTCCTTCACCCAGCACTAATCCACGTGCTGCACTATTTCTACAGTCAGTGACCAACGAAATTCGACACCTGAAACTACCTCTACCCATCCCAAAAACAAAAAAACTTTACATACAATCAACATCTAGCTCTACAAAACTTAAAAACTAACCCCTCGATAGTGATCAAACCGGCGGACAAGGGTGGAAACATTGTTGTCCTGAACAAATTAGACTACCTTGAAATGTGTCTCAACATATTACGTAACCGTGAATGGTATGCCATAATTCCCAGTACATCAATCAGGTCGTTCCAACAGGAGCTTTACACTCTTGTTGATGATGCCTTTAGACAACAACATTATTGATAAACCTACTGCAGACTATGTCAGGACCAAATTTCCGAGAGAAGCAACCTTTTATGCCTTACCCAAGGTACATAAAAACCTTCCCAGACCACCAGGCAGACCCATCGTCTCAGGACGGGGATGTCTCACTGACAACTTAAGTCGTTATATAGATAAACTACTCCAGCCTCTAGTACAGGCATTACCTTCATACATACGCGACACCACACACTTACTTCAGGACCTCTCGGACCTCCACGTCGATGCCGACACTGTCCTGGTCGCCATCGACGTCGAGGCCCTTTACAGTTCCATTCCCCACTCTTTAGGGCTTATAGCTATCCAACACACTTTGTCCAATGCCAATCTTTATTCTCAAGAGCTATCTCTATTCATTATTAGAGCACTCAAATTTATTCTAACTCACAATTTTTTCTCTTTCAATGGTTCCCACTACCTCCAGGTACAGGGCGTCGCCATGGGCACTTGTTGCGCACCGGCGTACGCCAATCTGTACCTGGGGGGGTGGGAACGAGACCTATTCAGTACTGATGCTGCCAGCACCTTTACCAAACATATAGCGTCCTTTCGTCGCTACATAGATGACATTTTGATTCTATATGGCAGGGCCCCATTGACACCTTACAACATTTTCTTGTATACCTCAACACTTCGAACTCTCTCAATCTCAAATTCACAATGACATACAGCTATAGTTCCATCTCTTTTCTTGACCTTACCCTTAGCAAGGACCAATATGGCCAACTACAAAGCCAACTCTTCCGAAAACCGACTGCAGGTAACACCATTCTTGCGGCCTCCAGCTTTCACCCCCAACCTCTACTCAAATCCATTCCCTTTGCCCAATATCTACGCGCCCGACGTAACTGCTCCACGGATACCTCCTTTGAACACGAGGCCTCCGTATTGAGGGACAGACTTCGCGCACGCGGATACAAAAACAGCGTCTTAAAAAACGCATACAAAAAAGCGAAATCCAAACAACGCTCTGCCTTACTTATTCCGAAACCTAGTGGGCCCTCCACACAACCACCCCTAAGAATCATAACAAATTATTGCCAACAACACATTGAAATTACTCAAATACTCTCCAAACATTGGCACATCATCTCTACAGATAGGGCACTTTCCCCCTTTGTTCCGCCCAAACCTTTGATCACTTATCGACGCGCTCCGTCCCTCCGTGATAAACTTATCACTAGTGAATACAAAAGTAGTAACAAATCCCAGAGACAGCTCAAGGGTACCTTCCCATGTGGCAATTGCAATTATTGCAAGTATTTACCAAAATCCAACTTACACAATGTCTTACCCAATGGTCAACGCCTTTTCCCTAAACATTATGTGAATTGTCGTTCTATTGGTATTGTTTACCTTTTGGAGTGTGAATGTGGGTGCTTTTACGTGGGCAAGACCAAACTACCATTCTGGAAACGAATTTATGGCCATGTCACCAGTATAAACCAGAGAGATCCCGATTTACCATTGGGACGACACACCTCTATAGTTCACCCTGACATTACCCCCAAAATCTCGTTTAGAGCTTTGGACCATATCCCACCTCCCAACCGAGGGGGTGACTACAACAAAGCGCTCCTCCAGAGCGAACTTCGATGGATTTTCCATCTTAATGCCACCTTACCCCCCGGCCTCAATGAAGCCTTCAATTTTAAACCTTATCTTGAGGGCTTTGAGACCGGAGTGTGTGAATTAGACCTTTAACCTGGTCCCCCGCGTCTAAGCACCCACACCTAATTCTTTGATCTGTATTACTTATATCATATGCACTATACAGTTTGTAAAACCATATGCCTATATACTATATACTATGTATGTAATACCACATGCCTTTCCCTTCCATCCAATATCTTTAAGCCATATATATTTTAATGTTGTTATATGCAATATTTTCTCTGTGCTGTATTGGCCACTCGCATGTCTCCCGCTGCTCATTTGTTCCATATGGACTGACATCTTTATACACAGCCTGCCTCTTCCCCCCTCTACGTAATACCCGGCGCGGGTAAGACCTGGTGGGCATGCGCGTCTGCTCTACTGCGCATGCGTCACCTTACCGCCTTCCACCTTGACCAGATCCCTGGTCCGCTTCCTGTTTGCGCTCCATCATGGAGCGCACCGAGAGGCCGGCGCCTGTCTTTCCCGCGTCGGTGACGTCACGACGCCGGACGTGGCCGCGTCGTGATGACGCGGCCGCGCCCGGCGCCGCCCCGTCAGAGGTCCACATTAGGAGGTTGATCTCAGCGCCTCCTGGCGCCCGCCTCCTATAGACACACAAGCCAGCCAGCATAATGTCTCCAGCTGATGATACACACCTCTCTTCAGCTGTAGTTCATTACCTGACCCTTTATAAACTCCTCACACTCTGGCCTCAGTACATGCTGCTGACTGACCAGAGATGACCTCTTCATTTGCTGTCCATGCTTTATACTCAGGTAAATACATGGCTTATCCTATTCAGCCATTCATTGTTACTTTAGATACCCTTCCCTCATTACTCTTTTTTACTTTGCCCTACAGTGATACACTGGCTGGCCCACTGTGCCTAATACAGAACTCTGGCTTCCCGCCCCAACCCTGTATCTTGGACCTTGTATTCTGAGGGGGCTTCCAGCAGGCTCTTTATATCTAAGTGGCTAAGCACACTTTGTTTTTACCCCACATACCTTGATACCCTGGATACCACGCTCAGTGGCTCCCCCATACGGCATACAATTGAGCATTGGCAGGACATGTGAGTACCCTACTGATTATCTACTTATGATATTAATCACACCTAGCAATATATATGTTGACAGTGCAAATATGTTATACTATACTGAGATTAACCTTATGATCCCTCATATATTTAGATGAGAATTTAAAGGATACCCAGTTGCCTTGATAAAGGACCAAAGTCCGAAACATGTTGGCATCTTCCTTACCATATGTACCAAGCAAGTTTATATCTTTGTCATAATGCTTTGTATGTTTTGCTCCTTTGACATGCTATAAACTGTATCAATTGATTCTATTCTGTGTTAAACATACCATGCCTTACTGAGCATTCCCTTGTTCACTTTGTATATTTTGAATAAATATTTACTTTATCACATGCATACATTTCTCATAAGTGTCTATCTTCACTCCAAGCATCCCCCAGGGGTACTGGCCTTTGTTTTATGCACATCATGGCCTACTGATAAAATTATCACACATGTGGTATCGCCGTACTCAGGAGGAATAGCAGAATGTGTTTTGGGGTGCAATTTGTGGTATGCATATGCTGTGTGTGAGAAATAACCTGCTAATATGACAATTTTGTGAAAAAAAAAAAAAATTAAAAAAAATCTTGATATTGCAAAGAATTGTGGGAAAAAATGACAACTTCAAAAAACTCACCATGCCTCTTTCCAAATACCTTGGAATGTCTTCTTTCCAAAAAGGGGTCATTTGGGGGGTATTTGTACTTTTATGGCTTGTTAGGGTCTCAAGAAATTAGATAGGCCGTCAGTACTTCAGGTGTGATCAATTTTCAGATATTGGCACCATAGCTTGTGGACTCTATAACTTTCACAAAGACCAAATAATATACCCCAATTTGTACTTATTTTTACCAAAGATATGTAGCAGTATAAATTTTGGCCAAAATTTATCAAGAAAAATTACAAATTTGCTAAATTTTATAACAAAAACGAAGAAAAATTCATTTTTTTACTGAATTTTCAGTCATTTTTCTTTTATAGCGCAAAAAATAAAAAACCCAGAGGTGATTAAATACCACCAAAAGAAAGCTCTATTTGTGTGAAAAAAAGGACAAAAATTTCATATGGGTACAGTGTTGTATGACTGAGTAATTGTCATTCAAAGTGTGAGAGCACCGAAAGCTGAAAATTGGTCTGGTTATTAAGGGTGTTTAAGTGCCCAGTGGTCAAGTGGTTAATATGTAAGTCCTTAGAATGAACTACAGAGAGTAAGATTATGGAGAATTAATGCTAAGTGAGGATGAGGGGACATATATTCATTTTTATTGAGACATTAAGGGGACTGCTATATACTATTGTTGGTAGTTCTCTCTGGTGAAATTCATTTATTCTCCATTGGATGGTCAGAATATACGCCAGCTATGGCTCTGGCACCCATGGAGTCTCAGTATAGAATTGTGTATGTAGGCACTCCCAACCTCTTTACCCATATATATTGCTCATGTTCCATTTAATATAAGAATTTTCATTTTATTTGCGATCCATGTATTTATATACATAGGTGTATTGTGTTCTAGCCGCATACACTTATGTAGAATTTTATATTAGGTTTTAGAGAGGAGGATTATTCATAATGTAATGTCCATGTTGTTATTAAAATGTTCATTAGTTTTTAAAAGTGGCTTTGTCACTCCACCAGTTCACATAATGCTTATTAGTGTCAATGTCTATTGTTGGTAGAATGCAACCACATTTTAATGTGGACACAGCCTGTCTCTCTGCACATGCGCGGACCAATTGGTACGGTGCGTGATGCAGAGTAGGAGCGTGCTTGACGCTGGATGTGGCCGTACAACAGAGCTGCGCGCGCATTGGGTGCACGCGCATTGGATGCGCGCGACGACCATACAATACGCATTGCGCATGCGCGAATCCCCCATGAGAGACGGGCGCAACACAGCACGCTCGTTATGGAGAGCGTGCTGGCGCAGATGAGGGGAATCAATGGCACTCAAGGCGAGCATGCGCTATTGGCTATTGGGTGGTCATGTGATCACCTGGGGGGCATTACTTAAGCTTTCTTCACAGTCCGTGTAGCCAATCCCTTAAGAAGAAGTCTTGATGACGAAACATGTCAGGGGCGTGGCTACACGGACACTGAAGATCCATTGATATACCTGGCGGGCTTGTTATCACTCTGATCTATCCCTGCTCACCGCTGCATTCTTAAGTTGTTGGGGATCTGCCTGAGGAGAACCTACACCAGGAGCAGTTCATGGGGAGGTGGTGAGATACATTGGATTAATATTGGGCATCCTGGGTGACCATATCTGTACTTTGCCAGCGCATCTTTCTACTCCAGCTTGCTGTGGATTTCTGCTGTGTTTTTGCTGATTTTCAATGGTTAACATGTGAGTGTAATATTTGAAGTGTGAGTGCGAAGCTTTTGGAATAAATTATTTTATCACAGAGTTATGCTATGTGGAGCACTGTTTATTTTATTTCCACATATGGCAAGATACACCTTGGAGAGATCGTACTATTAACCCAGGTGTGGTTTAATTGATCATTTGCCAAACACGAGAGTGGGAGGCAACACCATCTGGTGAGTGCGGTCCCATTGGGAGAGGGATCACAAGTCACGTCGGTGTGGTGGAAGATAGAAACAGTCATTTATTGGATTTATTTTGGTGGACATATTTCCTTTTGAAGATTGATTTAATTTTTTCAGCACAATTATTTATGGACTTTTTTTGTGTTTTCATGATAACGTCATTTCACGTGGTGTTATTTATTTAAATCATTTTATTAATTATTATTATTTTTCACATTGTACATGGTGTTATATATATTTTTGCACTATTAATTGAGCGTTGTTGGATTATATTTTTCACTTTTATTTCATTACACGTGTGATTATAATCTATTTTGTCATTTACACATATTTTTTAGAGCGGCAGCTGGTAGTTTTCATTAGTCTAATTAGATGTAGGGGTGTGCTACACACACACATTGATCCACCCATTATTGGAGAGATTGGCGCGGTGGTGGTTAGATATTTTTAGGAGCGACATTAGAGAGTATCAACCAACCAGATATACGGAGATAGAAATTGCATAGTGGGGGCCGGCGGGTGGTGGTGTTGGGCCTGTATCAAAGATGGCCCTGGTGCCCAGTAAGCAAGTGGTTAAATGATGGCAGGCATGATAATATGGAATTAGGGGGTAATGTCTACTGTGTAATAAGGACATTTATATACTGTATGTATATGAAAATATATCATTCCTACAGCTTACATAATTGAGTTCACTGGTATTATATTGTGGAATGTATTGTGAATTGATTGAAGTCATTGAATACAGTACATATATATCTGCTTGAAACGTATTACAGTGCAACTATATATCAGACATCTGGCATGGGCTAGCAATCTTTATGAGGAAGAGAGTGTTGCTATAGCTATAATTGCACTCTGGACATTTAGATTATTCTATTTTGAATTCAAACAGTATGTGTTTGAAAGTATATAAGATTTTCCACATAGTGATGTAAATAAACAATGGGTGTGACGTTAAGCAACATTTCTGAGTAATATTTGCCTTTTTGCTTATTTGTATTGTTTTCTTGTTATTTTGGTTACAATATAATAGGTTGTTGCAGGTGTTTTGTGGGTGGAGGTGTTGACCTTTGAATTGGGTATTTTTTCTATAGATATAAAAAAAATATAGAATCACCAATGCATAATAGTAACAGCTGAAAGTGTGACACTGTAGTAATAGGTTACAAATTACAAGGTTCATCCGCTAGTGCCTCACAATAAAATGGACAAAATAGAAAAAACCTCCTGAAACCAACTGGATTTTTCTATGTAAGATAATGGACTTTACTGTGCCCAACTTTCATTTATGCTTATTTTACTGTAATACCTGTAAATAGTAAAATCCCTCCATGGTAATAGGCAAAAAATAAGAGAAATCAGGTAGAAAACAGACAAAATAATGAATTCCCAGTTTGATAAATTTGGCCCTGTGTTTAGGTGAAGGGTTCATGGTACTGGACCTGGTATTACAGAAAAGCTAATTTGTAATAATATCAAGGTTGTTATAGAAAAATCGAATAATTTGCTGCATGCTTGTCAGGTTATTCAAGGTTACTATGGAAACTTCAAATGATTCACCATGGTGTTTGAAATGTAATGACACTGCATGGATAATCCTGCTTAATGTTTTGTTTGATGTTATAATTTTTCAAACATAAGACGTGAAAAAGAAACAGAAATCTCAGATTTTTTTCCTCTATATTAAAACTATCAAAAGTGTATACTGTTGGTTAATGGCTGCACTATTCCAGGCACATTATCCTGTGTTGATGTGTATGTGTGTATGGTGAAAAAATAAAAGCATGAGGATTGTTAGTATAAACATTTTTAGTGTAAATGTCAGTGGACAATGGGCAGGAGTGGAACACATGGACTGGATAGACACTAAAGCCTCATACACGCGATCGATTTTCTGCAGACAAAACCTCTGACTTTTGTCTGAAGGCGTGTACCTGGATTTTGTCTTGCATACAAACAACAAGGAATTGTCGGCCAACAAACACGAACATAGTGACGTACTATGTGTTTTTTCAGCTCTTTATCACCACCCTTTGGGCTCCTTCTGCTAATTTCTTGTTAGTAGAAGTTTGGTGAGTGTCGATTCGTGTTTTTCATTTAGCGCTTTTCAGTTTGCGCTTTTCATTTCGTGCTTTTCAGTACGTTTCTGAATGGCCGTTCGTCAACCAGACATTTTGTGGAATCGGAGGAGATAACGTGTTATTTATTATTGGCCTTGGAGTTATTGCTTTGACCCAAGTCCAGTCCAGGAACAGGAGGAGTTCTTGGACCAAAAATTGGTTGCTTTATTAATCGTGACCAATTATGTCATCATATGCCTAGCCGTTCAGAAACGAACTGAAAAGCACAAAATGAAAAGCGCAAACTGAAAATCGCTAAATGAAAAGCCTGAATCAACAATCACCAAACTTCTACTAACAGGAAATTAGCTGAAGGAGCCCAAAGGGTGGCGCTAAAGAGCTGAAAAAACATGCAATACGTCACTACGTTCATGTTTCTTGGCAGACAATTCCTTGCCGTTTCTATGCAAGTCGAAATCCAGGCACAGGCCTTTGGACAAAAGTCTGAGGTTTTGTCTGCAAAAAATCCGATTGTGTGTATGAGGCTTAAGTCTGTTAACTTGCTGCACATTTTCACTGGCAAGTTGTACACTTGCAGAGCACAATTTCTAGTTGACACTTTTCCAATTTGTAGCAAATTTGCGTGACAAGTCTCTAGCAAGAGCAAAGTTGCAGTGGTGTGTCTACAGCAACAGCTCTACAAGTCTACTTGTAGCACGTGTATTGCACAACATAACTGAACCAAAAATTGCAGCAAAATTGCAGAATGTTTGAAAAGAAAGTTGATCTGGAGTCATGCAATGCGGACTTGTTTAAATCGTGCAACAAACGTGTGAAGCCTGGCAAGTCTAGCAATAGCTTAGCAAGTCATTTTCAAACTTGCAGCACAATTGCTTGCTATCTAGGATAAAAAGCAAAATGTAAACAAGGCAGTTAAATAGCAATTGTCCTATCCAACTCACACCATTATACAGCTAAACATCCAGCCTCAGTGCATACATGGAAAAAAATGGATGATAAATGAGTGTGGACTGCCGAGTCAAAAATAAAGATAATTTTATTAAATCACAAATAAACCATCTAAAATCATGGTGCTGCATGCAGCCACCCAGTGGGAAATACTTAAAATCTAACAAGCAGGCCTGTTGGTGTGCTGTTGTATCAAAGACACACCGACACAGAACATAAAACAATAACAAAACAAAATACACAAAACAAACGTCCGGACACCAAATTAATTGATGCAGGGGGCACTTCTAACGATAATTACAGTATCAAACTATCAAAAATTATGTCTAGGAGGTGTACCAATGCAATTAATTGGACTCATATGCTGGATCTTGGTCATGAACCCATCTCAGTCAATCAAAACTGAACATGGCTGTTTGCTGCTCTTCACAGGGTACCACCTTAAGCGTTGTGGATACTTGGTCTGTCCTGCATTTTGTGGAGATGCTAAGGGATAGGATATAGAAAGCTATGAGGCTGGGCTTTGGGGCTGGCAAGAAAAAGTGTTTGTTGCAGATAGAACACTTTAAATGTAATCCGTGTCTGCCGGTACCTTACCGTTCCCGTGGAATCCCCAGTCTTCAGATCTCAGTCCATATTCATCTCGCTGGGTTAGATCCAGATTGTAATGGATCTTGCTTCCATGTATACCCCAGCAGGGATATGGCGACCAGGTCACTTTGGCTGGATGTGCAACTGCACGTGTATCGCCAAGCGTCAATGCTCCTCTCCTGGCTTCCCGCTACTCCAAGTCGGGTCCGAGCAGACTTGTGAGTATTTATTTTCCCATTCAATGGGTGTTCCCATCCAGAGCAGTAACGATCCTTCTCTATGCGTACCAACACTATGGGGAATGAGGTTGTGGCATCCAGGCGGTGATGAGAGCTATCTGGGAGCTTGTCTGGAAACTATCTGGGAGCTTATAATAGGTCTTTGGTGCCTTTACACAGAAATGGGCTAAACACTGCATTCTAACTAGCAGAGCTGCACAGGACTGTCAGGTTGATGTTCCAACCTGTACCCTTTGTGCGTCGGAATTGTCTACACACAATCGGAATTTAAATCGGAAAATTTGAGAACCTGATTTTGTTCGATGGAAATTCTGATGGAAACTGTAAGATGGAGCCTACACACCGTCGGAATTTCTGACAACAAGCTCCAATTGCACATTTGCCTTCGGAAAGTCCAACCGTGTGTATGCAGCATTAGTATTGTGTATTTAGGCTTTATTTTTATAGCAGTGTTGTACTGTACATAACAGGACAATTTAGCAGCACACACAGAGGCTGACATGTTAGGCAGGGACAGGAATAGTGTGAGTAGGAACACAGAATAAATAACAGTACATGAAAAGAGAAGTGGGACAAGCACCAAAAAAGGATTCATAATGCTGCCACATGTTAACCACGCAAGTAATATTTTGGGAAACATAACTACATTACTCAAGCAAAAAATTACCAAACCACATTGTTACCACTTTCCCTTTAGGTGCTCAACAAGTTTTCAGCATGACCAGAAACGTCTGTTCCCTTGAATTCAACATAGTAAATATTTTAGTACAACTCTATATATTACAGGCATTACTCATTCCACACACACAGAAGCATGAGGACTGCTTTGAATTTTTTGCTGAGGTTGAAAAACAATATTTAAAGGAGGACTCAATGCATTGTGCTCCTTTCCTCTTCAAAGACACATAGGCAGTAGGGATGGGCCCGGTGCTCGATTCGAACCCACGTTCGCATCGAGCACCGGGCGTTCGCTCGCTCGGTGAGCCCAGAACTATTTGGGCCGTTCGCATCACATTCGTGTGATGCAAGCGGCCCCGCAATGCATTGCGGCCGGCGCGGCCGGCGCAGTGCATTGTTGGCTGATGATTGGCCAAGCATGCACTGTGACCCCGCATGCTTGGCCAATCACAGCGCCGGAAACTCGGAGAGCAATAATTGGCTACAGGCAGGACGCCTGTAGCCAATTAAAGCTCAGGGGCTTTAGTACACGCCCCACCATTTAAAAGGCCACCACGCCGTCGGCGCCGGTCACATGAGTTCCGGCTTTAGGAGAGATCAGTCTGCTGATTCTGTCTTTGCTTGATTCATTGCTACAGAAAGATTTGCTCTTCTTTGCTAAACCATTGGCTATTTCTTTGCTAAACCTTTGCTAACTAAGTCATTGATCGTTCATTGCTGCTGATTGCACAGTTAAGCCCCATACACACGGTCGGACAATCCGCGGACCAGGTCCGTCGGACCATGTCCGTCATACTTTGCCCGATGTTGGTTTTGCGTACACACGGTCGGACAAAGTTGTCGGAAAATCCGATCATTCTGAACGTGGTGACGTTTGTTGCCTACGACGGGACTACGTAGAGGCTAGTAGCCAATAGCTTTGGTCTTGTAATGTGATCTGAGCATGCGTGGCACTTTGTCCGGTCGGACAACCGTACACACGATCGGATTTGGTGTGATCGGACCGTGTTGACGGCAAAGATTTCCAGCAGGAGATAAGACTTTGTCCGTCGGTCAAACCGACGAACATTGTCCGATGGTGCATACACACGGTCTGATTTTTCAACAACCTTGTCCGATCGGACAGAATCCATGAAAAAGTCCGACCGTGTGTATGGGGCTTTAGTGTGTTATTAGCTGCTGCTGGGGATTAGTCTGGTGCGTTCTTACTGTTAGTACAGTATTGCAGTAGTACCAACCGCAGTGCTGTTAGCACAGCATTGCACCCCAACAGCACCCATAGGACTTCTAGTGTGTTAGTGGCAGCAAACAGAGCTCCTATAGTTTCTTCTCAGCAGCACCCATAGGACTTCTAGTGTGTTAGTGGCATCACACAGAGCTCCAATATTTTCTTCCCAGAAGCACCCATAGGACTTCTAGTGTGTTAGTGGCATCACACAGAGCTCCCATATTTTCTTCCCAGAAGCACCCATAGGACTTCTAGTGTGTTAGTGGCATCACACAGAGCTCCTATATTTTCTTGCCAGAAGCACCCATAGGACTTCTAGTGTGTTAGTGGCATCACACAGAGCTCCTATATTTTCTTCCCAGAAGCACCCATAGGACTTCTAGTGTGTTAGTGGCATCACACAGAGCTCCCATATTTTCTTCCCAGAAGCACCCATAGGACTTCTAGTGTGTTAGTGGCATCACACAGAGCTCCCATATTTTCTTCCCAGAAGCACCCATAGGACTTCTAGTGTGTTAGTGGCATCACACAGAGCTCCTATATTTTCTTCCCAGAAGCACCCATAGGACTTCTAGTGTGTTAGTGGCATCACACAGAGCTCCCATATTTTCTTGCCAGAAGCACCCATAGGACTTCTAGTGTGTTAGTGGCATCACACAGAGCTCCCATATTTTCTTCCCAGAAGCACCCATAGGACTTCTAGTGTGTTAGTGACATCACACAGAGCTCCCATATTTTCTTCCCAGAAGCACCCATAGGACTTCTAGTGTGTTAGTGGCATCACACAGAGCTCCTATATTTTCTTCCCAGAAGCACCCATAGGACTTCTAGTGTGTTAGTGGCATCACACAGAGCTCCTATATTTTCTTCCCAGAAGCACCCATAGGACTTCTAGTGTGTTAGTGGCAGCACACAGAGCTCCTATATTTTCTTCTCAGCAGCACCCATTTTTTAGACTATATACACTACCGACTACAATGGCTGGAAGACTGCCAAGGAGAGGCAGAGCGTGCCGAGGCAAGAACACAGGGCAGGCAGGCTCTGTTTCTAGAGACAACAGTGCTGGCCGTGGACGTGGTCGTGCATCGTCATCAGCACGTGGCCATGGGACACGCTTGTCTTTGTTTTCGGCAGCTGGACATGTGGAGCCGCATCATGCTGAAGGCTTGGTAGGATGGATGACCAAGCCCTCCTCATCCTCCTCATCCTCTCTCACCCAGGCTCAGGGTACATCATCAGCCACCCCTTCCCTAGACCCACCATGTCCTCCTGAGGAGTCCCCCGAACTGTTTGAGCACAGTGTTGGGTACATGCTCCAGGAGGATGCCCAACGATTCGAAGGCTCGGATGATGATACCCAGCTTGAGGAAGGCAGTAGTGTGCGCGCAGAGAGAGGGGATGCTGAAGGACAGCAATCTGGCAGTACTGTTCCACCAGCTGCAGCTTACTGCCAGGTTTGCTCTAGTGCTGAAGAGGGAGGGGATGATGAGGTCACTGACTCCACGTGGGTGCCCGAAGGGAGAGAGGAGGAGGAGGAGGAGGAGGAGGAGGATGCGGCGGCACATGTCCAACGAGGCAGGATGCCCCCTGCAGGCCAGCTAGAGGGCAGCACAGCAACTGTACCACACCGCAGAGCTCCGCCTGTGCAGGGCGCTGCCTCTGCACGTTATCAAAAAAGTTCTTTGGTGTGGGCCTTTTTTGAGACGAGTGCATCAGATCGCACCACTGCTATTTGCAATATTTGTCTCAAGCATATCTCGCGTGGCCAAAACATCAGCCGCTTGGGCACCACAAGCATGAGCAGACATATGTCGACCTGCCATGCAGCTCGTTGGCAAGCACACATAAAAGACCCACACCAAAGAACAAAGCGGACCTCTCCTTGCTCCTCATCAGTTGGGATCTCCATTCCCACTATATCTTCAGTCCTCTCTGAAAGCTGCTCTGAGAGGACTGAAGGTGTAGAATTAGGTGTGTCACAACCAACTACTTGCAGTACACCGACGTCCAATTGTAGCAGGCAAATTTCCCTGCCCCAGCTGCTGGACCGTCAAAAGAAGTATACTCCCAGCCATCCACATGCCCAGCGGTTGAATGCTAGCTTGGCTAAATTGCTAGCACTTCAACTGCTGCCTTTTCAGTTGGTAGACTCGGCCCCCTTCCGTGAGTTTGTTCAATGTGCGGTTCCTCAGTGGCAGGTTCCCAAACGCCACTTTTTCTCACGGAAGGCGATTCCGTCTCTCTACCGGCATGTGGAAGGCAATGTCCATGCCTCGCTGGACAGGGGGGTCAGCGGTAAGGTGCATATTACCGCTGACTTATGGTCCAGCAAGCATGGACAGGGACGTTATCTTTCGTTCACGGCCCATTGGGTCACTCTATTGGCAGCTGGGAGGGATGCAGGACAAGGTGCAGTAGTGTTGGAGGTTGTTCCGCCACCACGCCTCCAAAATGCTACTACTGGTTGTGACACACCTCTCTCCTCCACCCCCTCCTCTTCTTCTTCCTCCAGTGCTCTGTCCTCGGAACCAGCGGTGCTCCGTAGGCGTACAAGGGGCTACGCGAGTACGCAGGCAAAAAGATGCCATGCCGTGCTTGCGCTGGTGTGTTTGGAGGACAGGAGCCACACTGGGCCAGAGGTTCTGGCAGCTCTGCAGGGGCAGGCCGAGAGGTGGTTGGCGCCACGCCAGCTTAAGCCAGGAATGGTCGTTTCTGACAATGGCACCAACCTCCTCTCCACCCTGCGACAGGGGCAGCTCACCCATGTGCCCTGTATGGCTCACGTCCTCAACCTGGTGGTGCAGCGGTTCTTGGGCAGGTTCCCAGGCTTACAGGATGTCCTGAGGCAGGCCAGGAAAGTCTGTGTGCATTTCCGCCGATCTTATAATGCCAGTGCTCGGTTGACTGAGCTGCAAAAGGAGCTGAACCTGCCCAAGAACCGCCTAATATGTGACATGCCCACCAGGTGGAACTCAACGTTGGCCATGCTGCAGCGACTGCACACGCAGCAGAGGGCCATCAATGAGTACCTTTGCGACTACGGCACCAGGACAGGGTCAGGGGAGCTTGGCTTTTTTTCCCCACGCCAGTGGAGCATGATCAGGGATGCATGCACTGTCCTCTCACCATTTGAGGAGGCCACGAGGATGGTGAGCAGTGACAGTGAATGCATCAGTGACACTGTACCTCTTGTCCACCTGTTGGAGCATACGCTGCGTGGGATAATGGACAGGGCACTTGAGGCAGAACAGAGGCAGGAAGAGGAGGACTTCCTTGCCTCTCAAGGCCCCCTTTATCCAGACAGTGTTCATTCTGTCCCACCCATCACACAGGAAGAGGATGAGGAGGAGGAGGAGGAGGAGAAGGAGGATTGTGTGAGCATGGAGGTGGAGCCTGGCACTCAGCATCAGCAGCAGCAGTCTTTTAGGGATGATGTACAGTCCCAACAAACCAGTGGACTTGTACGTGGCTGGGAGGAGGTGGCTGGCGATCATGTCATCCTCAGTGACCCAGAAGACTCCGGACCGAATGCCTCAGCTAACCTACGCTGCATGGCCTCCCTGATCCTGCAAAGCCTGCGGAAGGATCCTCGTGTTCTTCGGATCAAGGAGAGGGACCATTACTGGCTGGCCACTCTCCTTGATCCACGGTACAAGGGTAAGGTTGCGGACCTTATCTTGCCGTCGCAGAGGGAGCAGAGGATGAGACATCTCAGGGAGGCCTTGCAGAAAGGTCTGTGCAACACGTTCCCAGAAACTGGGAGGTTACAAACTCCTGGTCCTGGACGACGAGTTGCTGAGGCTTCGGTCAGTAGCAGAAGGAGCGGTGGGGAAGGTGGACGTCTGACCGATGTGTTCAGACAATTTTTTAGTCCGCAGCCCCAAGGTATGATCGGTTCCAGCAACCATCGCCAGCGTCTGATATACATGGTGCAGGAATACCTAGGGGCAAGGTCAGACTTGGACACCTTTCCCACCGAAAATCCTCTGGCTTACTGGGTCCTGAGGATGGATCACTGGCCAGAGCTTGCACAGTATGCAATTGAGCTACTGGCCTGTCCTGCATCCAGCGTTCTTTCCGAACGCACATTCAGTGCTGCTGGAGGATTTGTCACCGATCATAGGGTGCGCCTGTCCACCGACTCGGTTGATCGACTGACCTTCATAAAAATGAATCAGTCTTGGATCACCACCAGCTACCAGGCACCTGAAGCGGATATAACGGAATAATTTATAATGTCACATCCCTTCAAGACTGCCTATGCTGATGCTGAGTGACTGTCCTGTTATGTTCACTGACTATCCTCTTCCTCCTCCTCAATGATCCATGCCACCACACCAGTGCCTAAGGCACAATTTTCCAGCCCCTGTATAACAGGGGCGTGTACTTACAATTTTTTTTTAAAATGCTTCGCAACAGGTGTGACTGCTGTGCTCCAAGTACAGTATCTGTGAGGGGTTGCAGTGTTGTGGCACCAGCACCAGTGCCTAAGGCACAATTTTGCAGCCCCTGTTGGGGGGTGTAATTACAATTTTTAGGCAATGCTTTGCAACAGGTCTCATTGCTGTGCTCAGAGTACAGTATCTGTGAGGGGTTGCAGTGTTGTGGCACCAGCACCAATGCCTAAGGCACAATATTTCGGCCCCTGTTTAACAGGGGCGTGTAATTACAATTTTTTAAAAAGATGCTTCGCAACAGGTGTGACTGCTGTGCTCCAAGTACAGTATCTGTGAGGGGTTGCAGTGTTGTGGCACCAGTGCCTAAGGCACAATTTTTCAGCCCCTGTATAACAGGGGCGTGTAATTACAATTTTTTAAAAAGATGCTTTGCAACAGGTGTGACTGCTGTGCTCCAAGTACAGTATCTGTGAGGGGTTGCAGTGTTGTGTCACCAGCACCAGTGCCTAAGGCACAATTTTTCAGCCCCTGTTTAACAGGTGCATGCAATTACAAATCTTGATCTAATAACTCACAGCAGGGCCCATTCCTGCACCCACCAAGAGTAACTGTGAGGGCTTACAGTCTTGTGGCACACCGTCCACCACCACCACCACCACCACCACCAAAGGCCCAATTTTTCTGCCCGGTTCAACAGGTGCATGCAAGTACAAATCTTGATCTATTAACTCACAGCAGGGCCCATTCCTGTGCCCACCAGTCTTGTGGCTACACCAACATCTAATAGGGCAAATTTCTGCAGAGTATATACGGCAGGCCCCTACTTTCAAACATCCAACTTACAAACGACTCCTACTTGCAAACGGAAAGAGAAAACAGGAAGTGAGAGGAAATCTACCCCTAGGAAGGGAAATTCTATCCTGTTAGATTTAATTTGGGAAAAATGTTACAGGGGTGATACCCCTCCCTATGTTCTCCAAAAAGCTTAAAAATAGATTTTTTTGGGATGGAGCTACACTTCATAATGTACCTGTTCAGATTCTACTTAAGAACAAACCTACAGTCCGTGCCTTGTTTGCACCGCCTGTATACTGCTGTTCAGAGTATATAGGGTTGTAGGTATAGGGTTTTATTTTGGGTGCGGGGTCCCCTTTAATATCCATACAAGACCCAAAGGGGCTGGGGTGGGGGGGGGGGTGGGTGATGGGGTAGCCATGCCATTTTTCTCAAGGATTTTCAGCCATATGGCGGCCAGGACAAGACATGACATTAAAGCCGCAAGTGGTTTTAAATGGCTTATTTTTTTCCTTTACAAATGTCATTTTGTGCAAGGACAGTTCTAAACACGGGAAACACATGCCACTTCACAGGCATACTTTAGACACCCCCCAGGTACCATATTTAAAGGAAAATTTCACTTTATTTTTTTCACTTTATGCATCATTAAAATGACTGCTCCCGAAAAAACGTTAGTTTTTAAAATGTCCCCTGCGGCAGGACCCGGGTCCCCAAACCTGTTTTATGACATTAACATGCATATTGGCCGTTGTAATTAGCAATTTTGATTTCGAACGTTCGCGTCCATTATAACGAATAGGGTTCGAAAATTCACGCAAACTTTCGGTCCGTTCGAAGGTTCTGGTGCGAACCGAACCCGGGGGTGTTCGGCTCATCCCTAATAGGCAGTTAACAGTCTAATTTTTGAAAGCATAACAGAGCAAATATCATACAATTCTGGAAGCACCGCAGGGCAAAATAGTGGACCCTTTCTAATGACATCTTAAATTCACAATAGCATTGAATATTTGTTAAAGACCATTGTGTGAGCTAACAAAACTTTTATTAAATCAATAGTTTTTATTCAAGTTTTAGTCATAGCATGAAAAATAACCAGTACATAACATACAGTACAAGTCACAGAGATCAAAGAAAAGTTAGATACAAGGCTTCAAAGGCTTATAAGGTTCTCAAGAATACATAGTGTAAGGATCAAGTCACTTGTTTCCAATAGTCATGCAAGGAGGAGCTAAATGCTTATCTGTCCAAATTCTCCATGCCTTAGAGAATCAACCGTAATCCAAAGCATTATGCACTAGAAGGCGTTCAAAGTGATAGTTATAGTTGACCATTTCTACTACCTGAGGGATTGGGTGAGGTATTGGTTTTTCATCTTCTAAGGATAACTAGACAAGCTGCTAATAGGATGTGAGTGACTACTGATTGATATGTAGCTAACAAAACTTTTTGATAGTAAGGTTTGAGCTAATTGACCTGATTTGGGTTGAATCTGAAATTTAAAATATAATTTAGGCCATTTATAACCATCACTGGATATATACAGTAATCACAGGGACTGACTTCTGCTGAGAACTGCCAACTACTATATCCAGTCTGAAAACGAATACAGCCAGAAAAAAAGTCAATACTACCTTAGTGAAAAGATCATAAATTGGACACAGACAGTAAAAAACCTCTACAGGCATGGAATGATTACCATTTTGTGCAATTTCCATCTCAGAATTTTAAAGTGTGCGTTGCCTCAACATTTTATATTCCTGTTATGTGCCCTGTTTAATATTGATTGGACACTGGGCTAACATTTTCTTGGGCCACCCATCCATGCAATTTTGCTCTCCACATGCTCTGAGACATACAATAAATAGCAATTAGACTCAAAATCAGTTTACTGAATCAGATCAGGCAGCGATTGGGATTGGTTGCTAGAGGTTACAGAGTATCATTACCACTCACTGACTGGCTGCTAGAGATTACAGCACACATTATGGCCCACTGATTATACAGCACATTACTTCTGCTTGTTGATTGGTTGCTAGAGATTACTGTACATCAATACTGCTCACTGATTGGTTGTTAGAGGTTACTGGGCAGCCTTACCACTCGCTAATTGGTTGCAAGAGGTTACTGAATATTATTACTAGTCACTGGTTGGTTGCTAGAGGTTAATGCACATCCTTACCGCTCACTGATTGGTTGCAAGAGGTTACGGCACATCATTAGTGCTCACTGATTGGTTGCTTGAGGTTACAGCACATCATCTCCTCACCGCCTGCACACCATGAACTGGGGAGGCGAGGGGACCCATCAATAGACAGAAAACTCCTAGGGATGCAGGGACACCTGGGATTAGTGGCAGTGCTGGGGGAAGGGAGAATGTGATCATTAGCAATGCTGGGGAGCTGATGGGAGCAGTGGCAGTGGTGGGGAGAAGGGGATTAGTTAGGAGGCAGTACACTGTGGAAAATTCTGAATCATGTAGAGCAAAGCTGGAAATCCTTGGCAAGTATATAATCAGTATATAAAGTATATAAATCAGCCAATGACAGCTCATCACATGATAAAAACAAAAGCTCGGTGGTGGGGTTTTTTTTCTCCTTGTGCTGACAGCGGAGGAGAAAAAAAAAGCCGATCACCGGCTTATCTTAAAGGGACATCGGCCCCACCTTGCAATGCCCACAAGTGCCACCTTGCAATGCCCACAAGTGCCACCTTGCAATGCCCATAAGTGCCACCTGTCAATGCCCATAAGTGCCACCTGTCAATGCCCACCAGTGCCACCTGTCAATGCCCACCAGTGCCACCTATCAATGCCCACCAGTGCTGCCAATCAGTGCCACCTAAAAGTGCTGCCTATCAGTGTAACCCATCAGTGCCCATCACTGCCACCCATCAGTGCCCATCACTGCCACCTATCGGTGCCCGTCACTGCCGCCTCATCAGCGTACATCAATGACGGACAAAAATTACCCATTTTATATTTTTATAACAAAATTAAAAAAAAAACTTTTTATTTTTTTTTAAATTCGGTCTTTTTTATTTTTTTTTTAACAAAATACAGTACAGTGTTGTATGACCGCGCAATTGTCATTCAAAGTGCGACAGCGCTGAAAGCTGAAAATTGGTCTAGAAAGGAGGGGGGTTTAAGTGCCCAGTAAGCAAGTGGTTAAAAGCCTTTACAGGTTACCACTTTATATTTACAGAGGAGGTCTACTGCTAAAATGACTGCCCTCGATCTGATCACGGGGATACCTCACATGCATTGTGCAATTGCTGTTTACATATGACATGGGATCATCGCTTGCATTCACTATTGCTTTTTTTATTATTATTTATTTTGCTTTTTATTTTATTTTTACACTGTTCCTTTAATTTTTTTTTATATATTTTTTTTTGTTATCACAGGGAATGTAAATTCCCCCTATGATAGCAATAGGTAGTGATAGGTACTCTTTTTAAAAAAAATTGGGGTCTATTAGATCTCTCCTGCCCTCAAAGCATCTGACCACACCAAGATCGGTGTGATAAGATGCTTTCCAAATTTCCCAATGGCGCTGTTTATATCCAGCAAAACCAAAGTCATGAAATGCTCGTAGCTTCCGGTTTCTTAGGCCATAGAGATGATTGGAGCCGTTTTGGTCTTCGATCAGCTCTATGGTCAGCTGGCGGAACCACCGGCTGCATTCTCAGGTTCCCCGGTGGGACAGGAGAGCCTGAGAAAATCATGAAAGACGGTGGTGGGGGGGGGGGGGGTTTCCTCCTGCAGCTAATTAGCCACTAGGATTGCTTTTACATGAAAGCTGACTGCTGGCTGAAAAGAACGATACCAAGATGATGCTATAAACCCGCAGGAATCATTCTGGTATAACCACTCAAAGTCTAGCAACATACCAGTACGTTGCTGGTCCTTGTTGGGCATATATTGTAATGTTCTTTTTTTTATGCAGCCTGTGGGCTGAACGAAAAAAGAGATTGATCGGTGGGTATGCCCACCATTATAATACCGCCCTGCATCCACCCACTTCTAATGATGGGCTTTTTTTTTAAACTGTGGTCACTGGAGTCACTGATTTACGTATCGTGAGAGCAAAGGCTGCTGCTGTCAAGATAAATAAATCAGTGCTGCAGCTGAATGGCGTACCTGAAAAGCAAACAATGGTAACAACAAAACATTTTTAGACACTTTTTTGTACCAGCGTCTGGCCTTATGGGCAATTAAGTATGGTGCCATAAACTGGTCGTTGAGGTCCACCCCTCCCATATTAAGGTTTTATTCATGGACATTTGTGAATTTGGACCGTCGTGTCTGCGTGAAGGGAGGACAGAAAGAAAACATTCTTATTATCCCTCCACTTCACAGCAAGCAAATTATTACATCTCCAGCAGGCTCTCTCCCCCAGCCTAAGACGGGAATCTACAAGCCGCTGGGGTAAGCCCTGGCGATTAGATCGCACGGTGCCACACTAAAAAGTGGCACGCTTGTGTAATTGTCCACATACAAGTGGTACCCCTTTTCTGAATAAGGGTGACAGTAAGTCCCACACAATCTTACCAGTGCTCCCTCGTTGTCTGGGCAGTTCCCTGGCTCTACGTAACTATCTCTTCCCCGTAAACCATAAAACTATTGATGTAGCAGGTGGAATATCGGTAAATGGGTAAATGACTTTTGCTGGACACAGGACTCGTTTAAGGGAGTTTTATTCCACTTTGGCCAAAAGTGGAATAAAACACCCGACCTGATTCTCATCTGGATGCCAAGTGTACTCAATTACAGCTTACACAGTGTACATATAATTTTCAATATAATTGTGTCACAAGCGAACAGGTGGTATATTTCCGTTCTACATTGCATTAACCTTTTAACAATCAATCTTTGAACTTTTTAGATACAAGACAAATTCAGCAAACTATATACTTTAAACCTTCAGGAAAGTGTATGTCTGTGTGGTGAGGACAGGCTAGGGAGGGGGGAATGGGTGAATTCAGTGTCTAACCGCAGCTTGTCACTAATGTTTTTTAACATGAAATTTTAGAAAATGATTCCTAGCTGAAACTCTAAATAAGCATTTTCTGTACGCATAACTATGGCCACATAAGCTGACCCTCGTTGCCACTTCACTATATGTATAGCCTGTTGTCGTGTCACAGAGCTTATACATTTTGACCCCATATCTGGCACGCTTGCTGGGAAGATACTGTTTGAATGACAAGCGGCCAGAAAACGTAATCAGGGACTCATCAACGCAGACAACTTGATCGGGAGTAAACAAGGCTGCAAACTGTTGGTTGAATTGTTTTACGAAGGGCCAAATTTTGATCGTAATCAGTGTCGACAGAGTTCATTCTCATTGAAACGCATGAACCGCCAGATCTGCTCATATCGTGTCCTTGTCATGCAAGCAGAGAACACGGGCATATAGTGAATTGGGTCAGTGGACCAATATGACCGCAACTTACTTTTTTTAGTTATGCCCTTGAAGAGGGATAGGCCCAGAAAGGTCTTAAATTCGGAGACCGTAATAGATCTCCAATCTCTGGCAAGGGTCAACTGGGGATTGGCAGCAATGAATTGACCAGCATACAAATTGATTTGGTCCACAAAAGATCTATAGAGATCTTTCGTGAAAAACAGCAAATAAAAATCAAGTGATATAAAATCAACTGTTTCCACCTGAATTCTGGGTTGGCCAGTGAATGGGGTAAGTACGGGTGCTGCAGAAGTGGTGGGCTCCCAATTCATATTGGCAAATGCAGCAGGAAGGGCACTATGGGCTCGACGGACTGGCTTTGTCTTCTTGTTGGTAGCGGGACACTACTTGTACTAGGCACCTCACCAGCTTAAACTGCACTTATGGGACTCACCACGTCACCAAGTGTTACTGCAGTGCTGGATGTATGACCAGGATGTACTAGGCCGCTGGTGCTTGCCAGTTCCCCAGAAGGATGAGCGGCACTAGTACTGTCTCTCTGCTCCATACGAGAGCCCTGTGGTTCTTGCACCTCAACAACAGCAGAAGAACGGTGTCGGGAACGCCTGACCTTGTCAGGGACCACTACTCCGTCATCAGAGCTATTTTTGAGTTTGCCGCTGCTGTCTACAGGATCGTATTCTGAGCCTGAATCTGACAGATGGGTGACTTCCTTTTCACTCTCATCTGTTATACTCAGAAACATGTAGGCCTCTTCACTAGTGTACCTTTGATTGGACATTTTGGCCTCTAAATTTACTGGTACAACTAGTGAGACTCACAGGAAAAAAGATCACCTGACTGTTAGCGACTGTTTTAAACGCTACCAAAAAAAACTGTTAGCGTTTGCAGGGATCAGGCCTGACTCTGCGAACGCTGGAGTTATGTGTTTGCTGTTTTGTAAGTGACAGTGATCGATTGATACTGCACTTAGGTGGGCTGGGCGAAGGGGATAAACACAGGTGCTAAAAGGTATCTGGGCTGATCCTGCTAACACTGATCATATATTTATCCGTTCCGACACTATACTACTAAGGGAGGTGTATGGTGCGTGCGTGGGTGTTAGCGCTACTGACACTAATCTGATGCTGCCTGGGGCAACGCAGACCCTAACTGATGCTTAAACCTAACTGATATTACCCGCCAGGTGATCAGGGGGTTAAACCTTTTATTTAGGTAATATATGCGGGGTACCCTGATGCTATCAAAAAATAACAAACTAACCAGCATAACACTAATACGGTGATCACTGGTGACAGGGGGTGATAAAGGGGTTAAACCTTTATTTAACCCCTTTTATGGGGGTTTAGGAGGTTAGGGGGGTTAGGGGGGTACCCTAAAGCTACCTGGGTCTACCACTAACTGGAGTGAAGGAGTTAACTGGGGGGGGAGATCGGGGGGTGACAAGAGTACCTACATGTACTGGTGTTAGTGTAGTGTTGGTGCAACGTACTGTGAGATTTTCTCTCTCCTCTCTCTGGAACGAAAATAGTTCAAGAGGGGAGATGACATCACTTCCCCTGCCTGTGTTTACACTTACAGGCAGGGGAAGAATTTAATTCACCAGAACCGATCAGCAGGTCCAGGCCATAAATCATTGACCTGGACCTGAAGATTTATCGGTTCTGAAGTGAATCCGATGGTCACGAGCACGGCAGGGGCGTGCGGACAGCTATTGAAACTCGAGCAACCACTTTAACTTCAACTGTAACACCCCATACACCAGGCTCAATTTTTAAGGAGCCTGGCACCCCACCATGGTGACAGCCAATTCAACACAGGTCTTAAGATCAAGATTAAAGATATCTGGGGCAGATAAATGCTCATTTTCAGGACTATAAAACCCAGAGAATCCACCTTCCAAGTTCTCATGTCTATATGACATACCATGAACCATAGGCATGAATTTACCCATAGCCCTATTAACTCTTTTGCTAATTTTTTTCAAAATATTTACAACCAGAGTATAAAAAACAACTAAGTTGAGGATCACTTCTGAAAAAAACTAAATAGTATTAGGCAAAACAGCCTGCAAACACAACATATCCAGCTTAATATAAGAAATCAACTCTAACGTTTTGTGTTTACTAAGATAATTTCCAGACAAACAGATTATAATGACCTGAGGGACAGGCCAGCACTCATGTAAATGAGATAAAGGCTGACGCAATTCGCTCCACTTCATACCACATCTTCCATACCAATGTATTTTCAAATATGTATAAGGTATTCCCAAATTAGCACCATAAATCTTACACTCAGCTCTCTTCTGAGCCCAGAAGACATAAGAGTGGGCAATAATCCAGATGTGATGTATTTTTTTGAAAATTAAATGCAAAAATTAGGTCTGACATATGCTCTATAAATATTGGACTGCCAACCTCCTATCTTTGTAATAACAGACTCATTAAGACCAATTGAAGTGCTGCTTCAGTGGCTGCCCCTATGCGAAATGATGCGATGAAATTCGCAAGTGTTCTAGACGTAATGCTTTAATCACTTGCTGACCAGCCGCCAAAGTTATTTGTGCAGTTGGCTCTCCTGCGCAAATTGCCGTAGCTGTGCGGCGCGGGCGTATGCTGCCTGTATCGCCTAGTACAGAGGCAGAACGGGGATCTGCCAGTGTAAACAATCGGATCCCCATTCTGACAGGGGACATGATAGGGATCTGATGTTCCCAGTCATCGGCAACAGCGATCTCTGTGGTGTTCCAGGCAGCCCACCCCCCTTACCATTAGAACACACCCAGGGAACACAGGTAACCCCATTGATCGCCCCCTAGTGTTAACCCCTTGCCAGTGTAATTTTTACATTGATCAGTGCATTTTTATAGCACTGATCAATGTAATAATGTCACTGGTCTCCAAAAAGTGTAATTTGGGGTCAGATTTGTCTGCCGCAATGTGGCAGTCCTGCTAAAAATCGCAGATTGTCGCCATTACTAGTAAAAAAAAGTCCACAAATCTATCGCATAGTTTGTGGACGCGATAACTTTTGCACAAACTAATCAATATATGCCTATTGTGAATTTTTTTTTTTACCAAAAATATGTAGAAGAATATATATCTTCCCAAATTGATGAATACATTTGTTTTTTTTTTATATATTTGTTTTGGATATGTATTGTAGCATAAATATGTAGCAATATATAATTTTTTCAAAATTGTTGCTCTTTGTTGGTTTATAGCGCAAAAAATTTAAATCGCAGAGGTGATCAAATATTACCAATAGAAAGCTCTTATTGTGGGAAAAAAAGGACGTAAATTTTGCTTGGATGCAATGTCGCACGACCGTGCAATTATCAGTTAAAGCGACGCAGTGCCGTATCGCAGGAAAATGGCATGGTCATTAAGGGGGCAAGTCCTTCCATTCCTTAACTAGTTAAGACATCTACATAGAACTGCCTTGAATTGATAAACAGTCACCAGCTTTTCCGTGAGTTGTATCAAAACGTGATTTGGTGACCTAGGCCTAACTTCCAAAAATTGTCGTATTAGTGATAAAACACAATGGCGAGCACCAGGATTAGCCTAACAAAGTGATCCATCGACCTTGACCCATAGGATCAGTTTTACTCCTCCGCAATAAAATCTGAACAGAATCCATCTTAACAAATATATCCTTAAACAACAAACCTGTGCTATCAGCAATTGTATGTGGTTGTAATTCTGATATCCTAAAAGCCCCAAAAAAACATAGTTCAAGTTAAACAATAACGATTCACAAGCGTGATAACATACGTCTCCTGTAATGACACAGAGATGACCCAAAAGGTCGGCATATATCAGTAATCTTGCATCAGTAACAACAGATTTTTTCTTGTAACCTTTTAATGCATGCTGAACAGTGAAAAAGGACATGCAAGATTTGCCTCCCTGCATACGTAGGTAAAAGGTAGACATGTGCAATTCGTTTCGTTTTTTTTTTTTGTTTTTCGTTTTTTTTCGTTATTTTCGTTCGTTCGTTTTCGTACGAATGAACGAATCGTTCGAATCGTACTAATCCGAATAACGAATCGTTCGAATCGTACGAATCCGATTAACGAATCATTCGAATCCGAAAAACAACGAAAATCCGAAAAAAACTAATTAGAAACAACGAATGTACTAATGAAGAAAATCCGAAAAACGAAAACAAACGAAAAAATTCGTACATTCGTAACTTTTATTTTTGTTGAATTGGTAATTTTCTGTGTCCCTTACAATGGTGCTGCTAAACGTTCTTCGAATGGATTGAACAAAAAAATTCGTACATTCGTAACTTTTTTTTCGATTCGTAACTTTTTTTTTTCGATTCGTAACTTTTTTTTCCGATTGGTAACTTTTTTTTTTTTTTTTTTTTTTCGATTTGTAATTTTCCGTGTCTCTATTGAACAAAAAAATTCGTACATTCGTAACTTTTTTTTCGATTCGTAACTTTTTTTTTACGGTTCGTAACTTTTTTTTTCGATTCGTAAATTATTAAAATGTAATAATAGCATACACATTACATAAAATTATGAATTATGCTCCGATTACGAATCTACGAATGTTACGAATGTTACGAATGTTAGGAATGTACGAATAAATATGAATGCGTCCGAAAATTAAACGAAAAAACGAATCAACGAAAAAATAACTATTACGAATGTACGAATCGTTACGAATACGAAGACCGATGACTTACGAATGTACGAATCGTTACGAATCCGAACGCCGACGACTTACGAATGTACGAATCGTTACGAATCAACAGAAACGAAAAAAACGAAACGAAAAAAAACTAATTTTTTTCAGAAACAAAAAAAAAACAAAACGAAAATAAACACAATTTTTTGTTGTGCACATGTCTAGTAAAAGGAAACACCAGATAAAGTCTTAATAACATGAGAGTATGAATAACTACGTCACATCAGAAAATTAGGAAAGGATAAAACTAATGCCTCTGAAAAGGGAGCTTGTTGCTGCCCTGAAGAAATCAAGAAAGAATGCCCTAAAGACCACACAGCTTGATATGCCTCTCACGTGGATGGTGCCACAGAAGCCTCAATCGCAACGAGGACAGGATTCACAGAAGGTCCCATAAATGTTGAGGGCACAACAGTCCAATTAGATCTGCATTTGGTACCAGGTGCCTGAACTCTTGAATCTGTGAGCGGATAAAGCATCTGCAATTAAATTGTCTACACCCTGTACATATTTGTCTTTAAGCCATATTTTAAGCTCCAACTGTCTAAGTACAGCAATAACAGGTAGCAATTTAGATGATAAACAATTGATAGCAAAAACCACACCCTTATTGTCAGAATGAAGTAAAATCCTATGATTTTTAATAATTGGTACCCCATAGTTCTAAAGCTTCCAAAACTGGTAAGATCTCCAACAAAACAATATTAGTCGTTAAACCTGTATGTTTCCAAAAACTAGGCCATATATCAGCAGATCAATGCCCGTTCCAAAATGCTTCATAACCACCTGACCCAGCAACATTATTATGAAAGTTAAGTGCAGATGACGCACAAAATGGGGTCTGCCATAAAGAGCAACCATTAAAAGTTGATAAGAAACAATGCCACACCATCAGACCTTTTCTAACCCCCGCATGTAATCCTTACAAAATGATAGGGAGCGGAAACCCCATAATTGGCGCAAAACAATCTTTTGGAAAAGACACAACCCATGGGCAAATCCCTTGGTGTAAAGGCTAATAGGCCAAGCAAAGATTGCAAAATTTTCCTATTAATTTTACATTTATAAAGAACCAAGTCTAAGGCCCCTTTCACACTGGGGCGGTTTGGAGGCGTTTTAGCGCTAAAAATAGCGCCTAAATAGCGCTTGAAAACTCCCTCCCATGTATGTCAATACAAGCTTTCACACTCAGGCGTTGCGCT
Organism: Lithobates sylvaticus; assembly: GCA_028564925.1. Taxonomy (NCBI): domain Eukaryota; kingdom Metazoa; phylum Chordata; class Amphibia; order Anura; family Ranidae; genus Lithobates; species Lithobates sylvaticus. Next base: position 112,090,524 of record CM053034.1, on the reverse strand, counting down.
GGCTGTGCGGTGAAAAAACTCCTGCAAGCAGCATCTTTGGAGCATGTTTTGTGCGGTATAAATAGCGCCTGGAAAACGCATATATCCATAGGAATACATTGAAACCGCTCAAAAAACGCCTGGAAATAAGCCAAAACCGCCTGAAAACCATGCTCTGGATGCTGTGTGAAGGTCACATGACCGCATCACAGTGGGGGATGCTGGGATACCAGGAAATCCGGTCTGAGAAGTGGAGAGAGGAGATAGAGACAGGCAGCAGAATCATGGATGCTGAAGAAAGCCAGGAGGTACAGCCCAGAGATGAATATTCATCAGGGAGAGCCTCTGCCTCAATTGAGCCAGAGCAGTTCATTCATACCATGAGGGAACAACCTGAACTCTGGGATAAGCAGAGTCAATGGTATTCAAATAGGACAAAGATTAATGCAGGCTGGAATGCAGTTGCCAGCCAGCACATACCACGCTGGGAATCCCTGAACAAAAAGGACAGAACTGCAAAAAGTAAGTTAACCTATTACCTCTAGTCCCTCTATGACCAAATCCCATACAGTACCAGTAGTCCCAAAACCCTATCTCAGTCCCTGTTGTTCCAAGCACCCACAATCCCAGTCGCTGTAGTCCCAAAAACACAACTATATCAAAATCCAAGCCCCTGTAGTCTCAAACACCTAACCATAACCCTACTACCACTCCCCATAGTCCCAAAACACCAAATCCCAACCTTTACCGCACTCCCCATAGTCCCAAAACACCAAATCCCAACCTTTACCGCACTCCCCATAGTCCCAAAACACCAAATCCCAACCTTTACCGCACTCCCCATAGTCCCAAAACACCAAATCCCAACCTTTACCGCACTCCCCATAGTCCCAAAACACCAAATCCCAACCTTTACCGCACTCCCCATAGTCCCAAAACACCAAATCCCAACCTTTACCGCACTCCCCATAGTCCCAAAACACCAAATCCCAACCTTTACCGCACTCCCCATGGTCCCAAAACACATAATCCCAACCTTTACCGCACTCCCCATAGTCCCAAAACACCAAATCCCAACCTTTACCGCACTCCCCATAGTCCCAAAACACATAATCCCAACCTTTACCGCACTCCCCATGGTCCCAAAACACATAATCCCAACCTTTACCGCACTCCCCATGGTCCTAAAACACATAATCCCAACCTTTACCGCACTCCCCATAGTCCCAAAACACATAATCCCAACCTTTACCGCACTCCCCATGGTCCCAAAACACATAATCCCAACCTTTACCGCACTCCCCATAGTCCCAAAACACATAATCCCAACCTTTACCGCACTCCCCATGGTCCCAAAACACATAATCCCAACCTTTACCGCACTCCCCATGGTCCCAAAACACCAAATCCCAACCTTTACCGCACTCCCCATGGTCCCAAAACACATAATCCCAACCTTTACCGCACTCCCCATGGTCCAAAAACACATAATCCCAACCTTTACCGCACTCCCCATGGTCCCAAAACACATAATCCCAACCTTTACCGCACTCCCCATGGTCCCAAAACACATAATCCCAACCTTTAACGTGCTCCCCATAGTCCCAAAACACCTAACTCTAACCCTAATCCCACTCCAGATACCCCCAAACTCCTAACCCTAACCCTAATCCCACTCCAGATACTCCCAAACTCCTAACCCTAACCCTAATCCCACCCCTGATACTCCCAAACTCCTAACCCTAACCCTAATCCCACCCCTGATACTCCCAAACTCCTAACCCTAACCCTAATCCCACCCCTGATACTCCCAAACTCCTAACCCTAACCCTAATCCCACCCCTGATACTCCCAAACTCCTAACCCTAACCCTAATCCCACTCCAGATACTCCCAAACTCCTAACCCTAACCCTAATCCCACCCCTGATACTCCCAAACTCCTAACCCTAACCCTAATCCCACCCCTGATACTCCCAAACTCCTAACCCTAACCCTAATCCCACTCCAGATACTCCCAAACTCCTAACCCTAACCCTAATCCCACCCCTGATACTCCCAAACTCCTAACCCTAACCCTATTCCCACCCCTGATACTCCCAAACTCCTAACCCTAACCCTAATCCCACCCCTGATACTCCCAAACTCCTAACCCTAACCCTAATCCCACTCCAGATACTCCCAAACTCCTAACCCTAACCCTAATCCCACTCCAGATACTCCCAAACTCCTAACCCTAACCCTAATCCCACCCCTGATACCCCCAAACTCCTAACCCTAACCCTAATCCCACTCCAGATACTCCCAAACTCCTAACCCTAACCCTAATCCCACCCCTGATACTCCCAAACTCCTAACCCTAACCCTAATCCCACTCCAGATACTCCCAAACTCCTAACCCTAACCCTAATCCCACTCCAGATACTCCCAAACTCCTAACCCTAACCCTAATCCCACCCCTGATACTCCCAAACTCCTAACCCTAACCCTAATCCCACCCCTGATACTCCCAAACTCCTAACCCTAACCCTAATCCCACCCCTGATACTCCCAAACTCCTAACCCTAACCCTAATCCCACTCCAGATACTCCCAAACTCCTAACCCTAACCCTAATCCCACTCCAGATACTCCAAAACTCCTAACCCTAACCCTAATCCCACCCCTGATACTCCCAAACTCCTAACCCTAACCCTAATCCCACTCCAGATACTCCCAAACTCCTAACCCTAACCCTAATCCCACCCCTGATACTCCCAAACTCCTAACCCTAACCCTAATCCCACCCCTGATACTCCCAAACTCCTAACCCTAACCCTAATCCCACCCCTGATACTCCCAAACTCCTAACCCTAACCCTAATCCCACTCCAGATACTCCCAAACTCCTAACCCTAACCCTAATCCCACTCCAGATACACCCAAACTCCTAACCCTAACCCTAATCCCACCCCTGATACCCCCAAACTCCTAACCCTAACCCTAATCCCACCCCTGATACTCCCAAACTCCTAACCCTAACCCTAATCCCACCCCTGATACTCCCAAACTCCTAACCCTAACCCTAATCCCACCCCTGATACTCCCAAACTCCTAACCCTAACCCTAATCCCACTCCAGATACCCCCAAACTCCTAACCCTAACCCTAATCCCACTCCAGATACACCCAAACTCCTAACCCTAACCCTAATCCCACCCCTGATACTCCCAAACTCCTAACCCTAACCCTAATCCCACCCCTGATACTCCCAAACTCCTAACCCTAACCCTAATCCCACTCCAGATACTCCCAAACTCCTAACCCTAACCCTAATCCCACTCCAGATACTCCCAAACTCCTAACCCTAACCCTAATCCCACCCCTGATACTCCCAAACTCCTAACCCTAACCCTAATCCCACCCCAGATACTCCCAAACTCCTAACCCTAACCCTAATCCCACTCCAGATACCCCCAAACTCCTAACCCTAACCCTAATCCCACTCCAGATACTCCCAAACTCTTAACCCTAACCCTAATCCCACTCCAGATACCCCCAAACTCCTAACCCTAACCCTAATCCCACTCCAGATACTCCCAAACTCCTAACCCTAACCCTAATCCCACCCCTGATACTCCCAAACTCCTAACCCTAACCCTAATCCCACCCCTGATACTCCCAAACTCCTAACCCTAACCCTAATCCCACTCCAGATACTCCCAAACTCCTAACCCTAACCCTAATCCCACCCCTGATACTCCCAAACTCCTAACCCTAACCCTAATCCCACCCCTGATACTCCCAAACTCCTAACCCTAACCCTAATCCCACTCCAGATACTCCCAAACTCCTAACCCTAACCCTAATCCCACCCCTGATACTCCCAAACTCCTAACCCTAACCCTATTCCCACCCCAGATACTCCCAAACTCCTAACCCTAATCCCACCCCTGATACTCCCAAACTCCTAACCCTAACCCTAATCCCACTCCAGATACTCCCAAACTCCTAACCCTAACCCTAATCCCACTCCAGATACTCCCAAACTCCTAACCCTAACCCTAATCCCACCCCTGATACCCCCAAACTCCTAACCCTAACCCTAATCCCACTCCAGATACTCCCAAACTCCTAACCCTAACCCTAATCCCACCCCTGATACTCCCAAACTCCTAACCCTAACCCTAATTCCACTCCAGATACTCCCAAACTCCTAACCCTAACCCTAATCCCACTCCAGATACTCCCAAACTCCTAACCCTAACCCTAATCCCACCCCTGATACTCCCAAACTCCTAACCCTAACCCTAATCCCACCCCTGATACTCCCAAACTCCTAACCCTAACCCTAATCCCACCCCTGATACACCCAAACTCCTAACCCTAACCCTAATGCCACTCCAGATACTCCCAAACTCCTAACCCTAACCCTAATCCCACTCCAGATACTCCAAAACTCCTAACCCTAACCCTAATCCCACCCCTGATACTCCCAAACTCCTAACCCTAACCCTAATCCCACTCCAGATACTCCCAAACTCCTAACCCTAACCCTAATCCCACCCCTGATACTCCCAAACTCCTAACCCTAACCCTAATCCCACCCCTGATACTCCCAAACTCCTAACCCTAACCCTAATCCCACTCCAGATACTCCCAAACTCCTAACCCTAACCCTAATCCCACCCCTGATACCCCCAAACTCCTAACCCTAACCCTAATCCCACCCCTGATACTCCCAAACTCCTAACCCTAACCCTAATCCCACCCCTGATACTCCCAAACTCCTAACCCTAACCCTAATCCCACCCCTGATACTCCCAAACTCCTAACCCTAACCCTAATCCCACTCCAGATACCCCCAAACTCCTAACCCTAACCCTAATCCCACTCCAGATACACCCAAACTCCTAACCCTAACCCTAATCCCACCCCTGATACTCCCAAACTCCTAACCCTAACCCTAATCCCACCCCTGATACTCCCAAACTCCTAACCCTAACCCTAATCCCACCCCTGATACTCCCAAACTCCTAACCCTAACCCTAATCCCACTCCAGATACTCCCAAACTCCTAACCCTAACCCTAATCCCACCCCTGATACTCCCAAACTCCTAACCCTAACCCTAATCCCACCCCAGATACTCCCAAACTCCTAACCCTAACCCTAACCCTAATCCCACTCCAGATACCCCCAAACTCCTAACCCTAACCCTAATCCCACTCCAGATACTCCCAAACTCCTAACCCTAACCCTAATCCCACTCCAGATACCCCCAAACTCCTAACCCTAACCCTAATCCCACTCCAGATACTCCCAAACTCCTAACCCTAACCCTAATCCCACCCCTGATACTCCCAAACTCCTAACCCTAACCCTAATCCCACCCCTGATACTCCCAAACTCCTAACCCTAATCCCACTCCAGATACCCCCAAACTCCTAACCCTAACCCTAATCCCACTCCAGATACTCCCATACTCCTAACCCTAACCCTAATCCCAATACCCATACCCCCAAACTTCAGACCTTTATACCACTTCTCATAGTCCAAAAAGACATGATAAGACTCAATTATAATAGTTTATTATTGATGAATCACAAAATGGTTATTAATTTCATTTATTTTTAAATGTAACGGTATTAAATGTATGCATCAAATTTGATCGTCAAAGAGTATCATCTAAGCAAACAAGTAAACAAAATAACAATTCCAATTAAGATGTAGTAATTTATCTTTACATGTTAATAAATGCTGAAATTTTGGAATTTCAAAAGTATATAACCATAACATTGGTAATTAAGAAAAAAGAATTGAAAATGGAAAATGTTTAATCATGGATTACACAATCTTCAAAAACAAACATCATAAACACGAACTTAATTGTACATCAAATATGTGTCTGATAACAAAGATGCTCAGTATTAAAACCTAAAAATGTCCTTAAAATACTTATATTGTATAAGGGTTTAGATCATATCATCTTGCCAGCTAACTGCACCAGCAGGGCTCAAAAAATAATCAGCAAACACATCCCTGATTGTGAACCCTACTCTTGGGCCACGGACATGAGGAAACTCTGCAGGTTCCATGGTATGTGCTAATGTATCCTCGAAATTAATGCCATCTCTCTCCCGTACTAAGTTGTGTAAAACACAAGCTGCCTTTATAATTTTACAAGCATTTTCTACTTTTAAGTTAATTGGTTTATGAAATATCTGCCATTTATTGGCCAGTATTCCAAAGGCACATTCAACTAGTCTTCTTGCTTGGCATAGACGGTAATTGAATATTCTCTTCCGAGTATCCAGATTTCTCAAAGAGTATGGCTTCATAAGATGCTCATGGATGGCAAATGCATCATCAGCCACAAAAACATATGGCATGTCAGGACCATCTGTCCCCGGCAATGGTTTGTTATCTGGCAGGTCTAGTTGGTTAGAAGTAAGACGCTTTCCAAATTTAGTATTCTGAAAAACTGTGGAGTCTGCACAGCTTCCAAATGATCCTATATCTACAAATATAAATTTGTAGTCAGAATCTACAACAGCCATTAGAACCACTGAAAAATACTTTTTATAATTATAGTATTGGCTTCCACTATAGCAAGGTTTTATCACTCTAATATGTTTGCCATCAATTGCTCCAAGACAGTTTGGGAAATTGGTCTTTGTGAAGAAGCGCTGTGCAATATCTTCCCATGTTTGTTTATTTGGAATTGGCATAAATAGATGTTTGAGATTCCATATTTCATCACACGTATGTTTCACGATTTCACCAACAGTAGATATTCCTATTCTGAATTCATACTGTAGTGTTGTGTACGTATTTCCAGTTGCCAAGTATCTGTAACAAGAAAAAAAATATTTTTATATTTCAGTAAAAATGCTAAAGATCCGATGGAAGACGATGCGCGATAATTTCAGGAGAGAATTGACGAAGCAACAAAAAAGTGGGTCAGGTGGCAAGACCAATAGAGTCTACTGTCATTTCGCAGAGCTCCAGTTTCTGAAGCCTGTGATGCAGCTGAGGCAGTAAGTTTTATATATATTGTGTTTCTATGTCTGTGCATGAAATGTTTACAAAAAATAATTTTTATTAATTACTTATATTCTTCTTCAGAACCGAGAGCAATATTAGCTCTGAGTCGGAGGAGGAGGAGCATACCCCGTCAATCGACAATGAAACTAACAATAGTCAATTGCTCATGGGTGATGATACCGAGGAGTGTGTACATCAGGAATCTCCAGAAAATCCACCTGAGCCACGTCCAACTAGGACCCCGTCACAAGCAAAACCGAAAACGAAGGCGCAACAAACCCAAGAATTTATAGACGTGGTAAAGAACCTAATTGCATCACAAAAACAGGAAACTGGCGAACTTGCTACTATAGCAAGAAGTATGGTACCCCAAATGGCAAAGGTGGACCCGGTACTGAGATGCGATCTAGTTTTTTAAAGTGATCAAAACCTATCAAGAGAGATCTAGATGTCAACAATCGCAACCTTATGATGTTCCCCAGCAAAACGCCCACGGAGGGTATATGAACGCTTTACCCGGAACATCGTATGAGAATAGAGTAATGTCATTCCATCCTAATCAAATTCCCATGCCTCCCAATTTTAATCCCCACTTCCAAGGAGTGCATTATGATATGGCCCCTCGTCACCCAAACCAACATCCCCCTCATACTCCTCTTACCCATCATCACCCTCGGGAGGATTCACACCCACTACCACCATCTTATCACGACCTTTAATTGCATTGTTTTTGATTATAAAATACATGTTTTTGTATCCAAAGTTCTCCCCATAGTTCTAGAATCCAAAGTTCTTATTTTAATGGCATACTGTCATATTTTAGATTCTTAAAAAGACCTTATAGAAAAAAAAAGTTATCTTATACATGAAAATAGTGAAATGTTTACATAAATATATAAATATCTATAAGCACATATATATTAGATATGTAAATTAAACATATTATATGTTTTTAATATATTTTGTTATGCACATTTTGTGCTAAGTTATTTTCAAAAAATAAAAATATAATATTTGTTTTGTTTTGCATTAATAAAAAATAAAGTTTACATGTTTCAAATAACGATTGTTTTTAGTTATTATTATATGTAGAAGCTTTGATCCATTATTCAAATTACCTGAGCGTTATCAATAATCGTTCACATGGTGTGATAGCATCCCTGCAATTTGTATCCCAAACTCCTAACCCTAACCCTAATCCCACCCCTGATACTCCCAAACTCCTAACCCTAATCCCACCCCTGATACTCCCAAACTCCTAACCCTAACCCTAATCCCACTCCAGATACCCCCAAACTCCTAACCCTAACCCTAATCCCACTCCAGATACTCCCAAACTCCTAACCCTAACCCTAATCCCAATACCCATACCCCCAAACTTCAGACCTTTATACCACTTCTCATAGTCCAAAAAGACATGATAAGACTCAATTATAATAGTTTATTATTGATGAATCACAAAATGGTTATTAATTTCATTTATTTTTAAATGTAACGGTATTAAATGTATGCATCAAATTTGATCGTCAAAGAGTATCATCTAAGCAAACAAGTAAACAAAATAACAATTCCAATTAAGATGTAGTAATTTATCTTTACATGTTAATAAATGCTGAAATTTTGGAATTTCAAAAGTATATAACCATAACATTGGTAATTAAGAAAAAAGAATTGAAAATGGAAAATGTTTAATCATGGATTACACAATCTTCAAAAACAAACATCATAAACACGAACTTAATTGTACATCAAATATGTGTCTGATAACAAAGATGCTCAGTATTAAAACCTAAAAATGTCCTTAAAATACTTATATTGTATAAGGGTTTAGATCATTTCATCTTGCCAGCTAACTGCACCAGCAGGGCTCAAAAAATAATCAGCAAACACATCCCTGATTGTGAACCCTACTCTTGGGCCACGGACATGAGGAAACTCTGCAGGTTCCATGGTATGTGCTAATGTATCCTCGAAATTAATGCCATCTCTCTCCCGTACTAAGTTGTGTAAAACACAAGCTGCCTTTATAATTTTACAAGCATTTTCTACTTTTAAGTTAATTGGTTTATGAAATATCTGCCATTTATTGGCCAGTATTCCAAAGGCACATTCAACTAGTCTTCTTGCTCGGCATAGACGGTAATTGAATATTCTCTTCCGAGTATCCAGATTTCTCAAAGAGTATGGCTTCATAAGATGCTCATGGATGGCAAATGCATCATCAGCCACAAAAACATATGGCATGTCAGGACCATCTGTCCCCGGCAATGGTTTGTTATCTGGCAGGTCTAGTTGGTTAGAAGTAAGACGCTTTCCAAATTTAGTATTCTGAAAAACTGTGGAGTCTGCACAGCTTCCAAATGATCCTATATCTACAAATATAAATTTGTAGTCAGAATCTACAACAGCCATTAGAACCACTGAAAAATACTTTTTATAATTATAGTATTGGCTTCCACTATAGCAAGGTTTTATCACTCTAATATGTTTGCCATCAATTGCTCCAAGACAGTTTGGGAAATTGGTCTTTGTGAAGAAGCGCTGTGCAATATCTTCCCATGTTTGTTTATTTGGAATTGGCATAAATAGATGTTTGAGATTCCATATTTCATCACACGTATGTTTCACGATTTCACCAACAGTAGATATTCCTATTCTGAATTCATACTGTAGTGTTGTGTACGTATTTCCAGTTGCCAAGTATCTGTAACAAGAAAAAAAAAATATTTTTATATTTCAGTAAAAATGCTAAAGATCCGATGGAAGACGATGCGCGATAATTTCAGGAGAGAATTGACGAAGCAACAAAAAAGTGGGTCAGGTGGCAAGACCAATAGAGTCTACTGTCATTTCGCAGAGCTCCAGTTTCTGAAGCCTGTGATGCAGCTGAGGCAGTAAGTTTTATATATATTGTGTTTCTATGTCTGTGCATGAAATGTTTACAAAAAATAATTTTTATTAATTACTTATATTCTTCTTCAGAACCGAGAGCAATATTAGCTCTGAGTCGGAGGAGGAGGAGCATACCCCGTCAATCGACAATGAAACTAACAATAGTCAATTGCTCATGGGTGATGATACCGAGGAGTGTGTACATCAGGAATCTCCAGAAAATCCACCTGAGCCACGTCCAACTAGGACCCCGTCACAAGCAAAACCGAAAACGAAGGCGCAACAAACCCAAGAATTTATAGACGTGGTAAAGAACCTAATTGCATCACAAAAACAGGAAACTGGCGAACTTGCTACTATAGCAAGAAGTATGGTACCCCAAATGGCAAAGGTGGACCCGGTACTGAGATGCGATCTAGTTTTTTAAAGTGATCAAAACCTATCAAGAGAGATCTAGATGTCAACAATCGCAACCTTATGATGTTCCCCAGCAAAACGCCCACGGAGGGTATATGAACGCTTTACCCGGAACATCGTATGAGAATAGAGTAATGTCATTCCATCCTAATCAAATTCCCATGCCTCCCAATTTTAATCCCCACTTCCAAGGAGTGCATTATGACATGGCCCCTCGTCACCCAAACCAACATCCCCCTCATACTCCTCTTACCCATCATCACCCTCGGGAGGATTCACACCCACTACCACCATCTTATCACGACCTTTAATTGCATTGTTTTTGATTATAAAATACATGTTTTTGTATCCAAAGTTCTCCCCATAGTTCTAGAATCCAAAGTTCTTATTTTAATGGCATACTGTCATATTTTAGATTCTTAAAAAGACCTTATAGAAAAAAAAAGTTATCTTATACATGAAAATAGTGAAATGTTTACATAAATATATAAATATCTATAAGCACATATATATTAGATATGTAAATTAAACATATTATATGTTTTTAATATATTTTGTTATGCACATTTTGTGCTAAGTTATTTTCAAAAAATAAAAATATAATATTTGTTTTGTTTTGCATTAATAAAAAATAAAGTTTACATGTTTCAAATAACGATTGTTTTTAGTTATTATTATATGTAGAAGCTTTGATCCATTATTCAAATTACCTGAGCGTTATCAATAATCGTTCACATGGTGTGATAGCATCCCTGCAATTTGTATCCTGTCTTGACAAGGCAGGTGTCAAGAGATCAAGCAGGAAGTCAAATCTAATAAAAGAAATACATTGGTTATTAACACTATAATCGATTGACCTATTATATAAACAAGGGTTAATATTCAGTGTTTGGGATTAGGGTTAGGAGTTTGGGGGTATCTGGAGTGGGATTAGGGTTAGGAGTTTGGGAGTATCTGGAGTGGGATTAGGGTTAGGGTTAGGAGTTTGGGGGTATCTGGAGTGGGATTAGGGTTAGGAGTTTGGGAGTATCTGGAGTGGGATTAGGGTTAGGAGTTTGGGGGTATCTGGAGTGGGATTAGGGTTAGGGTTAGGAGTTTGGGAGTATCTGGAGTGGGATTAGGGTTAGGGTTAGGAGTTTGGGGTATCTGGAGTGGGATTAGGGTTAGGGTTAGGAGTTTGGGGGGATCTGGAGTGGGATTAGGGTTAGGGTTAGGAGTTTGGGAGTATCAGGGGTGGGATTAGGGTTAGGGTTAGGAGTTTGGGAGTATCTGGAGTGGGATTAGGGTTAGGAGTTTGGGGGTATCTGGAGTGGGATTAGGGTTAGGGTTAGGAGTTTGGGAGTATCTGGAGTGGGATTAGGGTTAGGGTTAGGAGTTTGGGAGTATCTGGAGTGGGATTAGGGTTAGGGTTAGGAGTTTGGGAGTATCAGGGGTGGGATTAGGGTTAGGGTTAGGAGTTTGGGAGTATCTGGAGTGGGATTAGGGTTAGGAGTTTGGGGTATCTGGAGTGGGATTAGGGTTAGGGTTAGGAGTTTGGGAGTATCTGGAGTGGGATTAGGGTTAGGGTTAGGAGTTTGGGAGTATCTGGAGTGGGATTAGGGTTAGGGTTAGGAGTTTGGGGGTATCTGGAGTGGGATTAGGGTTAGGAGTTTGGGAGTATCTGGAGTGGGATTAGGGTTAGGGTTAGGGTTAGGAGTTTGGGAGTATCAGGGGTGGGATTAGGGTTAGGGTTAGGAGTTTGGGAGTATCTGGAGTGGGATTAGGGTTAGGAGTTTGGGAGTATCAGGGGTGGGATTAGGGTTAGGGTTAGGAGTTTGGGGGTATCTGGAGTGGGATTAGGGTTAGGGTTAGGAGTTTGGGAGTATCTGGAGTGGGATTAGGGTTAGGGTTAGGAGTTTGGGAGTATCAGGGGTGGGATTAGGGTTAGGGTTAGGAGTTTGGGAGTATCTGGAGTGGGATTAGGGTTAGGGTTAGGAGTTTGGGGGTATCTGGAGTGGGATTAGGGTTAGGGTTAGGAGTTTGGGAGTATCTGGAGTGGGATTAGGGTTAGGGTTAGGAGTTTGGGGGTATCTGGAGTGGGATTAGGGTTAGGAGTTTGGGAGTATCTGGAGTGGGATTAGGGTTAGGGTTAGGAGTTTGGGAGTATCAGGGGTGGGATTAGGGTTAGGGTTAGGAGTTTGGGAGTATCTGGAGTGGGATTAGGGTTAGGAGTTTGGGAGTATCAGGGGTGGGATTAGGGTTAGGGTTAGGAGTTTGGGGGTATCTGGAGTGGGATTAGGGTTAGGGTTAGGAGTTTGGGAGTATCTGGAGTGGGATTAGGGTTAGGGTTAGGAGTTTGGGAGTATCAGGGGTGGGATTAGGGTTAGGGTTAGGAGTTTGGGAGTATCTGGAGTGGGATTAGGGTTAGGGTTAGGAGTTTGGGGGTATCTGGAGTGGGATTAGGGTTAGGGTTAGGAGTTTGGGAGTATCAGGGGTGGGATTAGGGTTAGGGTTAGGAGTTTGGGAGTATCTGGAGTGGGATTAGGGTGAGGGTTAGGAGTTTGGGAGTATCTGGAGTGGGATTAGGGTTAGGGTTAGGAGTTTGGGAGTATCAGGGGTGGGATTAGGGTTAGGGTTAGGAGTTTGGGAGTATCTGGAGTGGGATTAGGGTTAGGATTTTGGGAGTATTAGGGGTGGGATTAGGGTTAGGGTTAGGAGTTTGGGGGTATCTGGAGTGGGATTAGGGTTAGGGTTAGGAGTTTGGGAGTATCAGGGGTGGGATTAGGGTTAGGGTTAGGAGTTTGGGAGTATCAGGGGTGGGATTAGGGTTAGGGTTAGGAGTTTGGGAGTATCAGGGGTGGGATTAGGGTTAGGGTTAGGAGTTTGGGAGTATCTGGAGTGGGATTAGGGTTAGGGTTAGGAGTTTGGGAGTATCTGGAGTGGGATTAGGGTTAGGGTTAGGAGTTTGGGAGTATCAGGGGTGGGATTAGGGTTAGGGTTAGGAGTTTGGGAGTATCTGGAGTGGGATTAGGGTTAGGAGTTTGGGAGTATCAGGGGTGGGATTAGGGTTAGGGTTAGGAGTTTGGGGGTATCTGGAGTGGGATTAGGGTTAGGGTTAGGAGTTTGGGAGTATCAGGGGTGGGATTAGGGTTAGGAGTTTGGGAGTATCAGGGGTGGGATTAGGGTTAGGGTTAGGAGTTTGGGAGTATCAGGGGTGGGATTAGGGTTAGGGTTAGGAGTTTGGGAGTATCTGGAGTGGGATTAGGGTTAGGGTTAGGAGTTTGGGAGTATCTGGAGTGGGATTAGGGTTAGGGTTAGGAGTTTGGGAGTATCAGGGGTGGGATTAGGGTTAGGGTTAGGAGTTTGGGAGTATCAGGGGTGGGATTAGGGTTAGGAGTTTGGGAGTATCTGGAGTGGGATTAGGGTTAGGGGTTTGGGAGTATTGCGTGGTAATTTTGGGTGTATGGGGGATGGGAGGGTGGGTGCGTAGGAGTCGGTTTAGATAACTGGGATATTGGCACTTACGTTGCGATGCTCATCCGAGTGTAATTCCTGAATTTATCTGGATGCAATCTCAAGTCATGATACAGCAACATGTATTGTCCTCTGTCTGCGTGCATTTGATGTATGGGATGAACCCAATAGCGACGATGCGGTCTCTGATGAAGAAGATGCTCCCAAACATATAACACAAACATCAGAAGCAGCTCATAATACTCCATCTTCTTCCTGGCCTCTTCCTTCCTTCACGGAATAACAGGAAGTGATGTAATGGGGTGGGGTTGTTTGATGATGACAACGCTTGAAAAACGCTTCCAAAACGCATTAAAAACGCATAGGCGTTAGCGCTAATTTTACCGCAAACGCGGCAAAACCGCGGTAAAACCGCGCTAATTTTAATATGCGTTTTTAGCGCGGTTTTTCGACGCCCCAGTGTGAAAGCAGCCTAATAATGTCAGAATTTTAGCAATTTTGTTAGCTGCAAGTCAGGAATTCCATTGAAACGTTATTGATTTGAATACCTAAAAATTCCAGACAAGTCTTCGGGTATACAGATTTTCATGAGCTAAAGGAATACCAAATTCCCTACAGACAGTCCTAAACTCAGTAAATAAATACTGTATAAAAAGTCATCCAAACCAGCCTTACCTATAAAAAGGAAATCATCTACATAGTGTAATAATTTATTCGATCCTGTACAACAACTAACAACCCACTCAATGAATATAAAAAAAAGTTCAAAGTAATGGCACAATAGAGAACATCCCATTGGTAGACACTTATCAAAGTAATATTCACCTTGAAAGTGAAAACAAAATGAGTTAAATGCTGACGGGCGAATAGGAAGCAGGTGAAAAGCGGACTTTACATCAGCCTTAGCAAGCAAAGCGAAAGCACCCACTTGCCTAATCTTGAATAGTGCATTGTCAAAAGAAGAATATTGTACTGAACACCATGCTGGATCAATATCATTGTTTAAAGAAAGGCCAATGGGATAAGATAGATGGTGTACCAATTTAAATGTGTTTGGTTCATTCGGAAAACAAAACCCAGTGGCGAAACATAAAAATTGTCAAAGGAGGAGCAGAAAAAGGACTCATTGTTATAAAACCACGAAAGGCCAGGTAAATTTGTGTAGGCTTCAAGAATAATTTCCACATGTTGAAACAAGCCACAACACAGATCAGGACGTTTTTCACGTAAGACGCTAGCATAATTGCAAAAAGCTTGCAACCAGTTATTAAAGGAACATGGTGCAGTTTTTTGTTTGTCATCATCATTTTTATCTCCCTCTTTCCTATTAAATCAATTTTCTTTAGTGGATGGAAGTAAAGATAGAATCTCAATATAGTCCCCCTTCCAAATGTTTTCTTTAATAGCTCCAGTCAAATGAAAGCCTAGAGGAGATAATTCACATGCCAAAACCTCCTTCAAAGAAGATTTGGGACAAGTGAAGAAATCCCAATAGTAGGAGCATCATAAACCATAGTTTCTGTAGCAAGTGAAGCTGACACAGGAACACTGCTCAGATATACGATCCAGCCACACCGAAGCAATACTAGGATTTAACTGGGGCTGGTTTACCACAGTTAAAAGAAGCAGTAACGATAGACATAAAATTGGAAAAAGAACATAGGAATTCCTTTAATTGAGAAAAGTTGTGTAACTCACTAGCTGTAGCTTCAACCACTGGAATATGAGGGTTCACCGACCCCGCTGGTAATGGTGGCAAAGCGTCCAGCTCATGAGACTTGTGCCCAGAACCAGTCACCATGGTAACAAGATCTGCTGTCATAAAAAGACCTGTAGAAGTTGTCGGTTGCATTGTAGCTGAATTCACAGCACTAGAAAGGTTAAACTGAGAATCAGGACCATTATTTGATAAGTTAGTACTTTTTAGTCTCATTAAACCTCTTTTTTCCTGTTCCCCCAGCCACTGGATTAGCTGGGGAATCGAACCTGCATGGCCACTTGTGAGATCTGTGTGTAAATCTTCTTGGTTGAACGGCGCATGATGATCTGGTCCACGCCACCAGTGAGCCAACTCCAAGGGCTCCAGAGAGCACAATATCAGAGGCGGGCAAGGAAGGAAGCTGACCAAGCACAGAGGAAGTCCCAGGCAGAGAGAGGTATTACTGCATTCAGTTATCACCGTCCTCCGCCGCCCGATCCATCATCAGTAAGGACAGGCAAATGTAGATGTGCTTCTTTCTGTATCCTCGTCATCTTCTGCCCACTAATGATGCATCCTCTTTCTTTTTATAGGTAGTGGCTCGTGCCAGAGGCCAATTTTTTAGGCAACTATCAACATATCTACCAATCTCTAGTGAGTATTCTTTTTTTTTTCTTTTAAACTGACTTTACCTAAAAATACTGGTCTGCCACGATCCCACTGGTGGTGGGGGCGGGGACATTTCATGCCCCGCCCTTCCCCTGTATTCACAATACACTGTGCTGTTCCCTTGGAGATGGACTCCAGCCTCTCCCCATGAATATAGATAGCCTCAAGACTCCTTAGTGACACCTCCATTCCTAATCATTCAGAGTTTCACTGACGTTGGCAAAAATTGGTTTGTAGGTGCATGGCAGTAAAGTAGATCCTGTATAGGAGTCTTCAGCTGTCAATATATGTAAATACGTACATGTATTCAAATATAGTGTAAGACTAGGCATCAATCAGTTAACAATTACAAATACAATTAAAAAAAAGTAAAAACCCACATTTATTTTCCTTGTGAGCTCCAAATTGCAGCGTTATCGCAATTACATATACCGCCCGGGAGGCCCGCTGTGGCCGCGCTGCCTAGTCGTTCGTTCCGCTGCGGGAGGGGGGCTTTCACCCGCTGAGAAGAGGCTGAGACTCAGAGAGACTGGCTGGACCGCCCCATCCCACCCGCCTATCCAGAGAGAGAGAATGTAGGGAGGCGAAGTGGACACTGAAAAATGAAGTCAGCTGACCAGCTTACACCAATCGAGTGAAGGGGAGGGTCTCTCTCTCTCCCCATGAGGAAAGGCATCCCTGGAGGCATTCAAGTAAGTAACTTGTACAACAGAGGTGATGGGGGGATAGGGTAGGCATGAGATCAGTGGTGATGAGGGATGGGATCAGTAAGAGGCAGAGGTGGTGGTGGGAGAGGATGGCACCACCACCGCTACCACCCCCCCAAGTACCACTGCTGCCACCCCTCAAGTACCACCACTGCCACCCCTCAAGTATTATCGCTGCCACCCCCTCAAGTACCACCGCTGCCACCCCTGTCACAGTTACTTTGCTGAGTAACTAATTACTTTTCCAATGTAGTAACCGAGTTACTAACACAATTACTTTTTGGGAGAAGTAATTTGTAACTTAACTAATTACTTTTTAAAAGTAAGCTGACCAACACTGTTATGCCCCGTACACACGGTCGGATTTTCCGATGACTAGTTCCGTCGGATCATTTCCGTCGGAATTTGTCCGATGCTGGTGTTGCGTACACACGGTCGGACAACGTTGTCGGAATTTTCGGTCTTCAAGAACGTTGTGACGTAAGTCGTCTTCCACGAGACTAGAAAAGGGAAGTTCAGCACCACGTCCGGCACCCGTTGGGCTCCTTCTGCTGATTCCGTGTTTATCGCGTGTTAGTAGAAGTTTGGGGACTTACGATTCGCGCTTCTCAGTTTTCTGACTCAGATCGTTACTGCTCTTCAGTTTGTGCTTGTCGTGCGTATCTGTTTATTAGTGCGTGTAGTCAGTTTGCATATGTTGGTCATTGCGGCCTATATCTTGATATAGGAAGCTTTGATTTTCACTGCTTATTGTCTGCTCGTTTCTGGTATTCATTTCGTTCTTTCAGGCCTTGCTGTTTATCGGTGCTTTCTGTTTGTCCGTTCTGACCAGCCGACCGTTTGTGAGCGATGTTTCACATACGTACTCGTCGCCGAGTTCATGCTGTACGCGGACTTGGTGTCAGGCTTTTAGCTTTGAGCCAAGACCCGTCCATGAACAGAGCGAGGAGGAGTATGTGGACCAAGAATTGGTTGCTTCAGCGTGATCAATTCTCGCACATGCCTTTGCTTCGTGAGATCCGGGAGAATAATCCTGATGATTTCAGGAACTTTCTCCGGATGACGGACGCCGTTTTTTCACCGTCTTTTGGCTTTGCTGACCCCTTTTATCAGCCGGCAGGATACCTGCATGAGACAAGCCATCACTCCGGAGCAGAGGCTTGTTGCCACGTTGAGGTACTTGGCGACAGGGAGAAGCCTTCAGGATCTGAAGTTCTCCACAGGTATCTCTCCCCAGGCTCTGGAAATCATTATTCCAGAGACCTGTTCTGCTATAATCCAGGTCCTGCAGGAGGACTATATTAAGGTAACATTTCTCCTTTACTATTCCCTTCTATGTATGCTCTGTTTGCTAATGACTTGTATTTGTGACCTCCTTCCCTAATTACCATGATTGCAATATGCTCTAATATGATGTGCCCCTTTTGTCCTTCATGCATTTTTCCCTTCACTTACCTCCCCAGCATGCTCTTCTGGCCCAATAGACACCTATGGCCTAGTCACTTAAGCAATGTATTTTGTCTGCTGCATAGTATTGTTTTCCCCCCAAACAACCCCTAAAATATGCACAAATGTTTTCTGTGTGTTTTACTTCATGCAGAGCCCCTTTGTATTTTTTTTTATTTTTTTTGGGGGTGCCAAACTCATTAGGAACCCCCTCCCCCAACTGCTCTGTCAGATGCTACCAATCCTCTATCTGCTGGCTTTGTCAAGCTCAATACATACTATATACCTACCTCTTTATAGTGGTCATAATTAGGGATGAATTCAGCAAAGCATTTAGTGCAAGGGGCTGGCTCAATACTTTCCATTTTCTAATTTGTTTTGGTATTTCCCTCCTATTAGCTTGCTTTTTTTTGGGGGGGGGGGGGGGATTAGGAAGGTTCTTTTATCTTTCCTGTGGGCTGCCAATAGTGTTAAGTAAGGAGGGTCTGGCCAAACTAGCACACATTATTGAGCCATTTGGCAATCAATGAAGTGCAGAGGGTTACCTGTCTAATCCCCCCCCCAAACCCCTAGTTATTGTCAATGGCCCATCAGAAGTGGGGGGATTGATGGGGGGTGAGTAATCTGCTAGGGGGACCTTGTACTTTGGGGTGCAAATACTTTCAAGGTTACAATTTAAAAGTCTGATCTTGTTCCAAGATGTTAGTGTCTAATCTGCTTGCAATGTTTATGTGCAAAGTGACTATTTTTTTTTTCTTGTTTCACTCCACAGTTCCCTTCCACGCCACAGGAATGGCAGACTGTGGCCTCCCACTTTGCCAGCCATTGGGACTTTCCTAACTGCGGAGGTGCAATTGATGGGAAACACGTCGTCCCACCCCCCAACTCAAGGTCATACTATTATAATTACAAGGGGTTTAATAGTGTAGTGATGTTGGCGGTGGTGTCGGCGACATACAAGTTTTTGTATGTGGACGTGGGGATGAATGGCCAGATCTCGGATGGTGGTGCCATTGCACACACGGAGTTCTACTGGCGTCTCCAGAGTGGCAGTCTGTGCTTGCCACCTCCAGAGGAGAATGCTGAAGGACTCCCCTTCGTCTTTGTCGCGGATGAAGCGTTTGCGCTGACCACCCATCTGATGAGGCCCTTCCCGAGAGCCCGCAGAGTGGTGGAGAACACCTTCGGGATCCTGGCCAGCCGCTTCCGCCTGTTTTTGACGGCTATTAACTTGGCGGAATACAAGCTCAACCATATAGTTCTTTCCTGCTGCATATTGCACAACTTCCTCAAAAGACATAGCAGCAACTATGTGGTGCCTGTTGGCCCAGATGTGGACGGGCCTTCCAATGCCGACCTCACAGCCCTTCAAGCGGCACGTCCAGGCTTGCCCACTCTAAATGCCCGCGAGGTCCGCGAGCAATATATGGACTACTTTGTGGGTAGGGGGGCCATTGCTCTGCCTGACGCTGTGTGAGAGGCATTTTTTATTAAATATATTTTTTAACCAGACCTATGATTTCTTGTCATTTCCTGCTTGTGTATCTTGTAGGTGTATTCTAGCTTATTTGTCTTTAAAATTTTGGCCCTTTATCTTCAACAGTGGGAATGCACTTTCTGGGCAAAAGGAGGTAACAGTCTCTTCTTCCCAAAAAGAATCTTCTCATGTTGTGTGTGTGATACCTAATCTTTTGTCTAGAGAAGGTTTGTAGTGCATAACTGACACCCAAAATACTCCTTTTCATCACCATGACAGAAATGTGTGTATTCCCAAAAATGGTGTGCTATGTGTTTTATTACAAATCACTGTGGGTGCCATTTACATAAGCCAAATCCACTATGCACTACAAGTGCACTGCAACAGTGCCCTGGAAAATTCACTTGCAGTGCAAACTGGAATAGCCTTTAGTAAATAACACCCATTGCCCCCCAAATCATTTACTTTTGCCATAAATAATGCTTTTGTGTTTTTAAATAAGGAACCCACACATTTTTGAGATGTAAAAATGTACAACACATTCACAAGTGCCTTTCAAAACTTCTTTGCAAAACTAACAAGATCTTTGTTCTTTCGAACATTGTTTACTAACATTCCGCATTTGGTAAAACCAGGCATGGAGAAAAACATAACAGACTGAACATAGGAACTTGCAAAGTTCAACTTTCAAAAGTGAAGACAAGATCAGACATGACTATATGTTCAAAGTGTGTTTTATCTTGCCTTTGTCACATTAAACTTAGAACATGCACACAATTTGGGTAACAAAATGGGCATTTGATGCTAAAACACATGCCTAGAATGTTCAAATGTGCAATTTCCCATCATGGGGATCAATGGACGTGTTTTGGGGGTGCAACCCCTTCACCTCACCCACTTTAGTAGTTAGTAAAGTGGTTGCACCCCCAAAACGTTGTAATTCATCCACCATGATGGGAGCTAGCACATGTTGACACAATGTGTGCATCTTCCAAATTTGCCACAGTTATTAAGTTTAAAATGTTGTCAGAAACAGCCACAAATGTGTGATAATTACTTTGTGCGTTTTCAGATTTTCCCTAAAACATGAATGATGTTCTTCAATTTTTGTTGAACATCATTGATGTTTTTCTTGATCTCATTTAGATCTCAATTGCACACCATTATCTCCCTGATGAGTACGTGTGCACTTTCAGTGGTAAAGTGTTATTCTTCTTCCACAACATCCACATCACCTAAAAACGCAAAAAAAAAAACAAAATGGCTATTGTAAAAGAGGCAGGCATACATTGATTAGCTTACCAGTAGCTGTGTTCTCCCACACTCATCTGTTGTGGTGACAAGTTCTCCAAGTTCGATGATCTCTCCTTCCTCCTCCTCCTCTGCTTCTGGTATTTCCCCTTCTTTGGGAGGTGTGGGTTTCCTGGTGTCCTCAGACGTCCCGAGTATTCGCTCCCCTATGAGAATGTACAAAAGGAATATTTAGCACAACAATCTTTTGAGGGCAGAAATAGGAAATGTCAAACATTGCTTGGAAGTGAGGGACAATAGTTGTTTGTGGCCAGGTTCAAATGACAACAACATTAATGTAGTCACTTTGTAAAGGTGCTAAATTTACTACCTTTTTGGTTGAAGTTTGTCAGATGGAGACACCCCTATAGTATCCACTAGAGCACATGTGTGGAACAGCATAATAAAAAGGGGGTTTTCGGGTCCCAGCACTAGTGCTCTAGAGTCCAGATGGGTAAACAGCTACTGAGTGACCTCTCCTTTACATTGAAGAAATTTGCTTTACATTCTTGATGACATCTCTATTGAAAACAAACTTCCTTTCACTAAAAACTTCACCAAACATCGTATTATAAGTGGCCGAACGATCGAGGTTGAGTACGATCGAATGGACACACACGAACATGACAGTGGCAGAAAGATCGAGGTTGAGTACGATCGAATGCACAGATGAACATGAAAGTGGCCATTTTCAAATGTACAACATTGAAAAAAAAAAAACACACGGAGCAGTATGCAAGCAAGAAAAAAAACACAAAACACGACAACTACTTACTTTTTTGAAGAACTCGCTTGATCTTTCTGCACTGATCGGGCTCCCTCAGTTTCAGGTCTGACCAGCGTTTCCTCAGTTGCTCCTTGGATCGTTGTACCCCAAAATGATTGTACAGCCTCCTCACAACTTTAGACATGATCTTGGCCTTTCTGACATTTGGGTTGAGGTAAGGCCCATACTTCCCATCATAGTCACTCCTCTTCAATATGTCCACCATCTCCAACATTTCTCCAAAAGACATATTGGAGGCCTTAAATTTAAGCCTCCGGGATCGGGACGTTTCTGCCTTCGGCCTTTCCTCGTCCTCCTCCTCATTGCTGTAATATTTAGGGTGCACCTGCTGTGTCCCCGCCATGTGCTCTCCCCACTGCGCCGTAAAGAGAAGGGGTGGGGAATAGACGAGAAAGATCGTCAGGGGCGGGCGGAGTTTCACGCATGCGCACTGTATATAAAACGTCATACGCGTGTGTTGTAGCGACGATCTGTGAGCCGAGGGGAGAGAGAGCTGACGCACGAGACGATCGGTAGAACGAAGGTACAATTTGAACTTGGTACATAACTAGCCTAGACTGATTAGACCTTGAGGCTTATTTATGGAGAAGTTTAGGAGAGTTTAGCCTGACATTATTTATAGTGTTTGGTGTGGTGTTGTGTCTTGCAGAGAATATGGAGGGGTTCAGTGACGTCAGTTTTCTCCCCCTCTTCATTGATAAGTATAGGGAAATGACCCTTTTATGGCAGGCAAAACACCCCGAATACAGCAACAAACCAAAGAGGTACGCAGCGATGAAGAAACTTCTTGAAGTTGTAAAGCCAAGGATCCCCACGGCGACCATTGACAAGTTAAGAATAAAAATTGGCAGCCTGAGGAGTACATATTTCAGGGAGCGCAATAAGGTCCTGAAGTCCCAAGCATCTGGAGCTGGAGCAGATCAGGTCTATGTCCCCAAGCTCTGGTAGTCAGGGCTCCAGCGTCGGACGGACGGCCCGCTCTCCAGTGCGCATGCGCGGGGGCCCGTCCCCCCCTCTGCCTTCCCTACAAAAGGGCGAGAAGGGTGGGGGAGGTGGGGAAGTGTCAGGGCCCCGGCGTCGGACGGACGGCCTGCTCTCCAGTGCGCATGCGCGGGGGCCCGGCGCTCCGGTGCATGCGCACTCGCGGCCCGGCGGTCCGGCGCTCGCGCATGCGCACTAGCGCACACCTGTGCGCTATGGCGCACAATTAGCGTCCTCCTGGGCGCCTATAAAAGCTGCCTGACGCACAGGCACTTTGCTGGTCTGTCTTTCCAGCTTAGTGCCTGTGCGTCCCTGTGTAAAAACTAGATCTGATCCCGTGTCTTGACCCCCTGGCTTGTTAAACGGACTGCTGCTTTCTCCTGTGTTTCACCCCCTGGCTTGTTAACGGACTCCGCTGCTTCCTCCTGTGTTTGATCCCTGCCTGCTCAAAGGACTTTGCTGCGTGACCCTGTGTTTGACCCTCGGCTTGCCTCCACGGACTTTGCTGCTTGACCCTGTGTTTGACCCTCGGCTTGCCTCCACGGACTTGCTGCTTGATCCTGCGTCTGACCCCCAGCTTGCTTCCACGGACTCTGCCATTGATCCTGTGTTTGACCCTCGGCCTGCATTCAGGACTTACATAGCAGCTGGCTGCTCAGTGACCGGTGTTAGTCCCTCAGCCGGGTGTTTGGGCTCCTGCCTCTCCTTCCTGCCATCTGCAGGTCTGCCCGGGCCAGGTCCACATCTCCTCCAGACGTCTCACCAGTTCCGTCCACCTATCGGAGGTGACCTGTGCCTCCTGGTGCCGTTTGTTCCCTGTCTCATCACCAGGGGGCAGATTGCGCCGGGTCGCAAGGGTGAACCGCTCTCAGCATCTCGGTCTCGGTAAGTACGTCTCTGATAGTACAGATCAGCCATGTCCAAGACCGACAGAGCGTGTTCTCCCCTTGAGATCCTGTGTCAGCAGATGGCAGCACTTACTGAGGCTGTCCAAAAACTACAAATGGGCTACACCCAAATTGACATCCGTCTACAACAATTGACCGGGCAATCTGCCCCCGCAGCCGGCAACTCTGCCACCACGTCTGCAGCTCCTAGCAACCCCACAGTGGTCGTGGCCTCCCCTGAACCTAGGGTGCCTATACCTGAACGATTCTCGGGCGACCGCAAGAGATTCAGGGCGTTCAAGAATGCCTGCTCCCTGTACTTGGCCCTGCAACCCAGAACCTTCTCCTCTGAGGTAGTAAAAGTGGGGTTCATCATCTCTCTCCTGACCGAAGAACCCCAGGCTTGGGCCCATAGCCTAATGGAACAGAGGGACCCTGTGCTGAACTCTGTAGATACCTTCTTTGAGAGCATGGGTCAGCTCTACGACGATCCCCAGAAGGGGGCCACCGCTGAAAACACCCTACACAACCTCTCCCAAGGCCGGAGACCGGTCGAAGATTACACTGCCGAGTTCAGGAAATGGTCAGCCGACACCGGCTGGAACGGGCCGGCCCTCAAATATCAGTTCCGCCAAGGACTTTCTGACACCCTCAAGGATGAACTTGCCCGGATCGACGTCCCGGAAACTCTGGAGGACCTCATACAAGCGGTCACCAAGATTGACAGGCGCTTGCTCGAACGCCGCGCTGAACGTTTTCAGGCGCCTCGTACCAGTTGGATGTTGCCCAAGCCGAGTCCTGCCCAGCCTTCGTTCCATGCGCCACCTGTGGCCCCTCCCGGAATTTAACCTATGCAGTTGGGCCTGGTCCGTGCCCCTCTAACCCCAGAAGAGCGCTTACGCAGGCGACAGGCCAATCTGTGCCTTTATTGCGGAGGTTCCGGGCACTTCCTTCGCACCTGCCCTATTAGGCCTAGTAAGTCCTTCTCCAAGCTCAACTTTAACTACCAGGTTTCCGGTCTGTCCCAAACTTACATTATCCTCTTTATCTCTTTGCAGTTAACGGGAAAGGAGGTCCGCCTCCCAGCCATAATTGATTCCGGGGCCTGCAGCTGCTTCTTGGATTCCACCCTCGCTGCCCGGCTCCAGCTTCCCCTTGTCCCCAAGAAGCAGTGCCTCCAGGTTCATCTAGCCGATGGATCCCTTCCGCGCTCCGGCTTGATCACTTTTGAAACCAGCCCCATCCTTGTCACCACCGATTCTGGCCATAAGGAGCTCCTCCTCTTGGATATCATTCCGTCTCCCATGTTCCCCATCATCTTGGGGCTCCCCTGGCTGCAGGCACATGAACCCCTGATTAACTGGCGGATGAAGGAGGTATCCTTCCCTTCCCAATACTGTTCCCAAAACTGCTCCTCTCCAACCCCAGCTTCCTGCTCGGCTCTAGTACCAGTGCCCGACAGCCTGAAACACGTCCCACCTGTCTACCTGGAATTTAGGGACGTCTTTGACAAACAACAGGCCGACCGCCTACCACCTCACCGACCCTACGACTGTCCTATAGACCTCTTGCCCGGTGCTGCGGTCCCTTTCGGCCGTATTTTTCCCCTATCCGAAACCGAGTTAGCAACTCTCAAAACCTACATTGACGAGAATCTGGCCAAAGGATTCATCCGTCCTTCTTCTTCACCAGCCGGGGCCGGCATCTTCTTCGTCGAGAAGAAGGACGGCTCACTAAGACCCTGTATTGACTACAGAGAAATCAATAAAATTACCATTAAAAATAGGTACCCTCTTCCCCTCATCCCCGAATTATTCCAGCGATTTCAGTCTGCACAGATCTTCTCCAAACTTGATCTCCGCGGGGCCTACAATCTCATACGGATCAGGGCGGGTGATGAGTGGAAGACCGCGTTCAGATCAAGGTTCGGGCACTACGAGTACCTTGTAATGCCGTTCGGGCTCTGTAACGCCCCGGCGACATTCCAACACTTGGTGAATGATATTTTCCAGAGATACCTGGATGACTTCCTAGTGGTCTATCTGGATGATATCCTCATTTTCTCTGCCACTCCTGAACTCCACCGAACACACGTTAAGATAGTTCTCACCATCCTCAGGCAACACAAACTCTACCTCAAGGCAGAAAAATGTGAATTCGAAAGGTCCACTGTGCAGTTCCTGGGGTTTATTATCTCTACCAATGGGGTCGCCATGGATCCACAAAAAGTCCAAGCTATCCAAGATTGGCCGGCCCCTAAAGATAAAAAGGGAGTTCAGAGGTTTATCGGGTTTGCCAACTTTTATCGGAGATTTATCATTGGCTTCTCCTCCATTGTGGCACCCATCACCCTACTCACCCACCAACACAGTCAGTTCAGTTGGTCCTCAGAAGCCCAGGCGGCCTTCGCCCAGTTGAAGTCCCTGTTCTCCTCCGCTCCGATCGTACGGCACCCGGACCCCGCATTGCCCTTTGTACTGGAGGTAGATGCTTCTGAAACTGCTCTCTGTGCCATCCTCTCCCAGCGCCAGGGCGCCAAGGCCCTCCTTCACCCGGTGGCCTTTGCCTCCCGGAAACTGAGCCCACCAGAGAGGAATTATGACGTGGGGGACAGGGAACTGCTAGCCATTAAATTTGCCCTTGAAGAGTGGCGGTACCTCTTGGAGGGGGCATCTCACCCTGTTATGGTTTGGACCGACCATAAGAATCTCGAATATCTCAGGACAGCTAAACGACTAAGACCCAGGCAGGCTAGATGGGCCCTCTTCTTTTCGAGATTCAATTTTCTCATCGCCTATAGACCAGGCTCCAAGAAGGGAAAGGCCGACGCGCTCTCCCGCATGTTCCTAGAGTCTACCCAAGAAACCGAACCTAGCACTATCTTGTCCCCACAAAACTTCGGCCTACTTACTCAGGTGGATCTTATGACTACGATCAAAACTGCTACTGAACATGACCAGGCCCCTACCAACCTCTCTCTGGCCAAGCACGACGATCTCCTGTGGTCTGGGGAAAAGATCTTCGTCCCCTTGGAGTAAGACCCCTCTTACTCAAAACTTTTCATGACCACAAGTTAGCAGGCCATTTTGGCTTCAGGAAAACCACGGAGCTTGTCTCTCGTTCTTTTTGGTGGCCAGGCTGGAGGCAGGACTGTAGGGACTACGTCGCCTCCTGCGTTCCATGTCAGCGCAGCAAGGGACCTAAGACCAAATCCTGGGGGCTATTAAGACCACTACCCATCCCTGATCGCCCTTGGGCGGAAGTCTCCATGGACTTTATCGTTGAATTGCCCCCTTCTAAGGAATACACCACTATTCTTGTCATCGTGGACCGGCTCTCTAAGATGGCACATTTTTTACCCCTGGTGGGTACTCCGTCCGCCTCCACCACGGCTGACGTATTCTTCAAGGAAATCGTAAGACTTCATGGGGTACCCAGAAGCATCACTTCGGACAGGGGTACCCAGTTCACTTCAAAATTTTGGAAAGAGTTATGTAAGTCGCTTGAGATAAAAATCTGCTTGTCTTCCGCCTACCACCCCCAGAGCAACGGTCAAACGGAAAGGACCAACCAGACACTGGAACAGTACCTCCGTTGCTTCTGCTCTGATTCCCAAAATGACTGGTCGACCCTCTTACCTTACGCCGAGTTTGCGTATAACAACTCTATCCATTCCGCCACCAAGCAAACACCCTTCTGGGCCAACTTTGGCTTCCATCCCTCATTTCTTCCCGAATCTCCCCCGGAAAACTCTGTCCCTGCAGCTCAAGATCGTGTGGAGTCTCTACAAATCAATTTTCAAAAATTGCAAAAGTGTATGCAAGAGGCCCAAGAAGGGTACAGCAAGCACTTTAACAAAGGGAGGAAAGAGAATCCGGCGTTTGGGGTCAACGAAGAGGTCTGGCTGTCCTCCACCAACCTGAAATTACCTGTCCCCTCCCGAAAATTGGGGCCAAGATTCATCGGCCCATTCAAGGTCAAAAGGATAGTAAACCCTGGGGCCTTCGAACTTGACCTACCACCAAGTTATAGGATTCATACTGTTTTTCATGCCTCCCTTTTGAAGCCCACCACCCCCAGACCTTTTCCTGGCAGGGAAAAACCACCTTCTCCTCCTGTTTTAGTCGAGGGCGAGAAGGAGTTTGAGGTGGAGGAAATTCTGAGTTGCAGGAAAAAGGGCAGGCAGCTCCAATACCTGATTAGGTGGAAGGGTTACCCTCCCGAGGACAATTCATGGGAACCCTCAAGGAACCTACACGCCCCACGTTTGATCCAGGCATTCCACCAGGCTCACCCTGAACTAATGGCCAGTTTGGGTGTCCAGAGGCCACCACTCGGGGGGGGCACTGTCAGGGCCCCGGCGTCGGACGGACGGCCCGCTCTCCAGTGCGCATGTGCGGGGGCCTGGCGCTCCGGCGCATGCGCACTCGCGGCTCGGCGGTCCGGCGCTCGCGCATGCGCACTAGCGCACGCCTGTGCGCTATGGCGCACAATTAGCGTCCTCCTGGGCGCCTATAAAAGCTGCCTGACGCACAGGCACTTTGCTGGTCTGTCTTTCCAGCTTAGTGCCTGTGCGTCCCTGTGTAAAAACTAGATCTGATCCTGTGTCTTGACCCCCTGGCTTGTTAAACAGACTGCTGCTTTCTCCTGTGTTTCACCCCCTGGCTTGTTAACGGACTCCGCTGCTTCCTCCTGTGTTTGATCCCTGCCTGCTCAAAGGACTTTGCTGCTTGACCCTGTGTTTGACCCTCGGCTTGCCTCCACGGACTTTGCTGCTTGACCCTGTGTTTGACCCTCGGCTTGCCTCCACGGACTTGCTGCTTGATCCTGTGTCTGACCCCCGGCTTGCTTCCACGGACTCTGCCATTGATCCTGTGTTTGACCCTCGGCCTGCATTCAGGACTTACATAGCAGCTGGCTGCTCAGTGACCGGTGTTAGTCCCTCAGCCGGGTGTTTGGGCTCCTGCCTCTCCTTCCTGCCATCTGCCGGTCTGCCCGGGCCAGGTCCACATCTCCTCCAGACGTCTCACCAGTTCCGTCCACCTATCGGAGATGACCTGTGCCTCCTGGTGCCGTTTGTTCCCTGTCTCATCACCAGGGGGCAGATTGCGCCGGGTCGCAAGGGTGAACCGCTCTCAGCATCTCGGTCTCGGTAAGTACGTACTCCTCAGGCCACCAATTTTTGAACCTTAAAAAATGATGTTTGCCGTGGGGGTCCAAGGCTTTGCTAATTCCCCAAGTTTCTCCATCGCTGCGTTCCTCTTTGGTTTGTTGCTGAGACCTAAATAAAGGTATTTTTGATTTAAAAAAATCATTGTGTTTTACTGTTCAACAATGACAGTTTATTTGTGAGTAGGCAGGTACATTTCACAAATCATAAAGTCCAATTAACAAGGGGCACCAACAACAAACAACCTCCGAGTGAATTTAGGCTACAAATACAAATGATAATAATGTTGTTTTGCTAAGTTGAGACACACAACCCCCTCAAAAAAAAAAAAAAAGTAATAAAGGAAATATATATTCCAAAAAAAAAAAAAGAAATGGCAAATCCTCCAAAAAATATAACAAACATTCTTTTACAATCTGACGAAAAATAAACATCTAGCCAATAAATCCTGAAAAAGAATAAATAAATAAGTTTGTGAGAAGTGAGTGTGAATAGGAGCAGCTAAAACACGTCATTCTTCTTGCATTGTAAAGAAAAAGAGAATGCGCTGCATTAAATACATTTTAACATTGCAGCGTGACGAATGTGCTGTGTCGATTAGGAACAGTAGTTTTACCTGACCGAGCGCTTCCGTCACAGAATTTCTTCTGAGCATGCGTGGCACTTTGTCCGTCGGACTAGGCTACACACGATCGGAATTTGTGTGATCGGACTTTGTTGTCTGAAAATTTGAGAGCGGGAGATAAAACGTTGTCGTCGGAAAATCCGATGGAAAATGTCCGATGGTGCCTACACACGGTCGGAATTTCCGACAACATTGTCCGATAGGACATATTCCATCGGAAAATCCGACCGTGTGTATGGGGCTTAAGTGTAACATGCTTCATCCGTGTTTCTAAGCCACTGCTTTGTAAATGTGTTTGTAGAAATATAGCTTTTTGTGCTTTGAAAAAACAGTATTACGCTCTGATTTAGATTTCTTTAGCTCAGTAATGGAAACTGATAAACAAATGGCAGGCCAAAGATAATAGCTTTCTTTCTTTGAGCAGAGAGTAGCTTTTTCAAATATAAAAGGTCACCAAATAGCTGTAGCCCATTAGGGATTGCTGAACAAATGTTGGCTTGACATATTTTATTAAAAAAAAAAAAAACACAAAAATGAATAGAAATACAAACAAGCATCAATAGAAAATAACAGGATTTTTAACTAGGCCTCAAGATCTAGGCCTGCCTGTAGACATTGGCCATAAAAGTACTTTGCATAAGATTATGCTATCTTTAAAATGTTGGGCTTTCAAAAAAATACAGTGACCTATTCATTACTTCTTAATAAAATTAACTATATTTAAATTGTATAATTAAAATTGAAATTATATAGTTTATATTTATAGCTGTCAAATGTGTCTCATTAAAATATTAGGGTATATACACACTTAAGCCCCATGCACACGAGACGCAGATGCAAACTCTGCTGAACACATGTTTTCAAAAGCAGAAACCTGCGTTTAAAAACTTGCGTTTTGCTGTGTTTTCATGCCGCGTTTAGCTGCGTTTAGCCGCGTTTAGCTGCGTTTAGCCGCGTTTGCGTCTATAAGCATTTGTAAAGATAACATCATATAGACCCTCCCCAAGCTCAGAAAGCATGTATTGTTAACTATTTCTGCCATTTTGTGAGCAGCAGCAGCAGAGAGAGCAGTTGTACACTTGCATTTGCCTCTCTTTCTGTGTTTTTTTTTTTGGAAATGGATCCCATATTGAATATATGTCAGGAAATGCTCCTGATGTTGCTCTTGATGAGGCAGTAATGTCGTCGCAATCTTGCATGAGGGGTCCAGAATCAGAGCTTGGCGATATTGGACCCATCCGTTGATGGCACAGCGAATGTCTGTTGGATATTTCACAAACATGTATGCATTTCACAAACATGTATGCATTAGTGAGTATATATGCTCTATGAACTATCTAAACTAATTACAACATTTTAAACAAATTTTTCTAGTATTTTTTATGGTTTACCATCATATTTCTGAGTTTTCTGGTCCAAAAAAATTGGGTTCCTTTAAAAAGGCTTATAAACGCAAACAAAGCTAAATGCAGGTGCCTGCGTTTAGCCGCGTTTAGCTGCGTTTTGCGTCTGAAACGTGGAAAAGCAAAGTGTCTGAATGCATTTTTTTGCTTCTGGAAAAACGAGGTTAAACGCAACTGCATAAAAACGGGAAAAAACTAGACTGTGTACATGGACACATAGGATAACATTGCATGCGTTCAGGTGCAGTTGAAAAAAGTGTCCAACTACCTCTGAACGCGCGTTTAACAGCGTCTCGTGTGCATGGGGCCTTAGACCCAAAGCCCATATGTTGCTCTCTCACATACTATAAAAACAGACAAACTGCATTTTGTTTTCAAAGACTCTACAAAGCCATTTACACTGCACTGTTTATACTGAAACAAATGAATTAAAGTGGGGGTGCATGCGCAAAGTCGGCTAAGCAGAACATGTCCGCTTAGAGCTC
This sequence comes from Lithobates sylvaticus, assembly GCA_028564925.1. Taxonomy (NCBI): domain Eukaryota; kingdom Metazoa; phylum Chordata; class Amphibia; order Anura; family Ranidae; genus Lithobates; species Lithobates sylvaticus. Next base: position 112,059,137 of record CM053034.1, on the reverse strand, counting down.
TGCACCGACCGGAACCAGACAGCCTTTTTTCACTTAGTCACACCGGACCATAACCTCCCCACAACAATGAATTACTTCCTGGGAATTGTAGACACATATTGGTGACATGCATAGCGGAAGAAAAGCTAAGCTAAAAAAACGACAAAGACTCAGGAAACGCTGACAAGAGCCACATCTAAAATGGAGGCGGCACCATCATATCTCTCCTCACAGACTGGTACCCAGCAGCATCACAGGTCTCCCTCTTCAGCGCAGTGCGGAGATCCTGACTTTGACTTAGGTATGACTCCTATTACACTGCATAATACCCAAATAGGCTCTGACCTGATTTCCCAATTTGAACGAGTCCTACATAAAGCATTATAGAATACCTCAGATGCTATTACTGACAAACTAATGCAGGAGATTCGTAAGGTAGGCCGATGCACATCTATCCTAGAATAAAGGTAAATTAATTTAACATCACTACCTCTACTCATACTGAAGAACTGGAATCTCTTAAAGATGATTATTCTAAGCTTCAAACTCGACTGGAAGATTTTGAGAATAGGGCCAGAAGATCAAACCTACGTATCCGTGGCATTCCTGAAGAAATAGAAGATCTACAATCAACAATTACAGCACTTTTCAAGAACTCCATCTATCCCAATAGAATGACTGGAAATGGACACAGAGCCCTAACTGCACATAAAGAAGATGGACCCCCTAGAGATATAATTATAAAAATGCACTATTTTCGCACAAAAGAGCAACTGATGGAAGCTGCAAGAAACGAAGACTTCTTGATTAACCAGGGACATAATTATCAAGTCTTTCAAGACCTGTCTCAATTAACCCTATTTAAACGCAAGGAAATGAAACCACACCTACAAGTTCTTAAATAGCACCGAATATCTTATCGTTGGGGTTTTCCCTTCTCCCTTCGCTTTACCTATAAAGGAACTGCTTATATCTGCAAATCAACAAATGATCTTTTCACTACACTAAAGCCTTATACACACGATCGGATTTTCCACAGACAAAACCTCAGACTTTTGTCCGAAGGCGTTTGCCTGGATTTGGTCTTGCATATAAACAGCAAGGAATTGTTGGCCTACAAACATGAACATAGTGATGTACTATGTGGTTTTCAGCTCTTTAGCGTCACCCTTTGGGCTCCCTCTGCTAATTTCGTGTTAGTAGAAGTTTGGTGAGTGTTGAATCGCGCTTTTCATTTTGCACTTTTCATTTAGCGCTCTTCAGTTCATGCTTTTCATTTCACACTTTTCATTTAGCGCTTTTCATTTAGTGCTTTTCAGTTTGCAATTTTGATTTCACGCTTTTCATTTATCACTTTTCAGTTCGCGCTTTTCATTCCGTGCTTTTTATATTGTTTCTGAATGGCCGTTCATCAACCAGACATGTTGTGGAATCGGAGGAGATAACGTGTTATTTATTATTGGCCTTGGAGTTGTTGCTTTGACCCAAGTCCAGTCCAGGTACAAGAGGAGGAGGAGTTCTTGAACCAAAAATTGGTTGCTTTATTAATCGTGACCAATTATGTCATATGCCTTTGCTGCAGGAGCTCCAGGAGAATAATCCAGATGATTTTCGGAATTATCTCTGCAAGACAGACCCTTGGCATTGCTGACCCCCTATATTAAGAAGCAGGACACATGCATGAGGCTTTTTTTTTTTTTTTTTGGTTGAATAATAATGATTTGATTTGTTATATTTTCATATATAATTGTATTTGTTTTCTTTTTTTAATGCACAATAAAAAAAATTGTGGAGAATAATACTTGGCTGTGTTTTACTTCAAATGACAGTTTGGGAGTAGGCAGTTACATTTAAAAAAAATACAATGTACAATTGACAAGGGACACCAACCTAGTTGCATCTTTGATCTTAAAAACTAGGGGATAATGGTGTTGTGGTAACTTGCCCAAAAAAAAAAAAAAAAACATAATTATTTTTTTTTCCAAAAAGATTTTTATTGAAAATATAACATATCCAGAAAATATTGTCAACATACAATCATTAAGGTGTCAAGTAACCTTTTGTTGAATACATGTGTCAAAGAATCGTCTATTTCAAAGATCACATCTGGAAACATTTCGATGTATATCAAGCATAGTAGTTCTATCTCTAATAAAATAAAAAATGCTAAGTTAGCTTATGGAATTATGTTTATAGATATCAAGGCGTTTTGGTATCTCTTCGGATAAGATCAGTGAAGAGAGGTTCCAATTCGTGTAATGCTGGGGCCTGAGATTGTATGATAAGTCTAATCATTTGGAGTAGGAAGTTGCCGGTTGGGTCCTCTATTACGAGGGCCTGAGTAGCAACGGATATTGAACTGGGGTCTTGATGGTAATAAAAAATATAGGGATTAGGGGTAGGGCAGGGGGTATGAGGGTGTGGGGGGATGGGGATGGGGAATAGAAGGTAGAGGGGTAGGCAGGTTAATGGTTGTCTCCTCGGTCTCCGCCAACCTCAGCGTGATTAGACTATGGTCATGCTTTGGGGTGAAGTGGGTGAGGAATGAAGGGCACTTGGTGACCTAGAGCTGTAGAGGGAAAGTGATGACACATGGTCTCCCATACTCGTCCCTTGGTTTGAGGTGGGAGGCCATGTTGTCTGTAATATGAGAAGAGATTAGAGGGGGTGGTGTTTGGAGGGACTTTGTGGAATGTTCAGACGCAGTTAGTTGGAGGTGCGTGCGTCATGTTCATAAATTTAGGTCATCAATGTCTTGTCTGTATCTGTCGGTTGTCTGAAAATGGGCCCAGCTTGCCCAAGTCTTTGAAAATTTGGCTGAGGAGTCTCGGGAGATGGGAATGAGTTCCATTTCAGCTATTTTGTTGATCTGTTTAAACCATTCTGGTATGATTGGTATGTGAGGAGAGCCCCAGTGTCTTGGAATGCACATTTTTGCTGCGTTGATTAGGGGTAGGATGAATGTCTTGCGGTAATATTGTGCTAAGAGATCTGAGTGATGGAAGAGGCATTGGGCTGGGGAGTGATCCAGAGTGTACGTGGATATTGATTGTGTGAGTTCACGCACTTGCATCCAAAATGGTTTGATTAAAGGGCATGACCACATGATGTGCAGCAGTGTGGCTGGTTCTCCGTCACACCTCCAGCATTTGTTAGGATGGGTAGGGTTGATTTTGCTTAAAATAGCTAGGGTTTTGGACCAGCGTGTTAGGGTCTTGTAGTTATTTTCCTAAATCAAGACATTTAGAAAACCTTTATGGGCAATCGTAAATACTCATTCCCATTGATCCTCCAAAAGTTCTAATTGTGTTTCTCTTTCCCATGTTTTATAGGCGTTCCCTTCCTTAAGGGAGATCTCCGCAAATAGTATGGAATATATTTAAAGATTAAGTGTTGTTGAGGATTGAATTGGGAGCATACGTGCTCAAACGGAGTAAGTGATCGAGTGATGGAAGAGTCTCGATTGATCTCTTGTAAAAAGTGGCGAACTTGGAAATAAGTCCATAAAGGTAGAGGGCTATTTGTAAGAGTGGGCGTTAGTTCTAGGCGTTCTAGGAGGGTGCCATTGTGAAAAAATTGATAAGCTAATATGTCTGCGTGTTGCCATTGGTGTGTCAGGAATTGCACAGAAATTCCAGGGAGGAAGGCCCGGTTGAGTATGATAGGAGGGAGAGGTCCCGGGGCAGAGGAGATGTGTAGTTTTCTGCAAGTTTCTCTGAAGCAGCAGAAAGTCGGTTCAATGAGAGGGTGTTTTCTGAGAGTGGGGGCGTGTGTTTAGGCGACAGCCATGGAGTCGATCGTAGTGGCGAAGGGGATAAGGAGTCCTCCAGTCTCACCCAATCTTTACACTGATTATGTAGTGACCAATCTGCAATTCTAGTGAGATGGCATGCCCAGTAATATTTTTTGAGATCTGGCAAACCAATGCCCCCCTTCGTCTTTGGTCATGTTAAAAGGTCGTGTGCAATTCTCGGACGTTTATGCTTCCATAAAAATCTCGAGCATACCCTTTTGTAGGATAGGAAGAAGGATAGGGGAATTCTAATGGGGACGGTCTGCAGGATATATAGAATACGGGGAAAGATATTCATTTTAATAATTTTCGCGCGGCCGAACCATGAAAACTGCGGTTTATTCAATTTTTTGAGGTCCTCAGATATGGTTTTGAGAAACAAATTTTTCTAGTATTTTTTATGGTTTACCATCATATTTCTGAGTTTTCTGGTCCAAAAAAATTGGGTTCCTTTAAAAAGGCTTATAAACGCAAACACGGCTAAATGCAGGTGCCTGCGTTTAGCCGCGTTTAGCTGCGTTTTGCGTCTGAAACGTGGAAAAGCAAAGTGTCTGAATGCATTTTTTTGCTTCTGGAAAAACGAGGTTAAACGCAACTGCATAAAAACGGAAAAAAACTAGACTGTGTACATGGACACATAGGATAACATTGCATGCGTTCAGGTGCAGTTGAAAAAAGTGTCCAACTACCTCTGAACGCGCGTTTAACAGCGTCTCGTGTGCATGGGGCCTTAGACCCAAAGCCCATATGTTGCTCTCTCACATACTATAAAAACAGACAAACTGCATTTTGTTTTCAAAGACTCTACAAAGCCATTTACACTGCACTGTTTATACTGAAACAAATGAATTAAAGTGGGGGTGCATGCGCAAAGTCGGCTAAGCAGAACATGTCCGCTTAGAGCTCTGCACCGACCGGAACCAGACAGCCTTTTTTCACTTAGTCACACCGGACCATAACCTCCCCACAACAATGAATTACTTCCTGGGAATTGTAGACACATATTGGTGACATGCATAGCTGAAGAAAAGCTAAGCTAAAAAAACTACAAAGACTCAGGAAACGCTGACAAGAGCCACATCTAAAATGGAGCACCATCATATCTCTCCTCACAGACTGGTACCCAGCAGCATCACAGGTCTCCCTCTTCAGCGCAGTGCGGAGATCCTGACTTTGACTTAGGTATGACTCCTATTACACTGCACAATACCCAAATAGGCTCTGACCTGATTTCCCAATTTGAACGAGTCCTACATAAAGCATTATAGAATACCTCAGATGCTATTACTGACAAACTAATGCAGGAGATTCGTAAGGTAGGCCGATGCACATCTATCCTAGAATAAAGGTAAATTAATTTAACATCACTACCTCTACTCATACTGAAGAACTGGAATCTCTTAAAGATGATTATTCTAAGCTTCAAACTCGACTGGAAGATTTTGAGAATAGGGCCAGAAGATCAAACCTACGTATCCGTGGCATTCCTGAAGAAATAGAAGATCTACAATCAACAATTACAGCACTTTTCAAGAACTCCATCTATCCCAATAGAATGACTGGAAATGGACACAGAGCCCTAACTGCACATAAAGAAGATGGACCCCCTAGAGATATAATTATAAAAATGCACTATTTTCGCACAAAAGAGCAACTGATGGAAGCTGCAAGAAACGAAGACTTCTTGATTAACCAGGGACATAATTATCAAGTCTTTCAAGACCTGTCTCAATTAACCCTATTTAAACGCAAGGAAATGAAACCACACCTACAAGTTCTTAAATAGCACCGAATATCTTATCGTTGGGGTTTTCCCTTCTCCCTTCGCTTTACCTATAAAGGAACTGCTTATATCTGCAAATCAACAAATGATCTTTTCACTACACTAAAGCCTTATACACACGATCGGATTTTCCACAGACAAAACCTCAGACTTTTGTCCGAAGGCGTTTGCCTGGATTTGGTCTTGCATATAAACAGCAAGGAATTGTTGGCCTACAAACATGAACATAGTGATGTACTATGTGGTTTTCAGCTCTTTAGCGCCACCCTTTGGGCTCCCTCTGCTAATTTCGTGTTAGTAGAAGTTTGGTGAGTGTTGAATCGCGCTTTTCATTTTGCACTTTTCATTTAGCGCTCTTCAGTTCACGCTTTTCATTTCACACTTTTCATTTAGCGCTTTTCATTTAGTGCTTTTCAGTTTGCAATTTTGATTTCACGCTTTTCATTTATCACTTTTCAGTTCGCGCTTTTCATTCCGTGCTTTTTATATTGTTTCTGAATGGCCGTTCATCAACCAGACATGTTGTGGAATCGGAGGAGATAACGTGTTATTTATTATTGGCCTTGGAGTTGTTGCTTTGACCCAAGTCCAGTCCAGGTACAAGAGGAGGAGGAGTTCTTGAACCAAAAATTGGTTGCTTTATTAATCGTGACCAATTATGTCATATGCCTTTGCTGCAGGAGCTCCAGGAGAATAATCCAGATGATTTTCGGAATTATCTCTGCAAGACAGACCCTTGGCATTGCTGACCCCCTATATTAAGAAGCAGGACACATGCATGAGGCTTTTTTTTTTTTTTTTTGGTTGAATAATAATGATTTGATTTGTTATATTTTCATATATAATTGTATTTGTTTTCTTTTTTTAATGCACAATAAAAAAAATTGTGGAGAATAATACTTGGCTGTGTTTTACTTCAAATGACAGTTTGGGAGTAGGCAGTTACATTTAAAAAAAATACAATGTACAATTGACAAGGGACACCAACCTAGTTGCATCTTTGATCTTAAAAACTAGGGGATAATGGTGTTGTGGTAACTTGCCCAAAAAAAAAAAAAAAAAAACATAATTATTTATTTTTTTTTCCAAAAAGATTTTTATTGAAAATATAACATATCCAGAAAATATTGTCAACATACAATCATTAAGGTGTCAAGTAACCTTTTATTGAATACATGTGTCAAAGAATCGTCTATTTCAAAGATCACATCTGGAAACATTTCGATGTATATCAAGCATAGTAGTTCTATCTCTAATAAAATAAAAAATGCTAAGTTAGCTTATGGAATTATGTTTATAGATATCAAGGCATTTTGGTATCTCTTGGGATAAGATCAGTGAAGAGAGGTTCCAATTCGTGTAATGCTGGGGCCTGAGATTGTATGATAAGTCTAATCATTTGGAGTAGGAAGTTGCCGGTTGGGTCCTCTATTACGAGGGCCTGAGTAGCAACGGATATTGAACTGGGGTCTTGATGGTAATAAAAAATATAGGGATTAGGGGTAGGGCAGGGGGTATGAGGGTGTGGGGGGATGGGGATGGGGAATAGAAGGTAGAGGGGTAGGCAGGTTAATGGTTGTCTCCTCGGTCTCCGCCAACCTCAGCGTGATTAGACTATGGTCATGCTTTGGGGTGAAGTGGGTGAGGAATGAAGGGCACTTGGTGACCTAGAGCTGTAGAGGGAAAGTGATGACACATGGTCTCCCATACTCGTCCCTTGGTTTGAGGTGGGAGGCCATGTTGTCTGTAATATGAGAAGAGATTAGAGGGGGTGGTGTTTGGAGGGACTTTGTGGAATGTTCAGACGCAGTTAGTTGGAGGTGCGTGCGTCATGTTCATAAATTTAGGTCATCAATGTCTTGTCTGTATCTGTCGGTTGTCTGAAAATGGGCCCAGCTTGCCCAAGTCTTTGAAAATTTGGCTGAGGAGTCTCGGGAGATGGAAATGAGTTCCATTTCAGCTATTTTGTTGATCTGTTTAAACCATTCTGGTATGATTGGTATGTGAGGAGAGCCCCAGTGTCTTGGAATGCACATTTTTGCTGCGTTGATTAGGGGTAGGATGAATGTCTTGCGGTAATATTGTGCTAAGAGATCTGAGTGATGGAAGAGGCATTGGGCTGGGGAGTGATCCAGGGTGTACGTGGATATTGATTGTGTGAGTTCACGCACTTGCATCCAAAATGGTTTGATTAAAGGGCATGACCACATGATGTGCAGCAGTGTGGCTGGTTCTCCGTCACATCTCCAGCACTTGTTAGGATGGGTAGGGTTGATTTTTCTTAAAATAGCTGGGGTTTTGTACCAGCGTGTTAGGGTCTTGTAGTTATTTTCCTAAATCAAGACATTTAGAAAACCTTTATGGGCAATCGTAAATACTCATTCCCATTGATCCTCCGAAAGTTCTAATTGTGTTTCTCTTTCCCATGTTTTATAGGCGTTCCCTTCCTTAAGGGAGATCTCTGCAAATAGTATGGAATATATTTAAAGATTAAGTGTTGTTGAGGATTGAATTGGGAGCATAAGTGCTCAAACGGAGTAAGTGATCGAGTGATGGAAGAGTCTCGATTGATCTCTTGTAAAAAGTGGCGAACTTGGAAATAAGTCCATAACGGTAGAGGGCTATTTGTAAGAGTGGGCGTTAGTTCTAGGCGTTCTAGGAGGGTGCCATTGTGAAAAAATTGATAAGCTAATATGTCTGCGTGTTGCCATTTGTGTGTCAGGAATTGCACAGAAATTCCAGGGAGGAAGGCCCGGTTGAGTATGATAGGAGGGAGAGGTCCCGGGGCAGAGGAGATGTGTAGTTTTCTGCAAGTTTCTCTGAAGCAGCAGAAAGTCGGTTCAATGAGAGGGTGTTTTCTGAGAGTGGGGGCGTGTGTTTTAGGCGACAGCCATGGAGTCGATCGTAGTGGCGAAGGGGATAAGGAGTCCTCCAGTCTCACCCAATCTTTACACTGATTATGTAGTGACCAATCTGCAATTCTAGTGAGATGGCATGCCCAGTAATATTTTTTGAGATCTGGCAAACCAATGCCCCCCTTCGTCTTTGGTCATGTTAAAAGGTCGTGTGCAATTCTCGGACGTTTATGCTTCCATAAAAATCTCGAGCATACCCTTTTGTAGGATAGGAAGAAGGATAGGGGAATTCTAATGGGGACGGTCTGCAGGATATATAGAATACGGGGAAAGATATTCATTTTAATAATTTTCGCGCGGCCGAACCATGAAAACTGCGGTTTATTCAATTTTTTGAGGTCCTCAGATATGGTTTTGAGAATTGGTAGATAGTTGTTGGAGAAGTTTGCTGTGAGGTGAATCCCTAGGTATTTAATTGTGTTGTGTCTCCATTGGAAGGGAAAGTTAGTTTCACATTGTGTTACTATCTCTTGCGGGATGGTGACATTAAGGGCATGGGATTTAGAGAGGTTGATATGGGGTTCACTCAGGGAAAGTAAGATGTCGTCAGCAAAGTCTGCTAACTTATAGATGTGGTCTGCTATAGGTATGCCTTTAATATTATCGTGGTTTCTGAGGCAATTTAACAGTGGTTCCAGGGTTAATACAAATAAGATGGGGGAGAGGGGGCATCCCTGCCTCGTCCCATTGGTTATGGAGAAGGCATCTGACAATAATTATATTATTCTTGATATCACTAGAAAAAAAACCTTTGAAAATTTGTTTGCAATAACTCCATCAGTATCACCAGCAAAGCAGCTGCATTATTATCCCATTAAAGACAAAGAGAATGTGCGCTGCATTTTTAGATTTCATAATTTGCCACGTCACAAATGTTAATTCTCTATTACGAATGCTAGTTTACATGACCGACCGCTTCTGGCTCGTCCTTGCTTCCGAGCATGCGTGTTTGCACTTTGGACTTTTGTCCGACGGAACACATGCGTGTACACACATTCGGAAAATCCGACAACAGACATTTGTCCACGGAAAATTTTAAAACCTGCCATCCAACATTTTTCCTAAGGTTTTACCCTATTTACACAACATCTTTAAACAATAGGGGTAACACCATTAAAAACCTAAACATCTAATCCATTTTTAGTATATTATACTAAGGAAGGAAGTCTTTTTGTCACGTTCCGGGTATGGCGGGGAACAGGAGGTGGATCCCCTATGTCAATGAGGCGATAGCACTGGTTGTATTGGAGGACCGGTTCTAATGTTGCTACTGGTTTTCACCAGAGCCCGCCGCAAGGCGGGATGGACTTGCTGCGGCGGTAGCAACCAGGTCGTGTCTTCCAATAGCAACTCGACCCCACTGACAGCTGAGACAGGCGCGGTACACAAGGATAAGGCAGAGGCAAGGTCAGACGTAGCAAAAGGTCAGGACAGGTAGCAAAGGTTCGTAGTCGGGGGCAACGGCAGAGGTCTGGATACACAGTAGGAGCAAACACCAAACACGCTTTCACTGGGCACTATAGGCAACTCAAGATCCGGCAATGACAGGAAGGGGAAGTGGGTTAATAAGGGAAAGGGTGAAGCAAGATTGGGCCAGGCACCAATCAATTGTGCACTGGCCCTCTAAGAGAAGGAAGGAGCCGCGCGCGCGCGCCTGGGGAGAGGAGGCGAGCGCGCAGGGGGAGGCAGGCGGAAGAGCCGACGGGGACGAGCCAGCAGAGCGGGATGTGATCCACGGGCGGCCCGGGGGCGCCGCGTGGATCGCATCCCAGAGACAGAACAGCGCCCACGGCCAGGGGAGCTGGCCGGGGCGCTGCAGGAGGACAGATGCCGCTCGGCGTTACAGTACCCCCCCCCTTGGGTCTCCCCCTCTTCTTGGGCCTCCCCCTCCTCCTGGAACCCAAGAACCTGAGGATGAGATCCTTGTCAATGATGTTACCCTCAGGTTCCCAGGACCTCTCCTCAGGACCACAATTCTCCCAGTCAACAAGATAGAAGCGTTTACCTCGGACGGTTCTAGAGGCGAGGATCTCTTTAACGGAGAAGAAGTCGGAGGAGCCGGTGACCGGAGCAGGAGCGGTGACCTTGGGGGAAAAGCGATTAAGAACAAGGGGTTTGAGGAGGGAAACATGGAAAGAGTTGGGGATGCGGAGGGAAGGAGGAAGGTGCAGTTTGTAGGAAACGGAATTGATCCGAGCCTTGATCTTGAATGGGCCGAGGTAACGGTGACCCAACTTATAACTGGGGATGCGGAACCTGATGTACCTGGAGGAAAGCCACACCCTATCACCAGGGGAGAATACAGGAGGAGGTCTTCTCCTACTGTCAGCATGTTTCTTCATGCGGGAAGAGGCCAGGGCAAGCGATTTTTGGGTCTCTCTCCAGATGGACGACAGCTCTTGGGTGACCTCGTCTACAGCGGGGACTCCGGAAGAAGTGGGGATGGGTAGGGGGGGAAGAGGATGACGGCCGTAAACCACAAAGAAGGGTGATTTAGAGGAGGACTCAGATTCTTTCAGGTTGTAAGAAAATTCGGCCCAGGGCAGGAGGTCAGCCCAGTCGTCTTGACGAGCAGAGACAAGTGTCGCAGGTAGGCCCCAAGGATTTGGTTGACTCTCTCCACTTGTCCATTGGACTGTGGATGATAGGCAGAGGAGAAGTCCAGCTTGACTTTCAATTGACTGCAGAGAGCTCTCCAAAACTTAGATACAAACTGGACGCCTCTATCCGAGACAATGTGAGATGGAAGTCCATGAAGACGAAAAATCTGGAGGAAGAAATGTTTAGCAAGTATAGGTGCAGAAGGGAGGCCTGGAAGCAGGACAAAGTGTGCCATTTTGGAGAAACGATCCACGACCACCCATATGGTAGTGTGGCCGTGGGAAGGAGGAAGGTCCGTGATGAAGTCCATAGCTATGTGGGCCCAAGGTCGTTCAGGCACAGGCAGAGGGTGAAGAAGGCCAGCAGGCTTTTGATGAGGGGTCTTGTCTCGGGCACATATAGTACAGGCCTGTACGAAGTCCGTCACATCCTTTTTTAAGGAGGGCCACCAGTAATACCTGGAAATCAGTTGGAAGGATTTCTTGATTCCAGGATGACCAGCGAGATGAGAGGAGTGACCCCATTTGAGGATCTGAAGATGAAGACGTGTAGGGACCAAGGTTTTCCCAGAAGGAACTTGCAGCAAGGAGGCAGGAGCAGAAGAGATCAGACACTCAGGGGGTACAATGTGTTGTACAGGAGACTCAGACTCAGAAGAATCAGTGGAACGTGATAGGGCGTCAGCCCTGACATTCTTGTCTGCAGGACGGAAATGGATCTCGAAGTTGAAGCGGGCAAAAAACAACGACCACCTAGCTTGGCGTGGGCTAAATCGTTGGGCGGATTGGAGGTAAGAAAGATTTTTGTGATCCGTGAAGATCGTGATGAGGTGAACGGACCTCTCAAGGAGATGTCTCCATTCCTCAAGTGCTAGCTTAATGGCCAGTAATTCACGGTCTCCGATGGAGTAGTTCTTTTCAGGGGGAGAGAAGGTCTTGGAGAAGAAACCACAGGTGACGTTCTTGCCCTTGGGGTCTTTCTGAAGAAGCACAGCTCCTGCTCCCACAGATGAGGCATTGACTTCCAGGAGAAACGGTTTGCGAGGATCGGGCCTGGACAAAACGGGTGCAGAGGCAAAGACAGATTTGAGGTGGTTAAAGGCCTCCTCAGCTGGAGGGGGCCAGGACCTAGGATTAGCATCCTTTTTGGTTAATGCCACAATAGGCGCGACAATGGTGGAGAAGTGAGGGATGAACTGGCGATAGTAATTGGCGAAACCAAGGAAACGCTGGATGGCCCGTAGTCCGGTAGGACGTGGCCAGTTCAAGACGGCAGAAAGCTTCTCCGGGTCCATTTGGAGACCTTGTCCAGAGACCAAGTAACCTAGGAAGGGAAGACTGCAACGTTCAAAGAGACATTTCTCTAGTTTGGCATAAAGATGGTTCTCCCGAAGCCGTTGGAGCACTTGACGGACCTGAAGACGGTGTTACTCCAAGCTGGCGGAAAAAATCAGGATATCATCCAGATAGACAATGACGCAGGAGTATAGCAAGTCTCTGAAAATCTCATTCACGAAGTCTTGGAAGACCGCCGGGGCATTGCATAAACCGAAGGGCATGACGAGATACTCGAAGTGTCCGTCACGGGTGTTAAAGGCGGTTTTCCACTCATCGCCTTTACGGATACGGATGAGATTATATGCGCCCCGGAGGTCCAATTTGGTGAAGATTCTTGCTCCACGCAAACGATCAAAAAGTTCAGAGATAAGGGGCAGCGGGTAGCGATTTTTAATCGTGATCTTGTTAAGACCACGATAGTCAATGCAGGGACGTAAGGACCCGTCTTTTTTGGCGACAAAGAAGAATCCAGCTCCAGCAGGGGAGGAAGACTTGCGGATGAAACCTCTTTTGAGGTTCTCCTGGACATACTCCGTCATAGCTTTAGTCTCCGGGATGGAGAGAGGGTAGATCCTGCCACGGGGTGGCGTGGTCCCAGGAAGAAGATCGATAGGACAATCGAAGAGTCTATGTGGCGGCAAGAGCTCAGCTTGTTTTTTGCAAAAAACGTCAGCAAAGTCCCTGTAAGGCTTGGGGAGACCAGACCGAGAGGTAGCGATGAAAACTTGCCTAGTGGGTACCGCTTTGAGGCAATGCCTGTGGCAGGAGGGAACCCAACTTTTGATGTCCTCCGAGGTCCAGTCGAGGGTAGGGGAATGTAGCCAGAGCCAGGGTAGGCCCAAAAGGATCTCAGAGGTGCAGTTGGGCAATACAAAAAAGTCTATCTTTTCATGATGGAGAACTCCAATTCTCATGAGGAGAGGTTCGGTGCGGTAACGCACGACGCAGTCCAGATTTTGACCATTTACCGAGGTGAAAAAAAATGGCTTGACAAGACGAGTGACTGCAATATCAAATTTGTCGATGAGTGAGGCTTCAATGAAGTTTCCTGCAGAACCAGAATCCAAAAAGGCCACGGCGGAGAAAGAGGACTTCTTGGGCAAAGAAAACTTCACTGGAACAGTCAGACGTGGAGAGGAAGAGTCCACACCTAGCAACACCTCTCCCACGTTAGCTAGGTGCGAGCGTTTCCCTGACGCTGAGGGCGGATAGAGCAATCCTTTAAGAAATGGTCAGGACTGGCGCAATATAGGCAGAGATTATGGTCTCGGCGGCGAGTCCTCTCTTGTGTGGTCAGGCGTGACCGATCTACTTGCATAGCATCCTCAGCGGGAGGCGCAGGTACGGGTTGCAGAGGATTCTGGAAGAGAGGTGCCAGGCGAGGAAACCACCTGACGCGACCAAAGTCCTTTTCTTGGCGTAGCTCAAGGCGTCTCTCGGTATAACGCATGTCAATGCGGGTGGCCAGCTGGATGAGTTCAGACAGAGTGGCAGGAATTTCTCGAGCAGCCAGCACATCTTTGACGTGGCTGGATAGACCCTTTTTAAAGGTCGCGCAAAGGGCCGCATTGTTCCAGGAGAGTTCGGATGCCAGGGTGCGGAATTGAATGGCGTAATCGCCCACTGAAGAATCTCCCTGGACCAGGTTCAGGAGAGCCGTCTCGGCAGAGGAGGCCCGGGCTGGCTCCTTGAAGACACTGCGAACTTCGGAAAAGAAGGCTGGAATAGAAGCTGTGGCAGGATCGCCATGGTCCCAGAGCGGTGTAGCCCAGGCTAGGGCCTTATCTGAAAGCAGGCTAACCACGAACGCCACTTTAGACCGTTCGGAGGGGAACTGGTCAGACAACATCTCCAGATGGAGGGAGCACTGGGATAGGAACCCTCGGCATAGCTTAGGATCCCCATTGAACTTGTCAGGAAGGGACAGGCGGACCCTAGCAGCAGCAACTCGTGGAGGAGATGTAGGAGCTGGCGGTGGAGGCGGTAGAAGCTGCTGTAGCATAGCAGTCAACTGCGCCAATTGCTGTCCCTGTTGAGCGACCACCGTGGTCAGATCCGAGAGGCTTGGCAGCGGGACCTCAGCAGGATCCATGGCTGGATCTACTGTCACGTTCCGGGTATGGCGGGGAACAGGAGGTGGATCCCCTATGTCAATGAGGCGATAGCACGGGTTGTATTGGAGGACCGGTTCTAATGTTGCTACTGGTTTTCACCAGAGCCCGCCGCAAGGCAGGATGGACTTGCTGCGGCGGTAGCAACCAGGTCGTGTCTTCCAATAGCAACTCGACCCCACTGACAGCTGAGACAGGCGCGGTACACAAGGATAAGGCAGAGGCAAGGTCAGACGTAGCAAAAGGTCAGGACAGGTAGCAAAGGTTCGTAGTCGGGGGCAACGGCAGAGGTCTGGATACACAGTAGGAGCAAACACCAAACACGCTTTCACTGGGCACTATAGGCAACTCAAGATCCGGCAATGACAGGAAGGGGAAGTGGGTTAATAAGGGAAAGGGTGAAGCAAGATTGGGCCAGGCACCAATCAATTGTGCACTGGCCCTTTAAGAGAAGGAAGGAGCCGCGCGCGCGCGCCTGGGGAGAGGAGGCGAGCGCGCAGGGGGAGGCAGGCGGAAGAGCCGACGGGGATGAGCCAGCAGAGCGGGATGCGATCCAGGCGGACCGGGGGGCGCCGCGTGGATCGCATCCCAGAGACAGAACAGCGCCCACGGCCAGGGGAGCTGGCCAGGGCGCTGCAGGAAGACAGACGCCGTGAGCGCTCCGGGATGGACGGGGCACCCGGAGCGCTCGGCGTTACACTTTTCCTAAGATCATTCGATCTACTAATGCCTGCTTTGATGTAGACTATCTGGCCAAACACGTTTTTGGACTGATAGATACAACTATGTGGATCCTTACCAATTCTTATCCAAAATAAAGTTGATTTTAAATGTTCTATTTCCATTACCTCACATGAACTGGTAATTAGCCCTTTATGTGAGGACTTAATGGCCTGTTTTATATAGTTACTTCATGACAAGACTATTATTCAACTATTAGAATTACCCCTTGTTAATTTAAAAGTGTCAATTTTATTTTGATTAAAAATATTACAATTATAATCGGAAATCTCCCACCTTGCATTATGATATGCATTTTCACTGTTACATTAAACTCTACACTTATGACTCGTTTTGTCAAACAATTTGACTTAAGGAAAGTATACTGGCTGTCATAGTCCTGGAGACTGCTCGCTGCACCTCCACACATTCCTTGAGTGCCCAACTTTGATTTAGACATGACCATTTTATATCCACTGGTTGGTGTTTATTCACCACCCACTGTATATTCGCTCCATTTCGGAGCCCTTTCCCTTTTATTACACACTTTATAGTGTTTATATACATTATACGAACCCCATTGAAATCCCTCTACTGCTCCTACTTTTCTCATTCCTCATTAGCCTTCTTTTCTCCAGAGAAGTAATATATTGAATTATATGTATTAGCCCTTTACTAAACCTTATCAACAGTCTACAATGTCTTCCTTAAAGATACTAACACTTAATGTACAAGGTCTCAACTCTCCTCTAAAAAGAACTAAAGCTATCACCATTAAAAAAGAACTTAAAGACCCCAAGGGCAGATACCTGATCCTTTTAGGAACACTATTAGATAATGATGTTACGATCATTTCTTTCTATGCACCTAACAAGAACCCATTATCATTTCTTTCCCATTTGTTCACAGTAGTAACACATAAACAAGGTACCCTCATAATTGGTGGTGACTCAAACCAAATAATATATCCATTCCCTGACAAATCCCCAATCCCAACTACTGCTCCTAAACCTTCATATCAACGACTCCTACATCAATACTCTCTTCTTGACACTTGGTGGGACCACAACCCTACAAAACGACAATACACTCACTATTCCCATCCGCACAAACAATTTTCCCGTATTGACCACCTTTTTGTTACTGTCACCACTTCAGCACTCATTCTAGACTATCATATTATGCCATGTACCTGGTCTGATCATAACGCAGTAATGACAACTCTCTCATCTCTAATTCCACGATACAATCATTGTACTTGCTATATTAAAGATAGCATGCTAGCAAAAACAACAACTTCATAAAAAACTGGAAGAAGCATTTTACAAAGTTTCTGAAAACTTTCAGACCAAACCCACGCAGTCAAATAAACTTATATATGATAAAACACACCTAGAATTAGACCTCTTTTTGACGGAATCATCTGAAAAAATGCTTTGTAAATCCAAGCACAATTTTTAGATGAAAGCTAATAAACCAAACACATTCCTAGCATTAGCATTACGGAAGACCAGCTATCCCCCTAAACCTATCCGCCTAAAAATGAATAAAGATACATACACTAGCAATCCACTAAAAATCCTAAAAGTATTTCACAGAAAACAAACTGGATTTTACAAAGACCCTAATATCTTAGTCCAATCTCTTCTGACCACACTACTATCTACAATTCACCTCCCTTCTCTCTCCCCATCTCATCAAGATACTCGAGATAAACCTATTACCTTCTTAATGAATATAATTTTCGTACAGAATCACTTACAACTTCTATATTCATGATCCCTAAACCCAATACAGATTACACATCTTGGTCTAATTATAGATCGATATCTATCCTAAATATCGATATTAAAATATTGGCCAAAATACTTTCCTCCAGACTTAACCCCATTATTGGCACCCTAATCCATAGGGATCAAACAGGTTTTATCCCCTCAAGACAAGCAGGCGATAATATACGTTGAGCTACACTCCTGGCTCACACAGCTCATTCACCTCATATCCCTGCCTGTTTCTTCTCATTAGAAATATGAAAGGCATTTGATTAATTATCATGGCCATATCTACTAAGGATGAGCCGAACAGCCGCGGTTCGGTTCACACCAGAAAATCCAAATTGGCAAAAAGTTTGGACGAACAAGCGAACACCGTTAAAGTCTATGGGACATGAACATGAAAAATAAAAAGTACTCATTCTAAAGGCTTATATGCAAGTTATTGTCATAAAAAGTGTTTGGGGACCCTGGTCCGGCCCCAGGGGACATGTATCAATGCAAAAAAAAAAGTTTTAAAAACGGAAGTTTTTTAAGGAGCAGTGATTTTAATAATGCTTAAAGTGAAACAATAAAAATGAAATATTCCTTTAAATATCGTGCCTGGGGGTGTCTATAGTATGCCTGTGGCACAGTTTTCCTGTGTTTAGAACTGTACCACAGCAAAATGACATTTCTAAAGGAAAAAAGTCATTTAAAACTGATTGCGGCTGTAATGATTTGTCGGGTCTCGGCAATATAGATAAAACGAATTGAAAAAAATGGCATGGGTTCCCCCCCTGTCCATTACCAGGCCCTTTGGTTCTGTTATGAATATTAAGGGGAACCCCTAACCAAAACTAAAAAAAAATTGTGTGGGGGTCCCCCCAAAATCCATACCAGGCCATTCAGGTCTGGTATGGATTTTAAGGGGAACCCTGTGCCAAAATAAAAAAAATGGCATAGGGGTCCCCCCAAAATCCATTCCAGACCCTTATCCGAGCACACAACCTGGCAGGCCACAGGAAAAGAGGTGACGAGAAAGCGCCCCCCCCTCCTGAACCGTACATGGCCACGTGCCCTCAACATGGGGATCCTTGCTGGAGTAGCCCCCCAAAGCACTTTGTCCCCATGTTTCTGGGGACAAGGGCCTCATCCCCACAACCCTTGCCCAGGGGTTATGGGGGTATGCGGGCGGGGGGCTTATCGGAATCTGGAAGCCCCCTTTAATAAGGAGACCCCCAGATCCCGGGCCCCCCATGGGAATTGGTAAGGCCTACCATTTCACATAAGAAAGTGTCAAAAATAGTAAAAAATACAGGAGACACTTAGGGACAAGTCCTTTATTAAAAGATGAAAAAATAAAAATGTCCCGCGATGTCCATTCATCTTTATCACGTCGCCCGACGAACCGAAAAAAGAAAATAAAAAAAGCAACAGCCCCACCTCCATGGGAGTCTCCCACCGAGTGATGCTTCTTCTTGGTGACAGCTCTTATATAGCTGAGGGTGGGGCCACCCGGTGACCCCACCCCCCCTCTGATGCCTCGTGACGTTAGAGGAAGGTGGGATCACTCGTTTACATCACCGAGTGACCCCGCCCTCAGCTATATAACAGCTGTCACCAAGAAGAAACGTCACTCGGCGGGAGATTCCCATGGGGTGGAGCTGTTTTTTCTGGTCGTCGGGTGGCGTGATAGAAGAGGAATGGACATTTATTTTTTATTTTTTAATAAAGGACTAAGTGTCTCCTGTCTTTTTTACTATTTTTGACACTTTTTTGTGAAATGGTAGGGGTACAGTGTACCCCTTACCAATTTCATTATTATTGTTTCACTTTAAACGATATTAAAATCACTGCTCCTGAAAAAACTGACTTTTAAAAAAAAAAAAAATTGCATTGATACATGTCCCCTGGGGCAGGACCTGGGTCCCTAAACACTTTTTATGACAATAACTTGCACATAAGCCTTTAAAATGTTGTGTCCCATAGACCTTAACGGTGTTCTGCGGCTTTCGAATTTGCCACAAACACTGCATATTGTTCGATTGCTGAACGTCCGAACAACCAAAGTTCGGCCCTAACTTATGCTTGGGCCGAACCGTTCCCCCATCCCTATTATCTACATTCCATTCTTAATCAATGGGGTTTCGGACCACATTTCTTGAAATGGATAGCTGCCTTATATCAACATCAGAAAGCATATATCACCTATTCGGGATTATTCAAACAAGTATCAGGTATTTCAATAAATCCTTACAAATCCAAAGCTCTAAATGTCTCATGGACACCTGCTATCCAAACCCAACTACAGGGGGTCCCCGACTTACGAACGCCCGGCTGCGGGGACCCTCTGCCATTTTGCACGGACATCGACCGCTCTGCGCATGCGTGGACAGACGGAGCCTCGGAAAATGACGGCAAACATCGGAAATGTCCGTAATTTGCCACGCATTCGCAGAGCGGCATTCGCGGAACATCGGAAATGTCCGTAATTGTCGTTATGCGCATGCGCGGCCGACTTACGAACATTTACGATTTACAAACAGGAGGACAGTCCCTAACGAGTTCGTAAACTGAGGACCCCCTGTACTTCATTCTCTACCATTTACCTAGTCTATGATGTTTTTCTCCTATTTAGGAAACAACTTTACAGCTAACCCTAGAGTTCTTTAAAACAAATTACCCACATATGCTTTCACAACTTAATAAACTCCTCAGGAATTGGTCAACCATACCATTGACTTGGATGGGTAGAATTACAGTGATAAAAATGTCTATCCTCCAAAAACTCCTATATCTTTTTAGGGTTCTCCCTATATCAATACCGTCACACTTCTTACGCATCTAAAGCCCCATACACACGGTCGGACTTTTTCATGGATTTGGTCCGATCGGACAAGGTTGTTGAAAAATCAGACCGTGTGTATGCACCATCGGACAGTGTTCGTCGGTTTGTCCGTCGGACAAAGTCTTATCTCCTGCTGGAAAGATTTGCCGTCAACCCGGTCCGATCACACCAAATCCGAGCGTGTGTACGCTTGTCCGACGGACAAAGTGCTACGCATGCTCAGAAGAAATTCTGTGACGGAAGCGCTCGGTCAGGTAAAACTACCTTTCCTAATCGACACAGCACATTCGTCACGCTGCAATGTTAAAATGTCTTTAATGCAGCGCATTCTCTTTTTCTTTACAATGCAACAAGAATGACATCTTTTAGCTGCTCCTATTCACCCGCACTTCTCACAAACTTACTTCTTTATTACTTTGCAGCATTTATACACTACATGTTTATTTTTACTCTGAACGGAAAAGAATCTTTGTTATTTTTTTACCATGATTTGTCTTTTTTTTTTTTTTTTTTTTGGGAATACATATTTGAATGTTTTTTTTTTTTTTTTGGAGGGGGGTTGTGTGTCTCAAATTACCAAAAACACATTATTAACATTTGTATTTCTTGCTTAAATTTACTAGGAGGTTGTTTGTTGTTGGTGCCCCTTGTTAATTCTACTTTAGGATTAGTGAAATGTACCTGCTTACTCAAAGAAAAACTGTCATTGTAGCAAAGTAAAACACAATAGTCAATGATTATTTCAAATCAAAAAAACCTTTATTTAGGTCACACCAACAAACCAAAGAGGAACGCAGCCATGGTGAAACTTGGGGAATTTGCAAAGTCTTGGCCCCCCACGGCAACCATCATTGTTCAAGCGTAGAAAATTGGGGGCCTGAGGAGTACGTATATTAAGGGGAGTGCAATCTGGTCGTGAAGTCCAAAGTATCCGGAACTGCAGCAGATGCCATCTAGGTCCCCAGGCTCTGGTACTACAAGAGGCTCCATCTTCTCTCAGACCAGACTGATTCCAGGTCGTCACTCTCAGGTCTTCCTTCCACGCTTCCTTCCACGCTGTGGCTGTCGTGCTGGTGGGGTGGCAGAGGAGGAGGAGGAGGAGGAGGCGGAGCATGGTAACTATGGCAAACATGTGTGACTGGGGTCATCTCCCCAGCCCTACCCTTATTTAGGACATGGAGGATGAGCCCCTCACACATGTTGCGTTGCCCCACCTCCATACCCATCATTTTTGTGACAACCACCGAGCCAAAGGTCTCCTCGTCGGCGGGTGTGGCATGTAGGGAGTCTGAAGCCTCTCTGATCATGCGGAGCGCTGACTGTGCCGCATAATCCCCCATTCTCGCCCTTTTGTAGGGAAGGCGGAGGAGAGGGATTTGGGAGTCAGTCAGGCTCCGCGGCCTAGCCCCCTCTTGGCTGCCACTACCCAGCTGGTGGCTGCCACTAACCCCTGCCTCCTCCTGACTGCCACCTTCCACAGCCACCTCCTGGCTGAGGTCTTCCTGTGTATGAAAAAGGGACATAGTTTCAGTTATTTGTTCATCAAACACACACAATTCTCATCTAGTGACTGTTGCAAAATGTTTACAAATAGAAAACCATACAATTCTCAGCCCTGCAGTTTAGATTCTGGCCCCAAATGTCTCCCACACCACTGTCTGTTGATATGTCAAACACGTTAGGAACTAAGCAATTGGGGATCCTGAATTAAGTGAACATCATTCATTATTCCCATAAATGGTAACAAAACTACTATACCTGTAACAAGCTGGGCTCCTCCACCTCTTCCAGACTGGAAGGCCCAGGTTGATCCTCGGAAGCCTCATCAGGGGTGGGCTGCGCGCAAGGAAGCGTGGAAGGAGGAGTTGAGGTTGGCTCCGTGACATCAGCCTGGTCTTTCAGAAAATGGAGACTCTGATAGTACCAGAGCTTGGGCACATAGACCTCATCTGCTGAAGTTGCAGTTTCCTCAGACTTCACGACCTTCTTCCGCTCCCTGATATACGCACTCCTCAGGCTGCCAATTTTCTTTCTTATATCATCAACAGTTGCCGTGGGGAACCTTGGCTTGACAAATTCCACAAGTTCCTCCAGGGCTGCGTGCCTCTTTGGTTTGTTGGTGTAATGTGGGTGTATACCCTGCCACAATATGGGAAAATCCCTGTATTTGGCAATGAAGAGGGGGAGAAAACTCATGTCCTTGAATCCCTTCATATCAATCTCTGCAAGACACAACACCACACAAAACCCTATAAATTATGTCAGGCTAAACTCTCCTAATCTTCTCCATAAAGAAGCCTCAAGTTCAAATCAGTCTAGGCTAGTTATGTACCAACGTCAAATTGTACCTTCGTTTGTAGCGATCGTCTCGTGTGAGTTTTCTCTCCCCTCGTCTCCCAGATCGTGGCTACGACACAGGCGTGTGACGTTTTATATACAGTGCGCATGCTTCAAACTCCGCCCGCCCCTGACGATCTTTCTCGTCTATTCCCCACCCCTTCTCTTTATGGCGCAGTGGGGAGAGCACATGGCGGGGACACAGCAGGTGCGCCACAAATATCCCACCAACGAGGAGGAGGACGAGGAAAGTCCGGAGGCAGAAACGTCCCGATCCCGGAGCCTGAAATTCAAGGCCTCCAATATGTCATTTGGAGAAATGTTGGAGATGGTGGACATATTAAAGAGGAGCGACTATGATGGGAAGTATGGGCCTTACCTCAACCCCAATGTCCGCAAGGCCAAGATCATGTCTAAAGTTGTGAGGAGGCTGTACAATCATTTTGGGGTACAACGATCCAAGGAGCAACTGAGGAAACGCTGGTCAGACCTGAAACTGAGGGAGGCCGATCAGTACAGAAAGATCAAGCGAATTCTTCTAAAAAGTAAGTAGTTGTGTTTTGTGTTTGATTTCTTGCTTGCATACTGCTCCATTGTGGTTTGATTTTTACAAAGTTGTACATTCCAAAATGGCCACTTTCAGGTTCGTCTGTGCATTCGATCGTACTCAGCCTCGATCTTTCTGCCACTGTCATGGTCGTGTGTGTGTCCATTCGATCGTACGCAACCTCGATCGTTAGGCCACTTATAATACGATGTTTGGTGTTTTTTTGGGGGAAAGGAAGTTTGTTCTCACTAGAAATGTCATCAAGAATGTAAAGCCAATTTATTCAATGTAAAGGAGAGGTCACCCAGTAGCTGTTTACCCATCTGGACTCTAGAGCACTAGTGCTGGGACACCCAAACCCCCTTTTTATTATGCTTTTTCCACACATGTGCTCCAGTGGATACTAGAGGGGGGTCTCCATCACACAAACTTCTACCAAAAAGCTAGTCAGTTTAGCACCTTTACAAAGTGACTACATTCATGTAGTTGACATTTGTAACTGGCCAAACTAAAATAGTGTCCGTCACTTTCAAGCAATGTTTGTCATTTCCTATTTCTGCCCTCAATAGCTTGTGTTGCTAAATCTTCCTTTTGGACATTCTCATAGGGGAGCGAAAACTTGGGCCGTCTGAGGAAACCCCCAAACCAACACCTCCCAAAAAAGGGGAAAGAGCAGAAGCAGAGGAGGAGGAGGAGGAGGAAGGAGAGATCATCGAACTTGGAGAAATTGTCACCACAACAGGTGAGTGTGGGAGAACACAGCTACTGGTAAGCTAATCCATGTATGGCTGCCTCATTTCCAACACCCCATTTTTGTTTGTTTGTGGTTTTTAGGTGACGTGGATGTTGTGGAAGAAAAATCTCACTTTACCACAGAGAGTGCCCACGTACTCATCGGAGAGATAATGGTCTGCAATCGAGATCTAGATTACATAAAGCAAAACATCAATGATGTTCAACAAAAATTGAAGAACATCATTGATGTTTTAGGAAAAATATGAAAACGCACCAAGTAATTAACACACATTTGTGCCAGCTTCTGAACACATTTGCAAATTAAAAACTGTGTGAAATTTGGAACATGCACACATTGTGTCCACATTTGCTAGCTCCCATCATGGTGGATGAATGCCAACGTTTTTTTGGGGGTGCAAACACTTTACGAACTACGAAAGTGGTTGTGGTGAAGGGGTTGCACCCCCAAAAAACGTCCATTCCTCCCCATGATGGAAAATGGCACTTTTGAAGCTTCTAGGCATGTGTTTTACCATCTAATGTCCATTTTCAGACCCAAATTGTGTGCATGTTCTAAATTTCCACTTTCCGGGGGTGACCCTCCCATGTGATGAAGGCAAGATCAAACACACTTTGAACATATAGTCATGTCTTATCTTGTCTTCACTTTACAAAGTTGAACTTTCCGAGTTCATAGGTTCTGTTTTGCTCCATGCCTGGTTTTACCAATTGCGGAATGTTTGTAAACACTGTTGTAAATAAACAAGATGTTGTCAGTTTTGGCGTGAAGATTGTAAACGCACTTGGGAATGTTTTCCTAGTAAACTTTTTTATTTTTCTAAATGTGTGGCTTCTTTATTTAAAAAACACAATGCATTATGTATGTAAAATGTAAAGGATATGGGGGGCAATGGGTGTTATTTACTAAAGGCAAATCCACTTTGCACTCCAATTTTCTTTCCCTGGGAACTTTTTCAATGCACTTGTCGAGCATAGCGGATTTGACTTATGTAAATGACACCCACAGTGCTTTTTACGAAAACACGGAGCACAGCATTTTTGAGAATACACACATGTCAGACCTGGTGCTGAAAAGGAGTATTTTGGGTGTCAGTTATGCAGGACAAACCTTCTCTAGACCAAAGATTAGGTAGCAAACACACAACATGAGAATAATCTTTTTGGGAAGAAGAGACTGTTACCTCCTTTTGCCCAGAAAGTGCATTCCCACTGTCGAAGGCAAAGGGAAAAAATGTCAAGGTAAAATAAGCTAAAAAGAAGACTGAAATGACAAGAAATCATAGGTTGGTTAAAATATCTGATTTATTAAAAAATGCCTCTCACACATCGTCAGGCAGAGCAATGGCCCCCCTACCCACAAAGTACTCCATATATTGGTCCCGGACCACACGGGCATTTAGAGGGGGCAAGCCTGGACGTGCCACTCGAAGGGCTGTGAGTTCCGCATTTGGAGGGCCCTCCACATCTGGGCCAACGGGCACCACATAGTTCCTGTTATGTCTTTTGAGGAAGTTGTGCAATATGCAACAGGCAAGAACTATGTGGTTCAGTTTGTATTCCGCCAAGTTAAATGCCGTCAGGAACAGGCGGAAGCGGCTGGCCAGGATGCCAAAAGTGTTCTCCACCACTCTTCTGGCTCTGGACAGCCTGTAGTTGAAGACCCTCTGGTCCGGGGTGAGGGTCCTCATCGGGAACGGCCTCGTCACATGGGGAGTCAACGCAAACGCTTCATCTGCGACAAAGACGAAGGGGAGTCCTTCGGCATTCTCCTCTGGAGGTGGCAAGCACAGACTGCCACTTTGGAGACGCCAGTAGAACTCTGTGTGCGTAATGGCCCCACCATCCGATATCCGGCCGTTCATCCCCACGTCCACATACATAAACTCGTATGTTGCCGACACCACCGCCAACATCACTACACTATTAAACCCTTTATAATTATAATAGTAGGACCCCGAGTTGGGCGGTGGGACGATGCGGACGTGTTTCCCATCAATTGCCCCTCCGCAGTTAGGAAAGTCCCAACGGCTGGCAAAGTGGGAGGCCACAGTCTGCCATTCCTGTGGCGTGGAAGGGAACTGTGGAGTGAAACAAGAAAAAAAAAATTAGTCACTTTGCACCTAAACATTGCAAGCAGATTAGACAATCAACATCTTGGAACAAGAGCATTGTATAAAATTGGAGGCTGGAAAGTATTTGCACAGAAAAGTAGAGGCTCCCCTTCACAGATTACTCACCCCCCCATCAATCCCCCCACTTCTGATGGGACATTGGCAATAACTAGGGTTTTGGGGGGGGGTGGTGGACAGGTAACCCTCTGCACTTCATTGATTGGCAAATGGCTCAAAAATGTGGGCTAGTTTGCCCAGACCCTCTGTACTTAACACTATTGGCAGGCCACAGGAAAGATCAAATAACATTTCAACCCCCCCCCCCCCCCCCCCAAAAAAAAGGCAGGCACAGTGTGACATTATTAAATTACCAAGCAAGCTAATAGGAGGGAAAGAAGACAAAAAAATAGGAAATGGAAAGTATGGAGGCAGCCCCTTGCACTACATGCTTTGCTAAATTCATCCCTAAAGATGCCCACTATAAAGAAGTAGGTATATAGTGTGTATGGACCTTGGGAAAGCCAGCAGATAAAGGATTGGTACCATCTGACAGAGCAGTTGGGGGAGGGGGTTCCTAATGAGTTTGCCCCCCCCCAACAAAATAAAAAAAAAAGGGGGCTCTACATGAAGTAAACCACACAGCAAACATTTGTGCATATTTTAGGGGGTTTTTTGGGGCAAACAATACTATGCAGCAGACAAAAGACATTGCTTAAGTGACTAGGCCATAGGTGTCTATTGGGGCAGAAGAGCATGCTGGGGAGGTAAGTGAAGGGAAAAATGCATGAAGGAGAAAAGGGGCACAGCATATTAGAACATATTGCAATCATGGTAATTAGGGAAGGAGGTCAAAAATAGAAGACATTAGCAAACAGAGCATACATAGAAGGGAATAGTAAAGTAGAAACGTTACCTTAATATAGTCCTCCTGCAGGACCTGAATGATGGCAGAACAGGTCTCTGGAATAATGAGTCCCAGGGCCTGGGGAGAGATACCTGAAGAGAACTTCAAATCCTGAAGACTTCTCCCTGTCGCCAAGTACCTCAACGTGGCAACAAGCCTCTGCTCCGGAGTAATGGCTTGTCTCATGCAGGTATCCTGCCGGCTGATAAAGGGGGTCAGCAAAGCCAAAAGACGGTGAAAATCGGGGTCCGTCATCCTGAGAAAGTTCCTGAAATCATCAGGATTATTCTCCCGGATCTCACGAAGCAAAGGCATGTGCGAGAATTGGTCACGCTGAAGCAACCAATTCTTGGTCCACATACTCCTCGTCACTCTGTTCATGGACGGGTCTTGGGTCAAAGCTAAAAGCCCGACACCAATTCCGCGTACAGCACGAACTCGGCGACGAGTACGCACGGGAAACATCGCTCAGAAGGTCACAAAAGGTCGGCTGGTCAGAACGGACAAACAGAAAGCACCGATAAACAGCAAGGCCTGAAAGAACGAACTGAATAGCAGCAACGAGCAGACAATAAGCAGTGCAAATCAAAGCGTCCTATATCAAGATATAGGCCGCAATGACCAACAAATGCGAACTGACTACACGCACTAATAAACAGATACGCACGACAAGCACAAACTGAAGAGCAGTAACGATCTGAGTCAGAAAACTGAGAAGCGCGAATCTTAAGTCACCAAACTTCCACTAACTCTCGAAAAACACGGGATCAGCAGAAGGAGCCCAACGGGTGCCTGACGTGGTGCTGAACTTCCCTTTTGTAATCTCGTGGACGACGACTTACGTCACGACGTTCTTCCGGACCGGATATTCCGACAACGTAGTCCGACCGTGTGTACGCAACACCAACATCGGACAAAGTACGTCGGACAAAGTCCGACCGACCTGGTCCGCGGATTGTCCGAGCGTGTGTATGGGGCTTTACAGCGTAAAGTCTTACAATTTATATGCGGCAAAACAAAACCTGACACAAAATCCCCAAGTTTCACTATATTTGAACAAGCTTGTAAATCTGATCCACATAAACTTCCAACTTATATGCCCAATTACTATTGCACATCACCTCTACCCCCCCCCCCCCCCCAACCTATACAACCAAATGGGAAATAGATCTTTAGCTACAATCTCAAGACATAAATTTGATCCAAATCTGGCAAGCAACAATATCTGCCTCCCCGAATATAGTAACACTTGAAACCAATTATAAGGTACTCACAAGATGGTACTTAGTCCCAGCCAGAATATCTAAATTCTCTCCACAATATCCTTCCCACTGCTTTCGTGTCTGCTCTACTCCGGGAACTCATGCATATCTGGTGGGAATGCAATATTGTCAGATCCTTTTAGTCGGAAGTATTTAAAATTCTTTCTACTATATTCACTGCACTTCAGAATAGTAAACCACATGCCTTGTCAAACCACCAGTTAAACTCATGCTATTTGTAACAACAGCAGCAAAACTCATCATGGGGCGTGGCCTGACAGCGCATGGAGTAGGACGCACTTTACACAGCTCCGCTCGTTTATCCTGCAATCCATTCCATCCTGCAACCCACGAGTGGAATTAAGATCCCCTACTTACCCAGGGTGAAGCCCCAGACCGAGGACAGCATGTCTCCACCGAAATCCCAGAAAAACGCCGCCGCCAAACTCGAGCAGTACCGCCGTCAGGAGAGGGGCGAGGTGGAGGAAGATGGCGCTGGGAAGGTCGGTGGGGAGAGGACGGCGGGAGACACGGACAAACTCCTTGAGGCCATAACGTTATGCCGCACCTCGCTTACCGCACAGATGGAGGAGGTGAAAGTCGACATATCCCTCATTAGGCAAGACTTCCACAAGCTCCGTGACCGGGTTACCGGGGCAGAGACACGGGTAGGCCTCGTGGAAGACGCACTCCCGCCACTCCAGGCCGGTACAGAACGCATGCACAGGCAGATCCAGCAGCTATTCTCAAAGCAAGATGACATGGAGAATAGGATCAGGAGGTGCAACATCCGACTGATCGGCCTCCCTGAAGGATCAGAGGGGAAAGATCCGACCGCATTCCTCGAGCAACTGCTGATTAACACCTACGGCAGAGAAGCATTTTCCCCTATGCTAGCCGTTGAAAGAGCACACCGCATGCCGGCCAGACCACCACCTCCCGGGGCCCCCCCACGTACATTCATAGCCAAACTCCTGAACTACAAGGACAGGGATGCAGCACTCAGAATGGCCAGGGAACGGGGTAATATCCCCCTGGGAAATGCAAAAGTCGCCATCTTTCCAGACTTCTCGGCGGAGGTCCAGAGGCGCAGACAGGGCTTCATGGAGGCAAAGAGACGGCTGAGATCCCTTCACATCAAGTATGCTATGCTATTCCCAGCGAGACTCAGAGTGGAACATGATGGCAGAGTCTCCTTCTTTGAAGATCCGGAGGACCTAGCTACCTGGATTGAACAGCGTGGAGCACAGGAGGGAGCAGAGTGAAGAGCCTGGGGGTAATACTTCTCTAACCTTTTTTCCTCTTCCCCCAGGAAGGGGCTTTGTTGTGTACTTACTGCCCCAGGCATGTTCTGCCTGAGACCCTGCACAATACACGTGGGCACTGTCTGCCATCCTGCACCACGAGACGGCATCCTCACCCACCTCTTTTACCTCCTGCTTGCAGGCCGAGACATGGAGGCCCTGGACAGTCCTGGCCACAATATGAGAGGGATCCCCCCCTTTCCTCCTCCATTTTTTATTTCTCACCCTTAATTTTTATCCCCAGTCCCCCCCCGGTGCCCCCCCCTCTTCTGTTTGCCCTTCTCCCCCTCACCGTTTCCCTGACCCCCCCCCCCCCCCTATTTTTCTTCTTTAAATTCCCCTTGAGGCTGAGGTTGGAGAGACAAAACTTTTCCTTTGAACTGCTAAGGCCTCTACCCAACAAGTACAATGGTGAACGCCGTGGAACAATCATCACTTTTTACCTATATGCAATATTCGTTACTGTCCTCCTCTGGAGGTTCAGTACACTACGTATGTGGCTACTTAGGTAGCAGGAGCTCTGTTAGTCCTACCACAAATGTGTGTAGTGCAGCGTAAGTTACCCCCACGCACAGTTAAGATATGCAGCCCACCTGTCTATGAACGATCCTATGGTAATGTTTTATTTCTTGCACGAGTTGGTTCTAGGACCATCACCAAACTGAAATTCAGAAGATTGCATATGTGCAACACCTACCTCTTGTGTATTCTGTTTAATGTCGTATGCTTTACTTTCATATCCGCTTTTACATGGTGGGCTGCAGGTCAAGTTTTGTTATGGGATGATGCCCGCACAGGTTGGGGAGGGTGCAGGGCGGGGGTGGGGGGGGGGAGGGTCGGGGAAAGTTATTCACTCAAGAATACATGTTGCTGAGGGCAAACTATCGATCAGGTATTATGCTATGTCTTATTCAGTGTTTTGCAGGTATCCACTTAACGAATATGTTGTAAAGATGGTATGCACAATGGCCACTTTAAATATGATGCTGATAGCCTGTGAGGCCGGGTTTAAAATATGTTCACAAGCACACCCATGGCTACTTTAAAATTCCTGACCTGGAATGTGAGGGGCCTCCAAGACAAGGTTAAGCGCTCGGCAGCCCTCACATTCCTCAAGAGGCAGAGAGCCGATGTCATGGCGGTGGTTGAGACGCATATAGAGGGGCAGATGCAGAGGGCACTCCGTAGACCCTGGGTAGGATGGGCATATCATTCCACGTACACCTCCCACTCCAGGGGTGTGTCAATTCTTATAGCCAAATCAGTCCATTTCGAACTGACGGAGCTTTGCCTGGACCCCCAGGGCCGCCATGTATTTTTGTCTGCTAAATTACATGGGGAACCTTTCCTCATATTGGCCTCATATGTTCCCCCCCCCTTCTCCCCCGCGACAGTTACGGAGGGCCTTGAGTTCATTGCCAAATATCCCACAGCACAAACGGTATGGATGGGCGACTTTAATACCACACTTAACGAGGACCTGGACAGACTCAGGACTATGCCAACCATTCAGAAAACGATTGGGGAATCTAGACTTTCTAAAATGGTCTCCTCCTTTCAACTAGCTGACACGTGGAGATACAAATACCCCCTCACACGTCAATACTCATGCTTCTCATCCACACACAACTCAATGTCACGCATTGATTTTATATTTGTTTCCAAGAGACTCCTTCCCAGGCTGCGGGAGGCGTCGTTTGGCCCCAGACTCCTTTCAGACCACCACCCATACATCATTACACTTAGTACCCCACAGGACAGACCTCCACGGACGTGGCGTCTAAACCCATTCTGGCTGTCGCTTCTGCCTGAAGATGACAGCATATCCACTGAATTAGGCAGACACTTTTTGGAAAACACCGGCTCTGCATCTTCCGCAGCAGTCTGGGAAACCTTTAAACTCCATGCCCGTGTTACCCTGCAATCTAGAATAAATCTGATAAAGAGAGACTCCGCAGCAGCTTATGACAAGGCAATCTCAGAATTAACACTGACGGAACAAAAATATAGGGGGGACCCGTCACGAGACAATGCAGACACACTAAAACTACAAGCCAGAGCAGTCACCCAAATCCAATACGAAAAAGCCAGGCAAAAGTTATTTTTTAGCAAGCAAAAACACTTTGAATTGGGGGAACGGGCGGGTAAACTCCTGGCCTACCTCGTGCACAACGAGGATAGACCCCCAGTGGTTATTACACTCCAAGATTCTGGAAACCAACCTGTCTCAGATCCCCTGACTGTTTCCTCCAAATTCAAAGAATTTTACACAGACTTATACACGTCCACAGCCCAAGAGGACCCTGGTCCCATGGCTCAGTTTTTTGAATCCATCTCATTCCCCAAACTATCCCAGGAACAGGTCACCTTACTAGAAGCACCTCTCACTGAAGAAGAGATTGCAGGGGCGATAGCCAGCTTTGCCAGAGCTAAGACTCCTGGCTCAGATGGCCTCCCCATAGAATTCTACTCGCAGTTCACAGAGATACTCACTCCCAAGCTACTTGCCCTATATAATGACCTAATTGAAACACAAACACTACCGACATCCATGAGAGAGGCCACCATAGTGCTAATACCCAAACCGGGCAAGGACCCTGGCCTCCCGGAGTCTTACCGCCCTATTTCTCTCCTTCAGGTCGATATAAAAATCCTCGCCAAAACACTTTCCACTCGCCTGAATCAAATCATCCTTACTCTAATCCACGCTGATCAAGCGGGGTTCATGCCTGGCCGCAACACCTCCTTCAACCTCCGTAGGCTCTTCATGAACCTACAAGCCCCCCATGACAATGTCGGCACTAGGGTGGTGGTGTCCCTAGACACGGCCAAGGCATTTGATTCAGTAGAGTGGAAATACCTATGGGGCTGCCTGGAGAGATATGGTTTTGGTCCACGATTCATCAAATGGGTACAGCTCCTCTACTATGAGCCAGTGGCCAGGGTGGTGGCAAATGGGTACCCGTCTGAACTTTTCACCCTCAGCAGGGGCACGAGACAGGGTTGCCCATTGTCTCCCCTCCTATACGCTCTAGCGGCGGAGCCCCTTGCCATGTCTATTCGGGCAAACGCAGAGATTAAGGGTTTGAGGATGGGGTCCCTGAGCGAGAAAATAAGCATGTATGCGGACGATACCCTCCTATACCTAGCTGACTCTGGCCCATCCCTCACCACCGCTCTCCAAACGATTGAATGCTTCGGCAGATTTTCAGGCCTTAAAATTAATTGGGGAAAATCTCAGATTCTTCCCCTGGACTGCTTTCCTCCTCCTGCATCGCAGGCTGACCTGCCCTTGCAACGAGTAGATGTGATTAAATACCTGGGAGTTCATGTGTCCAAATCCCCGGCTGATTACGTCAAGTTGAATATTGAACCCCTGATCCCCTTAATCAGAACCAAAGTACAAATATGGTCCCGCCTACCCCTAGGTATCTGGGGTCGAATCAACCTCATAAAAATGATCCTACTCCCTAAGATCTTGTATGTCCACTGGCACTCCCCGGTCTACTTACCCCTTAGATACTTTAAACTAATTGAAGCTCTTCTCAAACCATTTGTATGGGGGAAAAATAGGCACAAGCTAAAATGGCAGGCACTTAAGAATCCCACGGACAGGGGGGGTACAGCATTACCAGATTTCAACCTCTACTACATTGCCTCTCAGCTCTCTCAATTATTTCATATTGACAAGGTAGACAGAGACAGATTCCTTGCACTACTATGTCCCAAATGGGCGCAACTGACAAACGACCCAATCTATGCGATTACAACGGGTGCCGCGGCCAACGAGACAGGTGGAAACAGGTACTCCCTGACATACCACTACAATCGTATATGGGACCTAGCAGTCTCCAAACTGGGTATACCCCCACTGAATGACTACACCCCACTGTGGCACAACAAGAGACTGCAGGACATGTATAGCTTTCAAGATGCTCATCTTTGGCTCAGGCGAGGTGTCTTCTACTTGAATCACCTGCTGGCAAATGGAGCAATAAAGACATACACGGAACTCAAAGCAGAATTTACACTACAAGACCACATGCAATTCCGGTACATACAGCTAAGACACGTAGCTCAGGCACAACTAGCTCAATTAATCCCACAGCCTACCCCTAACCCTATCATGGCAATCATTAAAGATACTGACCCCAGTAAGCTCATATCATGCTTCTATAACATGCTTACAGCACCTATTGCAGCTAAAATAGCATACAACCTGAAACCACACTGGGAGGGAGACCTAGGCCCCCTGGAAGATGAGGAATGGGAAGAGGCGATGGAAACATGCACACAGGTATCCCCCAAGCTCTCAGACAGAATGACGCAAATTAATATATTACACCGTGCATATCTCACCCCTCTCAGAGTGGCTAAATACAAACGGGAACAACCCAGCACATGCCCCATGTGTACCTCTGCACAAGGCACCTTTTTTCATCTCATCTGGGCATGTCACAGGATACAGGGCTACTGGGAGCAGATAGTGGAGTTTCTACACGATAACATGGGCTCCCCTTTGGCTCTAGACCCCAAGCAATGTCTCTTGGGGATATTCCCAGATACCCTTGACAGACACACCAAGACGTTTCTCCAGGAGACCCTTTTTGCCAGCAGGAAAGTGATAGCTAGGAAATGGATGAGACCGCTACCCCCAGATATTACAGAATGGAAGGCTGATGTGAACTCCTTTCTCCCCTACAAGAAGTTTGTGTATATTAATAGAGGATGCCCTGAAAAATATAACAAGATATGGGACAGGTGGCTTCAGGACTCTGAGACATGTACTTAATGGGGTGTGGAATGTATCTGCTAGATCTGTACCCACAAGACACAACCATAAATGTATACCCTGTAAGAACCATGACAACAATTTGTACACATGGATGCTAATGTATTTGCTTTATTGGATGCTTATTCTGATGACAACATGCAAACAAACTGTTCATTCTCAAAGCTGTACTATTATGTTTACCTGTTACCAATAAAAGTTTTTTTTTGAGTGAAAAAAAAAAAAAGCTCGTCTCAATTTCTCCACAACACATCTTGATGATCCCCAAGACTTTTGGGACAACATTCTGTGGACCGATGAGACAAAAGTGGAACTCTTTGGAAGGTGTGTGTCCAAGTATATCTGGCATAGAAGGAACACTGCATTTCAGAAAAAGAACATTATACCAACAGTAAAATATGGTGGTGGTAGTTTGATGGTCTGGGGCTGTTTTGCTGCTTCAGGACCTGGAAGACTTGCCGTGATAAAAGGAACTATGAATTCTGCTGTCTACCAAGAGATCCTGAAGGAGAATGTCCGACCATCTGTTCGTGTACTCAAGCTGAAACGAACTTGGGTTCTGCAGCAGGACAATGATCCTAAACACACCAGCAAGTCCACCACCGAATGGCTGAAGAAAAACAAAATGAAGACTTTGGAGTGGCCTAGCCAAAGTCCTGACCTGAATCCTATTGAGATGTTGTGGTATGACCTTAAAAAGGCAGTTCATGCTCGAAAACCCTCTAATGTAACTGAATTAGGACAATTCTGCAAAGATGAGTGGGCCAAAATTCCTCCAGGACGCTGTAAAAGCCTCATTGCACGTTATCGCAAACGCTTGGTTGCAGTTGTTGCTGCTAAGGGTGGCCCAACCAGTTATTAGGTTTAGGGGGCAATCACTTTTTCACACAGGGCCATGATGGTTTGGATTTTTTTTCACCTTTAATAATAAACACCTTCATTTACAAATTGCATTTTGTGTTTACTTGTGTTGTCCTTGACTATTGTTTAAATTGGTTTGATGTTCCGAAACACTTAAGTGTGACAAACATGCAAAGGAACAGAAAATGAGGAAGGGGGCAAACACTTTTTCACACCACTGTATATCTAAATTCGAAGCCCTGTGGAAACCATGGACTGAACATTTCCTACCACCGGGCTTTGATATCTCATTATTACTTCCTTAGGGTCTTATAACCCATATAATTCATCATATTACCTAATTCATTTTGAACTTCCTTGACTAATGAGCCCCTCTGGAGACATACCCTATTCCTCACCCTTTTTTTCCCCCCTATCATAATATTAACTCAGCTTCCCCTTCTTTATATATTAGTTTATCTTATTACAGTAGGAGTCTTACGGGATACTCCAAAATATTGCTTATATTTCCAGATAATGCCAAGCCATATTGCTGGAACTTGGCCCTGGAAAAAACCTACTTACTTCTCCTAATTATCCTGTATCACTTTTGACTTACCACCTCATACATATATTGATATTTTCTTGATCTTTATACAAAACCTTTGTTACAATACCCTACCTCATTATCTTTATTCTCCATGTTTAATATTAAGAATAAATGTATCATAACTTCAGATACATACAGTGCACCCCTCACATTTTTGTAAATGACACTTTGCTACAATGTACAGTAGTGAGTGTACAGCTTGTATAACAGTGTAAATTTTCTGTCCCCTCAAAATAACTCAACACACAGTCATTAATGTCTAAACCGCTGGCAACAAAAGTGAGTACACACCTAAGTGAAAATGGCCAAATTGGGCCCAAAGTATCAAAAGTTTTGTGTGGCCACCATTATTTTCAGCACTGCCTTAACCCTCTTGGGCATGGAGTTCACCTGTGCTTCACAGGTTGCCACTGGAGTCCTCTTCCACTCCTCCATGACTACACCATGGAGCTGGTGGATGTTAGAGACCTTGCGCTCCTCCACCTTCTGTTTGAGGATGCCCCACAGATGCTCAATAGGGTTTAGGTCTGGAGACATGCTTGGCCAGTCCTTCACCTTTACCCTCAGCTTCTTTAGCAAGGCAGTGGTCATCTTGGAGGTATGTTTGGGGTCATTATCATGTTGGAATACTGTCCTGCGGCCAAGTCTCCAAAGGGAGGGGATCATGCTCTCCCTCATTATGTCACAGTACATGTTGGTATTCATGATTCCCTCAATGAACTGTAGCTCCCCAGTGCCAGGAGCACTCATGCAGCCCCAGACCATGACACTCCTATCACCATGCTTGACTGTAGGAAAGACACACTTGTCTTTGTAGTCCTCACCTGGTTCCCGCCACACACGCTTGACACCATCTGAACCAAATAAGTTTATCTTGGTCTCATCTGACCATAGGACATTATTCCAGTAATCCATGTCCTTAGTCTGCTTGTCATCAGCAAAAATGTTTGCAGGCTTTCTTGTGCATCATCTTTAGAAGAGGCTTCCATCTAGGACGACAGCCATGCAGACCAATTTGATTTAGTGTGCGGTGTATGGTCTGAGCAATGACAGGCTGACCCCCCACCCCTTCAACCTCTGCAGCAATGCTGGCAGCACTCATACATCTATTTCCCAAAGACAACCTCTGGATATGACGCTGAGCACGTGCACTCAACTTCTTTGGTCGACCATGGCGAGGACTGTTCTGAGTGGAACCTGGCCTGTTAAACCACCATGCTGCAGCTCAGTTTTAGGGTCTTGGTAATCTTCTTATTGCCTAGGCCATCTTTATGTAGAGCAACAAATCTTTTTTTCAGATCCTCAGAGAGTTCTTTGCCATGAGGTGCCATGTTGAATTTCCAGTGACCAGTATAAGAGAGTGAGAGTGATAACACCAAATTTACCATACCTGTTCCCTATTCACACCTGAGACCTTGTAACACTAATGAGTCACATGACACCGGGGAGGGAAATGGCTTATTGGGCCCAATTCGGACATTTTCACTTAGGGGTGTACTCTCTTTTGTTGCCAGCGGTTTAGACATTAATGGCTGTGTGTTGAGTTATTTTGAAAGGACAGCAAATTTACACTGTTATACAAGCTGTATACTCACTATTTTACATTGTAGCAAAGTGTAATTTCTTCAGTGTTGTCACATGAAACGGTATAATAAAATATTTACAAAAATGTGAGTGGTGTACTCACTTGTGCGATACTGTATGTTACATGAAATATTGTATCATTTAATACTTTTTACTTTATTTTTATTTCAATACTTATTATCAGAGAAACACCATTATTATTATTTCATGAATTATGTTACTTTAAAACCTTTTTTAAAAAACATAATAAAAATGTTTGAAATGGAACAAATGAATTAAAGTAACATTTTTGACATGTTGTCCATCTAATAAACTGAAAAGCATCCTTGGGAGCAGGCAGGGTAAAACCTTTTTTAAAAAACATTGTCTCCAGCCGTCCTATCTGGAAGCCTTTAATGGCGTCATTTGTGCGCATTGATTCTGCTAGTGGTTCAATCATCAGATTGAATATGGTCGGGGAGAGAGGACACCCTTGGCGAGTGCCATTGGAGATATCGAACGGCTTGGATAGGAGCCCCGAGGTGTAGACTTGTGCCGAAGGGCAAGAGTAAAGGGCCAGTATCGCATTGAGTATTGATCCCTTAAAACCAAACTTGTCTAGAACAGCTTCCATATACTTCCAGTGCACCCGATCAAACGCCTTCTCTGCATCTATAGATAGGAGAAGAGAAGGCGTTTTTGAGGTCCTGGCATAGTGAATAACGTTGACAATGCGTCTTGTGGCATCAGAGGTCTGCCTCCCCCTCACAAATCCCATCTGGTCTTTCGGTATTATAGTGGGAATTATATTCGTTAATCTGTTAGCTAATAGTTTTGCGTAAATTTTAATGTCGGAATTTAGGAGGGAGATTGGTCTGAAATTTGCTGGGGTGGTAGGTTCTTTGCCAGGTTTAGGCAGTGTTATGATGTGTGCTCTCAGCATTTCCTGGGGAAAGGATGAGGTTTCTCCGGCTTTGTTGAAGACTCTTAATAGATGCGGTGATAGTTGCTCTCTGAAGACCTTGTAGTATTCGTTCCCGAAACCATCAGGCCCTGGGGATTTACCGTTTGGCATTGAGGATGTAATTTTAGTAATTTCCTGAACCGTGAACGGTGCGTTAAGTTGTGAGATCTGCTCTACAGATAAGGATGGGAGGTTTATTTTCTGCAAAAAAGCCTGTATGTCATTTGGGGTAGGTTGGGGTGTAGACGTGTCTGCATGCAGGTTATATAAAGCGCCATAAAAATCAGCAAATTGATCTGCAATAGCCTGGGGTGCGATATCTTAACCTGAGTAGAGGGGGTGGAATAGGTGTGCAATTTTGGTTCTTGTGCGAGCAGCTTTTATTCTGCTTGCCAGGTATTTCCCTGCCCTGTTGGCATTTGCGTAGGATTGGAGTTGTAACCTTCTCAGGTGTTTGTCGTATTGGTACGTGAGAAGTTCTCTCAGGGTTTCCCTAAGTTCAGATAGGGTGGTTGCTATGGCTGAGTGGGGAGTGATTTATTCTGGGTTTCTAGAGTGTGGATTGCGGTCAGTGTATCTTTAAGCTTGGTGTTGTATTTTTTTTTTTTTCTAATGACCCTAGCTGGATGAAAATACCTCTCATAAACGCTTTGTGAGCGTTCCATATGGAAAATGGATCGGTGTCAGGAGTGTCATTAGATCGGAAGTAATCTGTTAGGTGCTGAGATATTATAGGGATAGTTTGGGTTCCTGAAGAAGCCTTACATTGCAGCGCCAGATAGGTGGTGAGGGGGAAGCACCCCCCGTGTTAAGAGACAGCGTAATCGCAGCATGGTCAGACCACCCGATATCATGTATCGTGGTGGACTGAACATGCTGAAGTAACCATTTATCAGTTATAAACATATCTATCCTAGAGTATGAACAATGTCTTGTAGAAAAAAAGGTATAATTGCGTTCATTCGCATGTAGACATCTCCATGCATCGAACAAGTCATGCGTGTGGAGTATGTTTGATAGGGTGGATGGTCTTCTCGGGTCAGTAGTGGTGGTGTCCAGTTTTGGATCAGCTATCAGGTTAAAGTCACCTCCTATGATGAGACGGCCGTATAACATGGAGTTGATTTTCCTGAGGACTTGTTTAACAAATCGCAGCTGGTGCGTATTTGGTGCATAGAGTGTAACTATGGTGAATGGTTTAGCATCAAAGTCTCCAGTTACGATTATGAATCTACCACTATCGGCGATGAAAGAGTTCTTGAGCTGGAAGGAGACAGTGTCTTTAACAGCCACCATAACACCCCCTTTTTTGCCATCAGGTGTGCATGCCAAAAAAAACATGCGGGTAGTTCCTGTTCGTGCACGTAGGGGTTTTGTGCTTCTGGAAGTGAGTCTCCTGAATGAGGAGTACATCCGCCTTGTGTTTGTAGGGCTCGGTCGCCACGCCCCCACCTTAAAGTAACATTTTTGAGATAAAATGGCCACACAAAGGGGTGTATTTTTATAAATAAAATCACAGAGCTATTCATCTGTGAAACTGCAAGTATATTTGTTCTGGGGAAAGGAGGGCAAAATTGATGTTATTTGGCTATGTTCTCTCCAGGTTAAACGTTATTCATTCACACAGAAGAAATACTGCACTATGGATGCTAGATGAAGCTGAAAGTACAAAATAACTATAGTGAGCACACCAATCGATATAGCAGCTGGCACACAAGGTAACTGTACAAAACCTTGTGAATAAATAAAAGTAATACAAGTGCAGCACTTAACAAAAGTGATAAAGTATATATTAAAATAAATACGTTGATAAAAAATCCAACTAATAATAAAGTAAATTATACACAACTGTGAAAAAAGTGTCCGCAAATGTGTAAAAAGCCCATCCAATATTTAAACTTTAGGTGTACTATGCGCTCACGAGAGACATCAAAATAACAAGCAGAAAGTGATATCCAATGAATCTCACCAAAAACTGTGAGGAATTCCAGTGCAAGTGAGCCTCCACCCAAAATATGCACACCGAAATTAGACATATAAAAGCTCCAATAGGTACCGTACTCCTTGGCCGGTATCCCTCAGCCTTTCATGTTGGTAGCGTGGATTCCTTCTTCCAGAACTAAGAGAACTAAGTGCAAAAAGCTCACCAACCAGGTTCCTCTTTTCTTTGCCCAATTATAGGCACATGCTCTGCCTAATAAAGAAATCCATGCCTCGTTGTGTTTCTATACATAGCTTAAAATTGTATTTATTATTGTTAGATTTTGCTAAATTAGATAACATCACATTCAAACAAGCTAATGCTGCTGTGTGTTTAACCAGTTGCAGACTCTGGGCGAACTAGACACACCCTGTGTACAATGATGATGTGTTTTTGGGGGCGTGTCTAGTTCACCCACAGTACATCCAGTCCTTCTGCCCTGCTGCTGGGATCCCTCCCTGTCCCAGTACCTGGCAATTGTACTCTGATTAAACACTGCCGCATTGCCGAGTACACAGAGAAGTTCGGCAGCAGGAGCTTTCAAAAAAAAAAAAAAAAAGCAGTCTTGCAATGTTTATCAATAAAATTGCTCAGCCGCAAATACAGAAAGTTACATTGAAATTTTGCATCATTTGTAACTTTCTGTGTTTTTCATCTACAGATCAAAGGGATGAACTTCAATCTGCAAATGTTAACCATTTAAGGACCGGAAGATTTTCCCCCTCAATGACCAGGCCATTTTTTGCGATCCGTCAATGCGTCGCTTTAACGGACAATTTAACGGTCATGCAATGCTATACCCAAACAAATTTGACATCCTTTTTTTCTCACAAATAGAGATTTCTTTTGATGGTATTTTTTTTTTTTTTTTAATTGTATTTTTATTGAAAAAAGGTAAACAAATACAGCATAACAGTACTTATCATACAGTATTTCAGGAACAATATATTCACATTCGTATATGTTAGGAAACATTTCAAAACATTTCGTAAGCCGGGTAAGAGAGGATATCCAGGAAATAAAAAAAAAAAAAAGAAAGAAAATAAAAGAAAAGAAAAAGTAAACAAGGAAGAAAATAATACAACAAACCAAAATTAAAAATGATCCAGTATTACAATAAGATAGATAAGCATCAGGCGAGTATACCACTATGTAAGGTGATCATCCTAGCAAACGTCATCTCTTCAAAACGCAACATTGATTTTCTAGTCAGCTAAATATATAAGGGGAAGAAGGGAGTTGGGTACAGGAGGGGGGGGGGGGGGGGAGTTCAGTAAAACCTTATCTGAGGTTCAGGAGGATCAGGTTAGGGAATCCCTGTGGGGGGAGCCATATACTGAGTTGTCCCAAGGATCCCATATCTTAGCGAACCTATCCATGGCATCCTCCTCTACTAGTGCTGTCATGTGTTCCATTCTGCGGATATCACTAATACTGTGTACCAGTTGACTCTGGGATGGGGGGGGGGGGGGGGGGTGATAACCAGCATGCTGGAATAGCTCTTTTAGCTGCCAATAGGATGAATGAGGCCTAGAAGGAGATATACAGGGTCCTGTGGGATGGGAATGTCAAAGACCTGTTGAAGTATTGTTAAAACCATAGACCAGAAGGGTGCAATCAATTCACACTGCCAGAAGATATGAAAATGAGTACCTCTGAGCCTACCACATCTCCAACACAGAGGGGAGAGAGAAGGATAATATCGATGTAATATCTCAGGGGTCCTGTACCAAAAGAATAACACCTTATACGCTGTCTCTTTTTGTGCCACACATCGAGAAATTTTAGAGGTGGATGACCACATTTTTGCCCATTGTGGAGGTGAAAGTAGTTGTTGTAAAGCTTGGGACCATTTGATCACGTAATAGTGGGGGTCAATGGAAAGTGGGAGGTTTTCCTGTAATATG
The DNA here is from genome assembly GCA_028564925.1 of Lithobates sylvaticus. NCBI lineage: Eukaryota > Metazoa > Chordata > Amphibia > Anura > Ranidae > Lithobates > Lithobates sylvaticus. Next base: position 112,017,418 of record CM053034.1, on the reverse strand, counting down.
CGATATATATCAGATATAAGTTGCCGTTGGTGTGGTCCTTGTCTTTTGATGGTATTTTTTATCACCTCTGCGGTTTTTATTTTTAGCGCTATAAACAAAAAAATAACGAATATTTTGAAAAAAAAAAAAATAATATTTTTTACTTTTTGCTATAATAAATATCCAAAAAAAAAATGTCTTCATTGGTTTAAGCCAATATGTATTCTTCTACATATCTTTGGTAAAAAAAATTAGTATGTTGATTGGTTTGGGCAAAAGTTATAGCTTGTACAAAATACGGGACATATTTATGGCATTTTTATTATTCTTTTTTTTTTTACTAGTAATGTGGGACTGCGACATTGCGGCAGACAGATAGGACACTTTTGACACTTTTTTGGGACCATTTACATTTATACAGCGATCAGAGCTAAAAATAGCCACTGATTACTGTATAAATGTCACTGGCAGGGAAGGGGTTAACACTAGGGGGCGATCAAGTGGTTAAGTGTGTCCTAGGGAGGCGTTTCTAACTGTGGGGGGAGTGTACTAACTTGAAGTAGAGAGAAATCGCTGTTCCTGATCACTAGGAACAGCAAATCTCGCTCTACTCCCCTGTCTGTTTGCAAAAAAGAAAAAAATGCCTTTTGTTTTGTTTTATTATGTTAAATTGTCTAAGGATTGTGAAAAAAATATATTGTTGCAGGACAATATTCACAAAGCCTTGTTTGTCCTTAAAAAAACAATGTATGTATTACGTTGCTATCTTAAGTAATGACAAAATGATTGCCGAATAAACAGGCTCACATCAGAAATTTGTAAATTGGTCTGGTCCATAAAGGGTAAACAGGTAGGAATGCTGAAGTGGCTAAAGCACTATATATCATTATTGTTTGTTTTTGCAAAAGCTATTATGAGCTAAATAATTTTGTGTGTCTTCACGCAGTTTCAGAACAGAAAAAAAGCTAAGCCCCGGCTGTGAAAAAACATATATTTCCAGGCACCCACCTCTAACCAATGAACTGTCGGCACACCAGAAATAAATTCTGCTTCAACCAACAATTAAACAACAAGAAACAAGTGAAAACAGACCAGTCTTAAGCCCCATACACACGGTCGGACTTTTTCATGGATTCTGTCCGATCGGACAATGTTGTTGAAAAATCAGACCGTGTGTATGCACCATCGGACAGTGTACGTCGGATTGTCCGACGGACAAAGTCTTATCTCCTGCTGGAAAGATTTGCCGACAACACGGTCCGATCACACCAAATCCGATCGTGTGTATGGTTGTCCGACCGGACAAAGTGCTACGCATGCTCAGATCACATTACAAGACCAAAGCTATTGGCTACTAGCCTCTACGTAGTCCCGTCGTAGGCAACAAACGTCACCACGTTCAGAATGATCGGATTTTCCGACAACTTTGTCTGACCGTGTGTACGCAAAACCAACATCAGACAAAGTGTGACGGACATGGTCCGACGGACCTGGTCCTCGGATAATCCGCGCGTGTGTATGGGGCTTTAGTCAATACCGTGACATACAACCGTTGTGCCATTAATAACGATGTACTGGAAAGGATATGAATATATGACGCAAAATATGTCCAAAAAAGGATATAAATATATGCACAAAATAAAGTACATTTAAATAAAAGTCTTTGCAGCCCTTAAACCAATAGGAAAGCAGACATCTGCAAGGATTGAAATGAGGGACCATTGCTCTCTCTAGGTGGAAACACGGTTTATCCACTCCAGGGAAGGCTGCACAATGATGCCAAACACAGTTTGCCACACACAAAGCCACACACAGTGGCAAACACACAGTTTGCCACACACAGAGTGGCTAAATCTAACATTTACCATTGTGTCTGCAAGTTTTTCTTGGAAAAGGTAACATTTACAGTGGTGTGAAAAAGTGTTTGCCCCCTTCCTCATTTCCTGTTCCTTTGCATGTTTGTCACACTTAAGTGTTTCGGAACATCAAACCAATTTAAACAATAGTCAAGGACAACACAAGTAAACACAAAATGCAATTTGTAAATGAAGGTGTTTATTATTAACCACTTGCCGACCGCCCCCTGTATATATACGTCGGCAGAATGGCACGTACAGGCAGAACCACGTACCTGTACGTGCCATTCTTCCGGCGGGTGGGGGGTCCGATCGGACCCCCCCCGGCCGGCGGGGACGGTCGGGATCGCTTCAGGAGCGATCCGGGATGAGGGGACGGCCAGTGGTTTCTGGCCACCCCCTCGCGATCGCTCCTGGCGAATCAGATGCTTCCTCTGTCTGTGTCAATCAAAACACAGGCAGAGGAAGTGATGTCACGCTCGGTGCGCCGGTCTATGTGACCGGAACGCCGAGCTGTGAACGTCTAAAGGTTAGTGCACCAACAGTACACTGACACCAGTACACATAGGCACACAAAACACCCCCCTGTCACCCCCAGATCACCCCCCAGATCACCCCCTCCCCCCCCAGTCACAGTGTCACTAATTGCAGTGATCATTTTTTTACTGATCACTGCATTTAGTGTCAGTGTGACTGTAATAACTGTCAGTGCAGTTAGTTTTAGGTCCAAGGTAGCCCCTACCCCCCCCTAATAAAGGTTTAACCCCTTGATTGCCCCCCAGGTAACCCTTTCACCCCCTTTTGCCAGTGTCACTAAGCAATCGTTTTTCTGATCGCTGTATTAGTGTCACTGCTGTCGCTAGGTAACCATTTTTTTTTTTTAGGTAACCGCCATGTTTATATAGGTTCATAAATAGGTTTATAGGTCAGGTACCCCCATATTACAACCTAAATAAAGGTTTTAACCCCTTGATTGCCCCTAGAGTTAACCCTTTCACCAGTGATCACTGTATAACTGTCACTGGTGACGCTGGTTAGCCAGTTAGTTATTTCGTTATTTAGGTTCCCCGTCAGGTTTTTATATAGCGTCAGGTACCCCCATATATTACCTAATAAAGGTTTTAACCCCCTGATTGCCCCTAGTTAACCCTTTCACCCCCTTTTGCCAGTGTCACTAAGCGATCGTTTTTCTGATCGCTGCATTAGTGTCGCTAGGTAACCAGTTTTTTTTTGTATTACTGTTACGGGTGACGCTGGTTAGTTAGCTTTATTTTTTATACTGTCAGGGCACCCGCCATTTATTACCCAATAACGGTTTAACCCCCTGATCGCCTGGCGGGTGATATCAATTAGGTTTTAGGGTCAAATAAGGTCTGCGTCGCCCCAGGTTAGTGCCAGTACCGCAAACACCCACGCGCAAAGCATACACCTCCCTTAGTGGTACAGTATCTGAACAGATCAATATCTGATCTGATCAGATCTATACTAGCGTCCCAGCAGTTTAGGGTTCCAAAAAAAAACGCATTGTTAGCGGGATCAGCCCAGATACCTGCTAGCACCTGCGTTTTCCCCCTCCGCCCAGCCCAGCCCACCCAAGTGCAGTATCGATCGATCACTGTCACTTACAAAACACTAAGCACACATAACTGCAGCGTTCGCAGAGTCAGGCCTGATCCCTGCGATCGCTAACATTTTTTTTGTGGTAGCGTTTTGATTCAGTCGCTTCAGTCAGGAGCTTTTTTACCTGTGAATCTCAAAAAAAATAAAAAAAATAAAAATAGTTGTCGTTTTATTGTTCTCTCTCTCACTCTATTCTCTCTCTATTGTTGCTCTTTTTTTACTCCATTCTATTCTGCAATGTTTTATTATGTTTTATCATGTTTTATCATGCTTGCTTTTCAGGTATGTAATTTTGTTTACTGTGTTTTAGTGTTAAGCATTTTTTTGTTTTCAGGTGCGCCATTCAGTTGCAACGCGGATTTATTTATCTTGACAGCAACAGCGTTTGCTCCCACGATACATAAAGCCGCGACTCCAACGCTGTAGGAGGTGATTTCACCACCACAGTTAAAAAAAAGAGCATATATGCCGAAGCATGGGGGCAGCAGGGGGGGGGGAGGAGCGATTGGCTCCTAATGCCACGTACATACGGTCGAAATTCCGACCGTGTGTACACGGCATAACTTTTGCGGGAGGATGCCCCCATGCATCGGCATATATAAATGGTGCATGTATGCCCATCATTAGAAGTGGGTGGATGAAGGGAGGTATTCTAATGGTGGGCATACCCACCAATCAATCTCTTTTTTTCGTTCAGCCAAGAGGCTGCATGAAAAAAAAAAGATTACAATATATGTCCAGCATGTTGCTGGACTTTGAATGGTTATACCAGAATGATGCCTGCAGGTTTAGGTATCATCTTGGTATCATTCTTTTCAGCCAGTGATCGGCTTTCATGTAAAAGCAATTCTAGCGGGTAATTAGCCTCTAGACTGCTTTTACAAGCAGTGGGAGGGAATGTCCCCCCTCCCGGATATAAACCGCGCCATTGGGAAATTGGGAAAGCATTTTATCACACCAATCTTGGTGTGGTCAGATGCTTTGAGGGCAGAGGAAAGATCTAGGGTCTAATAGACCCCAATTTTTTCAAAAAAAGAGTACCTGTCACTGCCTATTGCTATCATAGGGGATATTTACATTCCCTGAGATAACAATAAAAATCATAACAAAGAAAAAAAATGGAAGGAACAGTTTAAAAATAAAATAAAAAAGCTAAATAAATAAAAAAAAAAACAAAAAAAAAAAAAAAAAGCACCCCTGCCCCCCCTTCTCTTGCGCAAAGGCGTACACAAGCGTTGGTCTGGCGTCATATGTAAACAGCAATTGCACCATGCATGTGAGGTATCACCGCGAAGGTCAGATCGAGGGCAGTAATTTTAGCAGTAGACCTCCTCCGTGAATCTAATGTGGTATCATGTAAAGGCTTTTAAAGGCTTTTAAAAATGTATGTAGTTTGTCGCCACTGCGTGTTTGTGCGCAATTTTAAAGCATGTCGTGTTTGGTATCCATGTACTCGGCCTAAGATCATATTTTTTATTTCATCAAAAATTTGAGCAATATAGTGTGTTTTAGTGCATTAAAATAAAAAAAAGTGTATTTTTTCCACAAAAAATGCGTTTGAAAAATCGCTGCGCAAATACTGTGTGGAAAAAAAAAATGCAACACCCACCATTTTAATCTGTAGGGCCTTTGCTTTAACATTATATATAGTGTTTGGGGGTTCAACGTAATTTTCTTGCAAAAAAAAAATATGTTTTCATGTAAACAAAAAGTGTTAGAAAGGGCTTTGTCTACAAGTGGTTAGAAGAGTGGGTGACGTGTGACATAGGCTTCTAAATGTTGTGCATAAAATGCCAGGACAGTTCAAACCCCCCCCAAATGACCCCATTTTGGAAAGTAGACACCCCAAGCTATTTGATGAGAGCAATGTTGAGCCCATTAAATATTTTTTTTTTTTGTCCCAAGAGATTGAATAATGAAAAAAAAAAAAAAATATATATATTTTTTTTACAAAAAGTTGTCACTAAATGATATATTGCTCAAACATGTCATGGGCATATGTGGAAATACACCCCAAAATACATTCTGTTGCTTCTCCTGAGTACGGGGATACCACATGTGTGGGACTTTTTGGGAGCCTAGCTGCGTACGGAACCCCAAAAACCAATCACCGCCTTCAGGCTTTCTAAGGGTGTAATTTTTTTATTTCACTTCTCACTGCCAATCACAGTTTCGGAGGCCATGGAATGCCCAGATGGCATAAAACCCCCCAAAATGACCCCATTTTGGAAAGTAGACACCCCAAGCTATTTGCTGAGAGGTATGGTGAGTATTTTGCAGATCTCGCTTTTTGTCACAAAGTTTTGAAAATTGAAAAAAAAAAAAAAAAAAAAATTTTTTTTTCTTTACTTTCTTAATTTTCAAAAACAAATGAGAGCTGTAAAATACTCACCATGCCTCTCAACAAATAGCTTGGGGTGTCTACTTTCCAAAATGGGGTCATTTGGGGGGGTTTTGTGCTATTTTGGCATTTTATGGCCTTCGAAACGGTGATAGGTAGTGAGGAGTGAAATCAAAAATTTGCACCCTTAGAAATCCTGAAGGCGGTGCTTGGGTTTCGGGGCCCCGTACGCGGCTAGGCTCCCAAAAAGTCCCACACATGTGGTATCCCCATACTCAGGAGAAGCAGCAAAATGTATTTTGGGGTGCAATTCCACATATAACTATGGCATGTGTGAGCAATATATCATTTAGTGACAACTTTTTGAAAAAAAAAAAAAATCTTTTTTATTTTTGTCTTTATTCAATCACTTGGGACTAAAAAAAAAAATATTCAATGGGCTCAACATGCCTCTCAGCAAATAGCTTGGGGTGTCTACTTTCCAAAATGGGGTCATTTGGGGGGGTTTTGTACTTCTCTGCCATTTTAGCACCTCAAGAAATGAAATAGGCAGTCATAAATTAAAAGCGGTGTAAATTCCTGAAAATGTACTCTAGTTTGTAGACGCTATAACTTTTGCGCAAACCAATAAATATACGCTTATTGGCATTTTTTTTACTAAAGACATGTGGCTGAATACATTTTGGCCCAAATGTTTGACTAAAATTGAGTTTATTAGATTTTTTTTATAACAAAAAGTAGAAAATCTCTTTTTTTTTCAAAATTTTCGCTCTTTTTCCGTTTATATCGCAAAAAATAAAAATCACAGAGGCAATCAAATACCATCAAAAGAAAGCTCTATTTGTGGGAAGAAAAGGACGCAAATTTCGTTTGGTTACAAAATTGCATGACCGCGCAATTACCAGTTAAAGTAGTGCAGTGCGAAATTGAAAAAAGACCTCTGGTCCTTTGGCTGCCAAATGGTCCGGGGCTGAAGTGGTTAAAGGTGAAAAAAAATCATTTTTTTTTTCTTCAGCCATTCGGTGGTGGACTTGCTGGTGTGTTTAGGATCATTGTCCTGCTGCAGAACCCAAGTTCGTTTCAGCTTGAGTACACGAACAGATGGTCGGACATTCTCCTTCAGGATCTCTTGGTAGACAGCAGAATTCATAGTTCCTTTTATCACGGCAAGTCTTCCAGGTCCTGAAGCAGCAAAACAGCCCCAGACCATCACACTACCACCACCATATTTTACTGTTGGTATAATGTTCTTTTTCTGAAATGCAGTGTTCCTTCTACGCCAGATATACTTGGACACACACCTTCCAAAGAGTTCCACTTTTGTCTCATCGGTCCACAGAATGTTGTCCCAAAAGTCTTGGGGATCATCAAGATGTGTTGTGGAGAAATTGAGACGAGCTTTGATGTTCTTTTTGCTCAGCAGTGGTTTTCTCCTTGGAACTCTGCCATGCAGGCCATTTTTTGCCCAGTCTTTTTCTGATGGTGGAGGCATGAACGCTGACCTTAACTGAGGCAAGTGAGGCCTGCAGTTCCTTGGACGTTGTTGTGGGGTCTTTTGTGACCTCTTGGATGAGTCGTCGCTGCGCTCTTGGGGTAATTTTGGGCGGCCGACCACTCCTGGGAAGGTTCACCACTGTTCCATGTCTTCGCCATTTGTGGATAATGGCTCTCACTGTGGTTCGCTGGATTCCCAAAGCTTTGGAAATGGCTTTATAACCCTTTCCAGACTGATAGATCTCAATTACTTTCTTTCTCAATTGTTCCTGAATTTCTTTGGGTCTCGGCATGATGTGTAGCTTTTAAGGATCTTCTGGTGGACCTTACTGTGTCAAGCAGCTCCTATTTAAGTGATGCCTTGATTGTGAACAGGTGTGGCAATAATCAGGCCTGGGTGTGGCTAGAGAAATTGAACTCAGGTGTGGACAACCACAGTTATAGTATGTTTTAACAAGGGGGGCAATCACTTTTTCACACAGGGCCATGATGGTTTGGATTTTTTTTCACCTTTAATAATAAACACCTTCATTTACAAATTGCATTTTGTGTTTACTTGTGTTGTCCTTGACTATTGTTTAAATTGGTTTGATGTTCCGAAACACTTAAGTGTGACAAACATGCAAAGGAACAGAAAATGAGGAAGGGGGCAAACACTTTTTCACACCACTGTACATTTGCCTTGCCATTTTTTTTCACTAAGGAGTAGATGATGCCAACTTAGCAAGAAAACTAGCAATTAGAATAATAGATAAGGTCAATCTATCTGTGATTTAAGGTGGCAAGGTTTGCAGCATAGACGCCTTTCTTAAAACATCAAAATAGGTAGGCAGTATTGTATGCTCCAACTAGCATTGTTTACATTAAAGTGTGAATAATGTGCTTTTCAGGGTCTTAAGTTGCTTTTATTTATTTTTATTTTTTCCTGTTTCTAAATCAGTGCTAGACCAACTGTCGATCAGGGAAATAAAAAAAACCTTATAGTCTGTATGAGCTGCAGGATTTTGAGCTTAAAGAAGCAAATTGGTTTGGTTCTTCCCCAAACCAGTCTGCCATTTTAAAATATATATATTTTTTTATTTACTATAAATAGTTATCTTTTCTATTATTACATTTTTTTGCAACGTTATTGTTTTTTTTTAAATGCCTTCAATTTTATACATAAACAATGTTCTAACCAATCACCTCTTTGTGGCTTTGTTTGTGTAATATTTTAACAATATTTGAACTTAAGCCAGCCATACATGGAACGAAATTCGGCTGATTCAGCAGGGTCCAGCCAAATTGTTATCCATATATGGGCTCTACCGATTGACTTCTGTTCAACTGACCTGCAGGATTTTTCCTCTTAATCAGTGCTGCAGGCTCTTAGTTAATATTGATGGTTAGAAAGTCTCCCCACTGTCAGAATACAATAGTTCAGAGGGGGAGGATTCCCCAATCCACATTGAGTGTGTGGATGGAGGAACCTGTTGGATGAACAAAAAAAACAAAAAAAACAAACTCATCTGTGGGCTACTTTATGTAACATTGAATGTAGGTTTTATTAAAGGAGTAGAGTTGGTTATCTTTGAAATACTTATCTAGTTATAAATAAGGTTTTAGTTTAAACTTAATCTCATATACCTTTTCAAATTAATGAGTTAAGCTGGTTCATTGTGCCAAGTGATTTGTACTTAGCTTAGTGAACTAAATGAAACTCTGCATACTCAAGTCATGTAAGCATGTGGAATTAAAACACAGGTAACAATTGGTACTGCACATGTTTGATTATGCTAAACTGGTACAGCTTCACTATAGTCACCAAACTAATTGAAATAATACTATATCTCACAAAAGTGAGTACACCCCTCACATTTTTGTAAATATTTTATTCTACGGAGGGAGTCAAGTGCCCCCTATGCTCTGCTACCAAACCATCACTTTCTCATCGCCTTTGGTCCTGCTCCCTCATCTCCTCTTTTTGGGATCAGGGGGGGGGGGGGGGGTTTTTGGGGGTGCGTGGGGGGGGGGGGGGGGGTGGGGGGGGGGGGGGGGGGGGGGGGGGGGGGGGGGGGGGGGGGGGGGGGGGGGGGGGGGGGGGGGGGGGGGGGGGGGGGGGGGGGGGGGGGGGGGGGGGGGGGGGGGGGGGGGGGGGGGGGGGGGGGGGGGGGGGGGGGGGTGTGTGGTGGTGGTTTTTGGGTGTGTGTGTGGGGGGGGGGGGGGGGGGGGGGGGGGGGGGGGGGGGGGGGGGGGGGGGGGGGGGGGGGGGGGGGGGGGGGGGGGGGGGGGGGGGGGGGGGGGGGGGGGGGGGGGGGGGGGGGGGGGGGGGGGGGGGGGGGGGGGGGGGGGGGGGGGGGGGGGGGGGGGGGGGGGGGGGGGGGGGGGGGGGGGGGGGGGGGGGGGGGGGGGGGGGGGGGGGGGGGGGGGGGGGGGGGGGGGGGGGGGGGGGGGGGGGGGGGGGGGGGGGGGGGGGGGGGGGGGGGGGGGGGGGGGGGGGGGGGGGGGGGGGGGGGTGGGGGGGGGGGGGGGGGGGGGGGGGGGGGGGGGGGGGGGGGGGGGGGGGGGGGGGGGGGGGGGGGGGGGGGGGGGGGGGGGTGGGGGGGGGGGGGGGGGGGGGGGGGGGGGGGGGGGGGGGGGGGGGGGGGGGGGGGGGGGGGGGGGGGGGGGGGGGGGGGGGGGGGGGGGGGGGGGGGGGGGGGGGGGGGGGGGGGGGGGGGGGGGGGGGGGGGGGGGGGGGGGGGGGGGTGGGGGGGGGGGGGGGGGGGGTGGGGGGGGGGGGGGGGGGGGGGGGGGGGGGGGGGGGGGGGGGGGGGGGGGGGGGGGGGGGGGGGGGGGGGGGGGGGGGGGGGGGGGGGGGGGGGGGGGGGGGGGGGGGGGGGGGGGGGGGGGGGGGGGGGGGGGGGGGGGGGGGGGGGGGGGGGGGGGGGGGGGGGGGGGGGGGGGGGGGGGGGGGGGAGTTATTCTTTTAATATTCAAAGTAACGCTACTGTCTCTCCCTAAAGACCCCCTTCTCCTAATTTTTGGTTATTGGGACCCCATTCTGTTACCGTAGTCATCCTCTCCAGCTAAAGCAACACCTCCGGGGGGACCCCCCCCCCTCTCTCCCTCAAAAGATTGGATCTTGATATGTCTAGTCATTGCAAGGAGACTCATTCTCAGATATTGGATTTCACCTCAAGGTCCGCCCATTACCCAACTCAAAAAGGACTGTCTTAATCTTCTCTACAGAGAACGCCTCCTCACGGATTTCAAGGACCCTAAATCCAGAACTCGTTTCCTCATTAGATGGCAATTGTTTATCTCCGCTGTCCTCTCCCCAGAAGACCAACAGGATCTCCAAAGGCTTTCCTTCTCATATAATGAGCCAATCCCTGAGGACTCGTAATTCACAATGACGTTCCTTGAGGTCATCTCTTTCACCATCACCAAACTTGGGGGACACCTTTTGGAACCCCACCTTAGGACGATGCATCTTCCGAAGCCTGCAAGTCTTCTCCCCCCCCCTTTGTGCCTCCCTGGTTGCACACCTCAACCCCCACCGTTATTTTTCTATTACCATGTTATCAGGGGTTAGCATTCCGATCCATCCAGTTTTCTAATATATTTGCTAGTAAACTGTATACTTTGACCATATTCTATCTGTTTTCATTGCCACTTGAATCTCTTTAGACAGGGATTTCATGTAATAATTGTCTGCCCAGCAACCCCACAGCGTTAGTTGTTTTTGCTTTGTCTTTTTTAAACACTTCAATGCTGTTCTTCAACTGTTCTGGCTTACTGACATGTATGCTGCTTTCAAATTTTCGTTTGTATTGATCTCGTGCAGTTACTGTAAAAATGACTGACAATAATCTGTAAATATGTCTTTATATTTTTCTTTAACCCAATAAAAACATTTTGAAAAAAAAAAAAATATATATTTTATTCTATTTTTTCATGTGACAATACTGAAGAAATTACACTTTGCTACAATGTAAAGCAATGAATGTACAGCTTGTATAATGGTGTAAATTAGCTGCACCCTCAAAATAACTCAACACACAGCCATTAATGTCTAAACCGCTGACAACAAAAGTGAGTACACCCCAAGTGAAAATGTCTAAATTGGGCACAATTAGCCATTTTCCCTCCCCTGAGTCATGTGACTCATTAGTGTTACAAGGTCTCAGATGTGAATGGGGAGCAGGTGTGATACATTTGGTGTTATCGCTCTCACTCTCTCATACTGGTCACTGGAAGTTCAACATGGCACCTCATGGCAAAGAACTCTCTGAGTATCTGAAAGAAAGAATTGTTGCTCTACATAAAGATGGCCTAGGCTAAAATAAGATTGCCAAGATCCTGAAAATGAGCTGCAGCACAGTGGCCAAGACCATACAGCTGTTTAACAAGACAGGTTCCACTCAGAACAGACTTCGCCATCACTGACCAAAGAAGTTGAGTGCACGTGCTCAGCGTCATATCCAGAGGTTGTCTTTGGGAAATAGACATATGAGTTCTGCCAGCATTGCTGCAGAAGTTGAAGGGGTGGGGGGTCAGCCTGTCAGTACCCAGACCATACGCCGCACACTGCATCAAATTGGTCTGCATGGCTGTCCTCCCAGAAGAAAGCCTCTTCTAAAGATGATGCACAAGAAAGCCCGAAAACAGTTTGCTAAAGACAAGCAGACTAAAGACATGGATTACTGGAACAATGTCCTGTGGTCTGATGAGACCAAGATAAACTTATTTGGTTCAGATGGTGTCAATCGTGTGTGGCGGCAACCAGGTGATGAGTACAAAGACAAGTGTGTCTTGCCTGCAGTCAAGCATGGTGGTGGGAGTGTCATGGTCTGGGGCTGCTTGAGTGCTGGCGGCACTGGGGAGCTACAGTTCACTGAGGGAACCATGAATGCCAACATGTACTGTGACATACTGAAGCAGTGCATGATCCCATCCCTTCGGAGACTGGGCAGCAGGGCAGTATTCCAACATGATATTGACCACAAACACACACCCAAAATGACCACTGCCTGGCCAAAGAAGCTGAGGGTAAAGGTGATGGACTGACCAAGCATGTCTCCAGACCTAAATCGAGCATCTGTGGGGCATCCTCAAACAGAAGGTGGAGGAGCGCAAGGTCTCTAACATCCACCAGCTCTGTGATGTCATGGAGGAGTGGAAGAGGACTCCAATGGCAACCTGGGAATCTCTGGTGAACTCTATGCCAAAGAGGGTTAAGGCAGTGCTGGAAAATAATGGTGGCCACACAAAACTTTTGACACTTTGGGCCCAATTTGGCCATTTTCACTTAGGGGTGTACTCACTTTTGTTGCCAGTGGTTTAGACATTAATGGCTGTGTGTTGAGTTATTTTGAGGGGACTGCAAATTTACACTGTTATACAAGCTGTACAGTCACTACTTTACATTGTAGCAAAGTGTCACATGAAAAGATAGAATAAAATATTTACAAAAATGTGAGGGGATGTTTTGTTTGTCCCTGTGTGGCACAACTACAACCATGGCAGCCAACACAGCTTTATCTAGTTAGAGATTATTTACTTTGCACATAGTTCATACAAAACTTTATATCATGTACTGATGCTCCTCCATAGCAAGTTCTATCATCAACAAGAATCATTAATTGTGTTCAAACAAGTGTGATAGGGGCCAGAAGTGCACCAAAATACCTGCTGCTCCCAACACCCCCTAGTCCACATTGTGCATGCCGCCGAAGTACAAAAAAAGAAGGAAGACCGCGCAGAGGTCATTAACTATCTGCTGCGGACTCAGGAACGCTGCAGCATGTCCCAAGATGGCGCCGGCAGCCCTGCCTCTCCGTCCTCACAAGCTTCACAGGATGTCTTGGCTCCTTCACAGGACTGTGAGTACTCTCCCCATCTTACAAAGGCTGATTTAGACAAAAGCCTGGAGTCTATTTACAGCAAAATAGCCACTAAATTTCAGACTGAACTACACAAAAGCACTAATATTTTAACACAGGAGATCTCTGCTTTGGGAGCCCGTACTGATCGCTTAGATACTAAGCATGATGAACTCAGTATAGCCCACAATGATCTATCTAGAGAATTTGAATTCCTTACTGCGAATGTCTCCGAATTACAATCCCAAGTCGAAGACCTCGACAATCGCAACCAAAGAAACAATATCTGGATCAGAGGGGTTCCTGAGACCACCTCTGACCTTATACCTGCTATGTATAAATTGTTTCAATTCCTCCTGCCAGACCATGAGATTGATTCTTTTACCTGCGACCGTATACATCGGGCTCTCCGCCCCACCTGACAAACCCCCTTGTGACATTGTCCTCTGCCTAAAAGACTTCCTCATTAAAGAAGAAATCCTCAGGGCTGCCCGCAACTCTCCCAGTATCTCCCTGGATGGTACTCCAATACAAATATATCTGGACATCTCTCCAGCAACTTTAGACAGACGTCGCAAGATGAAGGATGTTACCATGGTGCTGGCAAACGCTCACATTTGCTACAGATGGGGCTTCCCCTTTAAACTCTCCGTTCCCCATAACGGTACGACATATATAGCAACTACACTCTCGGAAGGACATGACATTCCGGTTAAATTGGGCCTCTTAAACGCTGAATCCCTGCCTCGCCCACCTTTCACACCCAGACCAACACCCATCTGGAGCACACTCTCTCTGAGACAAGATCGCAGACGCCCCAGTCATGAAGCCGGCCAAAACGCCCATCAAAACTGACCACAGGCACTTTTTCATCACTATTAAGGACTCTTTCCTACTGCTCATACTGAATCTTAACCATCCCTTGGAGTCTCCTGATGTCTGAGCACCATCTACTGTCCTTTTTTGGAAGTGCCGGTACACAGTTTATTTGACATCACAAACTGTTTCTCACTTCCTTGTTCAGCAAGCTTCCAGACTACCTTGAGCCCTGGTTCACACCTATGCGAATTCGCAGGACATTTCAAAATACATTGATTTCAATGAGGCATGTTCACATATCTCCGGTGTATGCGCACTGCGCATTGCATAAAAACTGTGTGTGTCTTTTGGGCAGTGCGGTGCGGATCAGGTGCAAAATTCAGGCCCATTATCTTTTATGGGCACGCATCTGATTCACACCTGGATTGCGTTGTGAACAAAAATTTGCAACTCATTGTACTACTGAGGGGGAAGTCCACGCCAAATTAAAAAAAAAAAAAAAAAAAACGGCATGGATTCCCCCTCCAGGAGCATACCAGGCCCTTAGGTCTGGTATGGATTTTAAGGGTAACCCCCTACGTCGAAAAAACGACGTGGGGTCCCCCCAAAATCCATACCAGACCCTTATCCAAGCACGCAGCCTGGCAGGTCAGGAAAGGGGGTGGGGACGAGCGAGCGCCCCCCCTCCAGAACTGTACCAGGCCGCATGCCCTCAACATGGGGGGTCGGTGCTTTGGGGAAGGGGGCGCCCTGCGGCCCCCCCACCCCAAAGCACCTTGTCCCCATGTTGATGAGGACAAGGGCCTCTTCCCGACAACCCTGGCCATTGGTTGTCGGGGTCTGCGGGCAGGGGGCTTATCAGAATCCGGGAGCCCCCTTTAAAAAGGGGGCCCCCAGATCCCGGCCCCCCACCCTATGTGAATAAGTATGGGGTACAATGTACCCCTACCCATTCACCTAAGGTGTAAAAGTGTAAATAAAAAAAATATACACAATTTGTAAAAATATTTTATAGCACTGCTCCGGGGGTCTTCTACCGTCTTTGGGGGGTCTTCTCGCCGGACTCCTCCGCTCTCGTCTGCTCTTTTACCCACTCTTTCACGAGCAGAGGAGCCCGGCTTTCTTCTTCGTCATCGCCGCCGTCGCCTGGGGGTCTCGTTACGCCTTCGGGGGTCTTCGGGGGTCTCTTCTGTTCTTGCTGCTGTCGCCGCCTTCTGCGCCGCCGCCGTCTTTTTCTTTTTCTTCTTCTTAAGATGTTGACTCGTCGCTCTCTGTGGCCGGAATGGCAGAGACACGCGGTGTTGTGACTTATATAGGGACAAGGGGCAGGGTCACATGCTCATGTCACATGGTGACCCCGCCCACATATGATGTCACAGTCCCAGCATCCTCCGGGACTGTGACATCATATGTGGGCTGGGTCACCATGTGACATGAGCATGTGACCCTGCCCCTTGTCCCTATATAAGTCACAACACCGCGTGTCTCTGCCATTCCGGCAAGAGAGAGCGACGAGTCAACATCTTAAGAAGAAGAAGAAAAAAAAGACGGCGGCGGCGCAGAAGGCGGCGACAGCGGCAAGAACAGAAGAGACCCCGGAAGACCCCCGAAGGCGGAACTAGACCCCCAGATGACGGCGGCGATGACGAAGAAGAAAGCCGGGCTCCTCCGCTCGTGAAAGAGCTAGGTAAAAGAGCAGAAGAGAGTGGAGGAGTCCGGCGAGAAGACCCCCCAAGACGGAAGAAGACCCCCGGAGCAGTGCACCTTAGGTGAATGGGTAGGGGTACAACGTACCCCATACTCATTCACATAGGGTGGGGGGCCGGGATATGGGGGCCCCCTTATTAAAAGGGGGCTCCCGGATTCCGATAAGCCCCCCGCCCGCAGACCCCAACAACCAATAGCCAGGGTTGTCGGGAAGAGGCCCTTGTCCTCATCAACATGGGGACAAGGTGCTCTGGGGTGGGGGGGCCACAGGGCGCCCCCTTCCCCAAAGCACCCACCCCCCATGTTGAGGGCATGCAGCCTGGTATGGTTCAGGAGGGGGGGGCGCTCGCTCGTCCCCACCCCTTTTCCTGACCTGCCAGGCTGTATGCTCGGATAAGGGTCTGGTATGGATTTGGGGGGGGACCCCCACGCCGTTTTTTTCGGCGTAGGGGGTTACCCTTAAAATCCATACCAGACCTAAGGGCCTGGTATGCTCCTGGAGGGGGAATCCATGCCGTTTTTTTTTTTTTTTTAAATTTGGCATGGATTTCCCCCTCAGAAGTAGTACAATGAGTTACGAATTTATGTTAGCAGCTGATTCGCACCTAAAACGCTGACAAACCGCAGAACAGCCAACGTTTCAGTGTGCAGTCACGCTGGACATGAAATTCGCACTGCACTGGTGTGAACCCAGGCTGAATGTTTGATCTTCTCACCCTGGATAACTTTTATACCCTTACAGGTCACATTAAGATTACCTGCATACCATGCCATTTGTATGATCCCTATACTGTTTGGCTGAGAACTAACCAATCCCCCTCCTTTTCTTTTTCCTATTTTTTGGGGGATTTGTTGTTTTGCCTACGCTCTTACTATATGATGAGTTATCCGGGACTTCCTTTATTTTCTATTAGATACTGTCCTCAGACCCTTGGTCGTGGAGACAACCCATGTTGATTTATTTTCCATGCACATACTATTTGTTCTCTTTTTTTTTTTCTCTTTTTTTTACCTAGCAAGATAGGTCGGTGGTTGTTGATGCCATGCCACCCAACTCCTCTTATATCCCGACTTCCTCCAGAAGTCTGGATACGACCTCGGGAGTTAAGGGCGCTTTCGCCCTCTACCTGTATAATTTCAATGTTTCAGGTTCTTGCTACTTGCAACCTGACCCAATATTAGTCCAGCTCAAAATCATTATGATGGCATTTTTTTTGTTGTTTTTTTGGTTGAACCGATTCAAGTTATGTTTTTGTTATTTCAGTTACCGAAGCATTACAGTTACAGCCTTCAGTCACTCCAATTATCTGATGCATGGAGGGCACACAATACAGGTGCAAGAGATTTCACCTTTACTCTCACCCCCATAACTCATTTGCTAGACTAGATTACATTTTCTGTACCCCCATTATTTTGAAAAACTAAACACAATCTGCTACCCACCTCTGCCCTTGGTCTGATCACAATATGGTTACCCTGTCTACATCTTTGATTGGCCTGTCAGACACCCCTTACCCTTACACTTCGAGACACCCCTCCTCATGGACCCTATAAAACGCCAAGAAATTTCTATGGCTATCCAAGAATATTTCACTATAAATGCCACCCCAGATATGCCCCCTAGCACTCTTTGGGTTGCCCACAAAGCGGTATTAAGAGGCTGTCTCATTAGTATTGCATCACGGAAAAACAAAGAACACTGGCAACAAATTTACACGTTAACCACTAAATTGGATAAATTACACAGAATTCAAATAGGTAACCCATCGAGGTCCAACGAACAGGTGGTAGCTGAGAAAAGAATTGAGTTGGATACCCTATTATCAACCAAGACTGAAAAGTCTCTTCGTTGGTCCAGGGCCAAATTTCTCCTGCATAGCAACACTGCGTCTTCTATGTTTGCCCATAAATTGAATGAATCCTTGCACCCTCCACATCTCTATAAACTCCGCAATTCATCAGGTAAGGTAGTCTCCCACCCCAAAGAGGTCCTGAACATTTTTGACATTTTTTACTCTAAACTA
This sequence comes from Lithobates sylvaticus, assembly GCA_028564925.1. NCBI lineage: Eukaryota > Metazoa > Chordata > Amphibia > Anura > Ranidae > Lithobates > Lithobates sylvaticus. Next base: position 111,999,732 of record CM053034.1, on the reverse strand, counting down.
CTCTCTCACCATCCTCCTTTCCCTTCCCAATCCTCTCAGGACTGGCTGTCCTTCCTTCCCCTACCCACATTATCAACATCACAAACAGATTTTCTTAATGCTCTCTTCACAGAAGAGCTATTGGGAGTAATTAAATCCCTAAAACGCTCTGTGGCCCCGGGCCCAGATGGGTTTATGGCTAGTTATTACAAACATTTTGCCCCCATTTTAATTCCACGTCTTACTACCATGTTTAACAAAATTCTTAAAGGAGACCAGTTCCCTACCGAAATGACCTTAGCCAACATGTCCCTTCTCCCCAAGCCTCTTAAAGATCATAGCTTTTGAACATCCGGAAGATTTCTCTTGGTGGAGCTCCAACTCTTTGGTCACTTTGGCTGACCTCCAAATAGGTGACTCCTTAGCCAAATTTGACCTCCTCCGCACACAAAAACAAATCCCACTTAGGGAGCACTACCACTATCAGCAAATGAGACATTTTTACACTTCCTGCTTTGCCCTCTCTCCATCCTCCGCCCCTACACAATTTGAACAGATCTGCCGTGACTCTCCCAGAGGAAAGGGCCTCATTTCTACCCTTTGTAAAACAGTTTTATCTGCAGGATTCCCAGGGGAACTACCATATAAAAGTAAATGGGAGTCAGACTGTAATGAACAGTTCGCTCAAGAGGACTGGGACACAATGCTGGATAACTTGCACAAATCCACAAAATCATTAGCTGTTAGAGAAACGTCCTATAAAGTACTGACTAGATGGTATTACACCCCTTCTAGGCTTCATTCCATATTTCCAGGGACGTCCAGATTATGTTTCAGGGGCTGTCAGCTCCCGGGTACTTTTAGGCACATATTTTGGGACTGTAGCCTACTCTCCCCAGTTTGGAAGAAAGTAATGGCCATAGCGTCTGCAATTTCTGGTACATCTTTACAGCTCACAATCTCTATGTGCCTATTGGGGGCATCAATTCCAGGTATCTTCCGAAACGAAGAATGCCTTATTCATACTATTTGCATAGCTACTCTATGGGCCATTGCTCTGCACTGGAAGTCCCCTACAGTTCCTCTATCCTCTGTCCTGAAAAGAATAGATTCCATTATGCTGATGGAAAGGATTTTATATACATTATGTGATAAAATGCACCTGTTCGAACGTAGATGGAATACCTGGAAAACTCATAGGAATATCTTACTACCACAGGATTAATCACCATCATGGGTTACCAGTCCCCGCTCTATTGAAATGCTCAGGTATACACTTCCCCTATATCTAACAGGATATGCTATGGCAGATATTAATGATCAGTAATTTGTTTTGTTTTTCTTAAATTTCCTGTATGCTTCTGAAATGTTCTTTTTCTTTTTGCATTTCTATTAATGTTCCTATAACATTTATTAGATTTTAAGTACTGTCAATTGACTGCATGATTCTATTTGCCTCAAAAAAACTTTGTAATAAAAAAAAAAGATAAAAGCTGGTGTCCTTATTGCTGTACGCTCCACAGTAGTGTCTCAATTACTTCACTCTGAGAGAGATCCCTACGGTAGATATGTCATCCTACATGCCTCCATCAATAGCCACACCATGATTATTGTCAACATCTATGCCCCAAACACCCACAAAAGTCTTTTTTATAAAACTGTACTGTGGAAACTGGAACCCTTCCGACAGAGCACCCTAATTCTCTGTGGCGACTTTAATCAAATAGTAGATCCCGCTCTAGATTACTCCAACCCATCTCGTAAACAGTCCACTGCTCTCTCCTCTCTATGAGCTGAAGACTTATTCCATCAATGGAGGTGTCTACATGATGCAGAAAGGGATTACACCTTCTATTCACACACTAAAAAATCCTATTTAGGATAGACATGTTTCTGGTAGATAAGCATACCCTCTAAGCAGTCCAAGATGGCAAAATTTACACTATTATGTGGTCTGACCACACCCCAATATTGCTCAAACTATTCCCCCCTCATCCCACACAATCGAGAACAATGTGGAGGCTCAACACTTCCCTTATCTCTCACCCCATCTCCAGAAACATGTTGCATCTGAGATTGAAAACAATTTGTTACTCAATGCTGACTTTGTATCTGATTCCACAGTTTGTTGGAATTCATATAAGGCATATCTCAGAAGACTTTTCATTAAAACGGGAACTCATAAAAAAAAAAAACAAACACAATGCTACCACCTACAAACTACTGGAACAAATACACTCTCTTGAAACTGCACATAAGTCTTAGCCCTCCCTACTTCTAGAAACCAAACTACGCAAAACCAGTCGAACTCTCAGCAAACACCTACATGCCAACTTTGAACTATCCCTAAAAAGGTTGAAGCTACCCTTCTACGCTCACCACGATAAACTAGGAGCTGGCCTTGCAAAAGAAATTAAGCACCGCCTAGTACACTCCAAAACTCCATATCTCACCTCCTCCACTCGTGCCTGCCTTACCAACCCTGAAAAAGATAGTCAACCAATTTAGTCGGTTCTACGCCAACTTGTACAACCACGCCTCTGAAGGTGCAGCCCTCCCCCTACAGAGGCGGATATTGCAGTTTCTAGACCATCTGCATTTACCATCAATATTCCCAGAACACCTACATACCCTTTCTAGTCCGTTCTTGTTGTCTGAACTTGAACAAGCCATCGCCTCTCTCCCATTACATAAGGCCCCTGGACCTGATGGTTTTAGCATTGAATATTATAAACAGATTTTTCCAAATTACTTGTATCTCTGTCAATCCTTCAGTCATATTGTCTCCACAGGCTATATCCCCCCAGAAGTGCTTGAAGCCAACATCACCACAATCCTCAAACCTGGTAAGCCATCTGATGACCCAGCCAGCAATAGACCCATTTCTCTATTAAACACTGACATAAAACTTTACGCCAAACTTCTGGCCACATGGCTCTCCTCCATCATTCCACACCTAGTAAATCCTGACCAGGCGGGATTTGTGGCCAGTAGGCAAGCATTTGATGGTACCCGTCAATATAAATCGACCTACTACAATGGGTAAAGCATTATGAAACGCCTTCATCTCCTTGAGTGCAGAAAAGGCGTTTGACAGAGTCGACTGGAACTTCTTGAAAGCAGTTCTAATAAAATTTGGCTTCTCTGGTCCAAAACTCACAGCAATAATGGCACTATATTCCTCCCCTAGCGCAAAAGTGATAACCTCAGGCATTCTGTCTGACCTCTTCCATATACGGTAACTAATGGAACTCGCTAAGGTTGTCCCCTCTTCCTGATAATTTTTACCCTTATCATGGAACCACTGGCCCACTCTATATGCACCAACCATCTATCTCTGGCATTGAAGTTGGCAGTTTCAACCACAAAATTGGCCTCTATGACGATGATGTGTTAATTTCTATAACCAACCCCACACAATAGCTCCCTCATTTGCATCACACCCTGGACCTTTTAAGCAAGACATCCTTGTACAAGATCAACTATTCCAAGTCTTGTATAATTGGAGCAAATATTGACCTACACACCAAGCATAACATTGCTCAACAAACCTCTTTTTTATGGGCCCCTGATTCTACCCTTTCATGTCTAGGTATACTTCTGATTACTCCTACCTTTCGTCTACTTCTACTTAACTTCTCACATCACACCTTCAAAATATCCAAGCCTAATGGGCCAAATGCATTGCATTGACCAAGATGTACCTTTTACCTCATATACTATATGAATTTTGAACTTTACCTATCCCCTTCTTACAGTGTCACCTCAACCAACTACAGGCTACATTGACGTCCTTTATATGGAATGGGAAATGCCCCGGAATTAAAAGCTCTACTCTATGCTAACCAACGTCTGCTGCGGGAATGGGAGCACCAAACATCTCAGCATATTTTAAAGCAACCATCCTTGACCAAGCCAAATATTGGTGGAAGAAAGATGTACAACACACTTGGCTCCAAATAGAAACAACAAAATAGCGGGGATCGGGGGGCGTGGCTAGCCGGCGAGGAGAATGGACGCATAAACCGGAGCTCCGCTGTGAGGGGGACAGAACGGAACATATAGTGACCGCAGGAGCCGGTAAAACATTTCCAAATTATCCCCACATAAGCCCGGACAGGTGCCTCTACAATGTCCCGCAAAAGAACGGGAGAACACAAGCCCCAAAAACTCACCACATTACTTTATCCTCCGGGAGCGCGGGTCAGTCAGATCCAAAATGGCGCCGACAGCTTAGCGGCGCCTCAGGGAATTTACACAGGCATTCCTAATAGCCCTCCTGGCGAATTGTCTATAAGAGAATTCACAAACTCTCCTAGCCCTGACCCAGAAAGTGACCCCCTCATGAATAGCCCAGCCAAAACTAAAATGAGGATGGATGCATTGGCACCACGGCCACCTCAGTCAGTAATTGAGTCCCAGGCTTTCAACTCACTAAATTCTAACCAGGCCTTACACTCATCTATGGCATCTTTCCCCACATCTGGTCAGCCTGTTGTTGACACTACATTGAAGAAAATGTTGATATCACTTCATTCCTCCCTAGCAAATGATTTATCTACTCTATTTACTAAACTCACAGCAGATGTCAGTTCACTAGATAATAGAGTATCTACTATTGAGAAGGGGATGATGGAATGCTCTACTACAGTAAATGATATCATTGACTCCATTGATGAAGTAAAGGAGGAACAAGATTGGGTCAGTACCAAATTGGCCGATTTGGAAGATCGCTCGAGACGAAACAACGTCAAGTTAAGGGGGGTCCCCGAGAATATCGCCACCCCAGAATTGCCCAGATATGCTAAAGAGCTCATACGCACAATTCTACCTGAAGCCACACCACGTGACATAATAATTGATAGAATCCACAGAATTGCGAAACCCTCGCACCTGGCTGCTTCAGTACCAAGAGATGTACTTATGAGGATACACTTTTTTCACATTAAAGAAAAAATGATGTCCCGACTTATCCAGATACACGCTTCAACTGCGGAGAGATTTGAACCCCATTACTAAGGGTATGCTAAACCACAAAATTCTCTACAAATGGCGCTATCCGGCCACGCTAATTGTCACCAAGAACGGATCCACTCATATCATTAATGACCTCCACAAAGGCCTGCGTCTACTGAAAGAATGGGGAATAATCCCGGAATTTCCCAAAGAAGCGAATTCGCTCCCTTCAAGACGTACTCCTCCATCATACCACTACAATCAAAATTCCCGAAACCATCAACCAATGGAAGTATCTGGCTCCTGAGAGTCCCACAAACTACATCTATAATTCCCCCTCCAGGAAATTTGTTCTGTTCTCCTTGCCTCTGGTATTAACTGTTCCTCACTGCAGCGGTAAAAGCTGATTTTTGCTTTTATTTGTGTGAAACACAAACCGCCGCAATTTGTTTCCGCTGTCGTTGATCTAATTTCAAATAGCTGTTTTCTGTATTTACAATTTCATTCCAGGTGTTTTTTTTTCCTGTAGTAATATACGTATATCCAGAACCCAAGATACCTGTTACACTGAAAGGAGCTGACTTTACTATCCATACCAAGACATATCTGCAAACTGTAAGTGTTTCTATTTTCCACAAGTCACCACTTATTCACAATAGTAACTATGCCTTTCACAATAATTTCTTTAAACGCCAAAGGTCTCAACCACCCTGCAAAGAGACAATCTCTATGGCGTACTGCTGAAAAGCTTGAAAGTGACATCTTATGTGTCCAAGAGACGCACCTTACTCCAACTTCGGCCACTCTTTGTCGTAGCAACACATTCCCTCTTATTTTCTACTCTAATTTCTCTTCCAAAAAAAGAGGGGTACTTATAGCAATCAAAAAAGACACCGACTTCCAACTTATAAAAGAAATTTGTGACCCTAATGGTCGTTTCCTTATTCTACTACGTACAATTAATGGTACTAAATATACTTTACTTAACATATATGCCCCAACACACGTCAGGCAAATCAGCATAGATGGACTTCCGGTCGCGGCCGCAAACCGGAAGCAGAATAATAGGCACCTGACTTCCTTCCTCCCTCACGCGTATCGTCACTAGCACACGTGACTTTATCAAAGGGTAAGGTAGTCAGGTGTCTCTAGGCCTATTTATACAGTGTTCAGATGACGCTAGACTATCAGAGGTACAAATAACGGCTAAAAATTGGCATTTTGGACATACATAATATAACTTGATGACATATGGAATGATACTTTGGAAAAATTGATCTATTTTTAATACTTATAAGGGTCCGGAAATAAGGAAGTTGTTTAACCCCATGGCTTAATAATACATAACAGTCACAGTGCTATCCAGTGGCCGATGGTATGCATTGATTTCTAAAAATAGGAGAGACTACTCATTAGTGACATCCAGTGGTAGTAAGTATAAATGGTCACCAGGGATTGTCCTTCATGTGTGCCATCTAGTGGTCATTTGTAAGATTGACCTTATTTTTAAAATTCCAATTTTGTTTAAAAGAATTTTGTTAAAATTGTATATAAAAATATATTTCGAGATAAAAAAGGTCTAGTTAAATTTCATGAATAAAAGACCTTTCATAATAGAGGAGACCCGACTAAAAAATTATTAAAAATAGAGAAAAAATATTAATCATATTGCTAAAATAATTAAAAGTATACCAGCATATAATTAATAATTAGATATAAAACAATTCAAGTCAAATTCGACATTATGTCCCCACGGCCTGAGTGTACATAATTCATATATCCATCTGGATTCAGATTGGCTAATTCTGATAATCTTATTGTCACCTCTCCAGTGTGGCTTATACTTTTCGATGGCACATATTTTTAGGGACGAGCGATCTTTTTTATGATATTTAGCATAATGTCTTGATAAACTATGCTTGTCAAATCCTTTTTAATGTTTTGTACATGTTCCCTCAGTCTCTTCCACAATTCTCTTTTTGTCCTACCTATGTATTGGATCTTGCAAGGGCACTCCATTAGGTATACTACGCCCTCAGTCTTACATGTTATGAAGTCTTCAATATCATAGTCCTTATTTGTGACAGTTGATGTAAAGGAAGACTTCTTTTTCTTGGGCTCTTTTGTATGTCGACATGCATAACACTTCTTGCATGGGTAATACCCCTTCCCCTCAAAGAACGAGAAGGTCTTCTTTGGTGGTGGGTCGAACACATTTTTGGCCAGATTATCTCTTAAGGTAGGAGCTCGCCTGTAGGTGAATTTAGGTCTTTCTGGGAGAATGGTACCAAGGTGTCGATCTGTTTTTAAAATCTCCCAATGTTTTTTAAAAATTTTCTCAACATGTTTGTGTTGTACATTAAAATCCATTATGATTGGTACTCCTTCTTTATCATCTATTTTTTTTGATGGTATCTTTTATTAATGCGTCTCTATCTACATGTGCAATATCTTGTACCTTTTCTTCAATAAATGCCGTCTTGTATCCCTTTTGTATAAACCTCTCCCCAATCATTTCAGCTTGTTTCATATAGGTCTGTTTATCCGAACAATTTCGTCTTAATCTAATCAGCTGTCCCTTTGGAATATTTTCAAGCCAAGTGTTATGGTGACAGCTATCCAAAGGAAGATGGCTGTTTTCCTCTTTCTTAATTACTAGATCCAGAAAGTAAATTTTGTCTGTGCTAATATCCCAATGAGCTTAATATTTTCGTGTTCGTGTTTAGTCGGAAGCAGAAATCTGTGAGACTGTCTCTGTCTCCAGACCAAATTAAGATAATGTCATCAATATATCTTTTATATAAAATTAATTGGTGAGGAAACTATCTGTATAGGGCCTCTTCTTCCCATTCGGCCATTTATAAATTAGCTACACTGGGAGCAAATTTTGCTCCCATCGCGATACCACATATCTGTTTGTAATAGGCACTATTAAACCAAAAATAGTTTGAGTCTAGGCTGAACTTAAGACAGTCTAATAAGAACCTTCTCTGTACACATTTAAGTTCACTGAGATTTCTAAGGGCCCATTTTGTGGCCTGTATTGCCTCCTCATGGTTTATGATTGTATAGAGTGACCCTACATCTGCTGTTGCCAAGTAAATGGGACCGTCTTCTAGGTTAAGGGTATTGAGAAGCTGAATGAGATGTTTTGTGTCCCTGAGATACGATTTTGTTTTCTTGACCACTGGTTGTAGGAAGCCATCTATATATTCCCCCATTCTTGCACACACTGAGTTGATGCCATTCACTATGGGTCTCCCGGGGGGTTTGTCACTGTTTTTGTGTACCTTCGGTACTGTATAAATAACAGGTACCCTACAGATGTTGGGTTGTAGGTATTTGCTCTCTTTTTTGTTTAGTAGTCCTTTGTCTGAGCCTTTCTGGATTATTCGAGCTAGTTCTTTCCTGTATCTCATCGTTGGATTACTTAAAAGTTTCTGATAGGTAGTCTCATTGTTTAGTTGTCGGTTGATTTCCTCATTGTAATCTACCTTTGACTGTATGACTATGGCTCCTCCTTTGTCTGCTTGGCGTATCACGATGTCTTTTCTTGCTTCAAGCTTCTTTATCCCATTTTTTATGTCTCCAGGGTTGAAAACCTTTTTTATTTTCAGTTCTTGCAGATCTTTTAGTACCAATTCTTTAAAAACTTCTATGTGTCCTTCATTTCCCGGTGGTGGGTTAAAAAGTGATTTGTTCCTCAAGTTACTGAACTGTATTCCATTGTTGTCAGGTATTTTTGTTCCTCTTCCTACTCCTGAGATATTGAGCATGTATTTCTTTATATTGAGGCTCCTTATAAATTTATTTATATCCACATAGGCATTGAATTTGTTGATATTCTTAATTGGGGCAAATTTTAATCCTTTATCTAGCACTTTGATCTCTTCCTGTGTTAGTACCACTCCACTTATATTAATGATTCCATCGCCTATTATTCTCTTTTCCTTTTGCTTCTTGACTCCTGCCCGGCATCCTCTTTGCGTTTTTCGTTTCTTATATTCTTCTTCTCCATTGATCTCCTTGGGGTTTTTCTCGGGTGATCTTCTCTGTGTCTGTCCCTCTGGTGTTCCTGTTTCTTGTCTTCTTCTTTCCCGGTCTTTCTGTTCTTTTTGTCTTCCGGGGTATATCTGTCGGGTCTCCGGGGTCTGTCTTCTTGATGGTGGCGTCTTGGAGAATTTCATCGTCTTTGATCTAAAAAAACGTGCAGGACTTCTTTCTTGTTTTTGCCTCTCCTGTGGGTACCTCTGGTAGGCTGGCGATCTCCCATCATCGTACCTTTTCAGGTTTTCAAATTTATTATATACTGATACAGTGTAATAGTTGTTATGGGGGGATCTGCCTCTTCTGTCATCTTCATGATATGGTCTTTCCTCTCTCCAAGTTCTGTCGTCTCTCCTACTTCTATCTATATAGTGATTTCTTTCGCCTTCTCTTTCTTGGTTCCTCCAAGGAGGTGTTGGTGATCTTCTATTGTAGGGGGGTTGTTGGTATGGCCTTCCCTGGAAGTTGTTATTATAACCATTGTTCCAATTATTCTTCCAAAACGTTTTTTTCCAGTTATGGTTGTTGTTGTTCCATCTGGGTTTTTGATTTGGTGTATTATATCCATTATAATTGCCCTGAGCGTTAGTGTTCGGGGGAATTTCTCTCTGTTTTTCCTCTTTGGGGTTCAGGTCTAGTCTAACCTCTTTCACAGGTGAGCTAGTATTGGAGTTAATTCCCGGCTCATCTGGTTTATTTTGCCATTTAAAAACAAGGTCATCATCAAAATCTTTTACGTCTCTTTGATATTTTTTCTTTTTTCTAGCTGCATTTTCCTTGTCTTTTTGTTCTATATATCTACTTAATTGTTTAGATAGTGTGTGAAATTCTGGTGTATCTTTTAGTGGTTCTAGAGTTAGTTTGATTTCTTCTATAGTTTTGTTTATTATCCTCACTTTCTTTTGTTTTCTTTTTATCAGGAGATCTAATAGATCTAACCCTTTGTTATTGAAAAAGTGAAACCACTCATCTACAGAGTCCTTATCTGTCAACCCATCATTCATTGGTACATCCCAGCGTAATCTTCTGGGTACTAGTTTATCCTTAATGTATTTTTCATGTGTTGCTATATCCCAGCTTGCATTTATTTTATTTTCTATAAGGTGACCCATCTTGCGGAATGAGCTTTCAATATCTCCTATGGTATTAGTATCTTGTCTTTCAAAAATGTCATCTAGATCAAAGGTACGATTATCTAGAAGATTAAATACTTCCATGGTGAGCAGCGCTAGTAATATGAGATAAGTAAAATCTGGAGTACAGGGGTAACCAGTGCGCTCAACCAAAGACCACTATAAGCAAATGAAAAGAAAAAAGGAAAGCAGCCGACATATAAGTGATCTCACACTTGTGAAGGTAAAAATGAATAATAGGGTATGTGGCGCTAACCCTTACATAAATAATCTAAATAAATTATCTAAAAAGCTCAGAGTATCCGAAAGATAAGTGACCTTTGACACCAATAAATATATATAAATATAAAAAATGGATAGTAAAAAATTCAAGCAGTAATATTCCTGAGAGATAGAATACTACAAACAGCGCTAAAAATGTAGTATCAAAGTGTCAAGAACTAAATCAGAGCATTTTAAAGATACTGAGTTCACAATCAAAGATGAGTGCAATAAAAGATAAAACTGAATAAATAAAATGTTCATTGAGTGCAGGAAATAGTGGTAAGTGAACAGTTCAAAATCGCATCAAGGTGACTTCCTCTGTATTCAATGTGGACCAAGTATCATCCCGTGTGACTTGTTTCACCACGTGCGGAGAAATCCCCCTTAGGGGTTTAAACTCACCAGAGATAAAAATCAAACAGGCATGTCAGGTACAGGTCATCAAATGGTTAAAACTGCATCCACTATTCCTCAGCCAAGATGGACACCAATCAGCCTGGTAACCTTCTTAACCTCTCAGCATCATCACAAAACACCACTGCATCAGGGGTCCAGGGGGGAATTGACTCCAAATAAACTCGCCATAAAAACAAATAAAGTTTTGCACATAGCGTAATTCCGTTTATTTAGTAAAAATGTGAATAAAACCACCCATAAAAGAACCCATAAGTATAGCAGCGTACATGTAAAATACTTTCAGTTATGCAAAATTCAATCACTTGCGTTTTGGGTTGTTAGAAATACCCCTCAGCGGCATCCACATCGCTTCCTGTGGTCTGTAGTGTGTCTGTCTAGACACAGAGACAGCTTCCTGGTGGCGGTGGAGCGCAGCTGGAACGCAAGGCGTCACTTCCGGTCAGCGTCGTGCAAGCCACGCCCTTACGCGTTTCGTCACTTCCGACTTCAACAGAGGGCGTGGCTACACGACGCTCAACGGTGCTATTTGTATCCAGCCCCTTTGGGCAGTAGCCAATCAGGGAGTAAGTATCGTCTCTCCTGATGACAGGATAGGGAAACCCTGATAGCTCTATGCCCGTATTGACAACAGGAAATGCAGTCACGCAGTAGTTATGTTAGACAAAATGCGTGCAGGAGAAACTATTAATTCAATCAGCAAAAATAATGGACTTTGTACAATGGAACACATATGGAGAGATAATCATAGTTCAAACCAGGCACATGACGCATCTAAAATAGTTATATCACGTGGTGTCATATTGTGGTGTGCACAGGGTAATAACAATGTCATTACTGGGTATTTAAAAATACATATATACAAAAATAAAAATATATATATAAATGCCAGCAATGGACAGTGTGTATATGCCGTTCTTAGCAGTTATGTAGCTTTAGCAGGAGTTCAGTACAATTCTGAACTGTGTTAATAAGCGGCATAAAAAGGAGGGTGAATGACTCAGAGTGAGAGGACATGTAAAGAATCTGTCGAATCGCATGTACGTAGGGGTGTTCATACGATCTTATTACAGTACTGGTATATATATATATTGAACACCCCTACGTACATGCGATTCGACAGATTCTTTACATGACCTCTCACTCTGAGTCATTCACCCTCCTTTATATGCCGCTTATTAACACAGTTCAGAATTGTACTGAACTCCTGCTAAAGCTACATAACTGCTAAGAACGGCATATACACACTGTCCATTGCTGGCATTTATATATATATTTTTATTTTTGTATATATGTATTTTTAAATACCCAGTAATGACATTGTTATTACCCTGTGCACACCACAATATGACACCACGTGATATAACTATTTTAGATGCGTCATGTGCCTGGTTTGAACTATGATTATCTCTCCATATGTGTTCCATTGTACAAAGTCCATTATTTTTGCTGATTGAATTAATAGTTTCTCCTGCACGCATTTTGTCTAACATAACTACTGCGTGACTGCATTTCCTGTTGTCAATACGGGCATAGAGCTATCAGGGTTTCCCTATCCTGTCATCAGGAGAGACGATACTTACTCCCTGATTGGCTACTGCCCAAAGGGGCTGGATACAAATAGCACCGTTGAGCGTCGTGTAGCCACGCCCTCTGTTGAAGTCGGAAGTGACGAAACGCGTAAGGGCGTGGCTTGCACGACGCTGACTGGAAGTGACGCCTTGCGTTCCAGCTGCGCTCCACCGCCACCAGGAAGCTGTCTCTGTGTCTAGACAGACACACTACAGACCACAGGAAGCGCTGTGGATGCCGCTGAGGGGTATTTCTAACAACCCAAAACGCAAGTGATTGAATTTTGCATAACTGAAAGTATTTTAAATGTACGCTGCTATACTTATGGGTTCTTTTATGGGTGGTTTTATTCACATTTTTACTAAATAAACGGAATTACGCTATGTGCAAAACTTTATTTGTTTTTATGGCGAGTTTATTTGGAGTCAATTCCCCCCTGGACCCCTGATGCAGTGGTGTTTTGTGATGATGCTGAGAGGTTAAGAAGGTTACCAGGCTGATTGGTGTCCATCTTGGCTGAGGAATAGTGGATGCAGTTTTAACCATTTGATGACCTGTACCTGACATGCCTGTTTGATTTTTATCTCTGGTGAGTTTAAACCCCTAAGGGGGATTTCTCTGCACGTGGTGAAACAAGTCACACGGGATGATACTTGGTCCACATTGAATACAGAGGAAGTCACCTTGATGCGATTTTGAACTGTTCACTTACCACTATTTCCTGCACTCAATGAACATTTTATTTATTCAGTTTTATCTTTTATTGCACTCATCTTTGATTGTGAACTCAGTATCTTTAAAATGCTCTGATTTAGTTCTTGACACTTTGATACTAGATTTTTAGCGCTGTTTGTAGTATTCTATCTCTCAGGAATATTACTGCTTGAATTTTTTACTATCCATTTTTTTATATACTTTATTTATTTTAAACAGCTGCTTATTTATATATATTCATTAAGTTATTTATATATATATTCAATACTATTTATTTAAGTGTGTTTAGTCACAATATAGACTGTATCGCAAACATCAGGCGCTGAGTAGTGTACAGTAGGCCCTTTCAGTCACACTCTTTTTATATATATAAATATAAATAAATACAATTCCTCAATAACAATGTACATAAAATAATGAATGCAAATAAAACGTGTATGAAAGTGACCAATCAATAAATAAAATCTTCAATAAAAGTAATATCCGTGCTGTAATAACCGTGCTATAATAAATATAAGTGCTAGGGTAAAATGATGATAGTAATGGATTATACAATAGTGAACAAGAAATCTTCCATAGATCAAGCAGTATAAAGTGCACAGTGCAACGTGCAAAATGTGTGAATAAAGAACCGATAAATTGGTTCTGAAAGTGCAAGGGAATTGCAAGGAGAATAAATATCTGAACGAGTGTGCATAGATATCCCAAATAGTGACAAAGTGACCATACAGATGAAAAAAATTGTATCACTGTAGGTATGGTAAAACAAGTAGTACCAAGAAAATAATACCGATGAAAAAAGTATAAAAAATGAAAATGAAATCTGGTGCACTACAAGTCCCAGCTTGTAAAAAAATAGATAGCGGAAAACAAACGATAAAGTCCACAATCTGTAATACTAATGAGCATAAGGCTCTACAGTAAGTGAAGATGAATAAAACTATTTTCAAGAGTCTTTGTGTTGATCACAGTGATGGTCCGTGCAAACAGTGCTCCGTGCTGACTTCAGGGGTGCACCCTACTATTTCCCCCAGCCTCTCACCTCTATTTGCGGCCCCTACAGGCCTAGTGTAGCAGATAGCCTCTAAGGTGGAAAGCCTGGTTACTTTCCGGGTCCTCTTTCCTATAGGCTCCTATGGACTTATTTGATCCCACATTTGATGACATTTTTCAATCAGGCTGCATCCTCTTCCAAATTCCCTGCAGAAACGTTGAATGCACTCATTATCACTCTCCCGAAACCTGAGAAGGAACCGACTATTCCCCAAAATTTCCGACCAATCTCCCTACTTAACCTCGATTTAAAAATGTATGCCAAGACTATTGCTAGACGCTTAATGTTGATTATGCCAGATCTGATCCACAAAGACCAAACAGGATTCATTAAAGGAAGACAGGCATCTGACGCAACGCGACGTATGATAGATCTGGTTCATTGCGTGGGCTCTGATGGAAAGCCTTCTCTGCTTCTTTCTTTGGATGCGGAGAAGGCGTTCGATTGGGTGCACTGGACTTACTTGCAGAAGGTACTCACAAAGTTTGGGTTTAAAAACAATATATATAATGCCATCATGGCACTATATACCTGCCCAGCTGCCCAAGTCTTCTCAGCTAACATGCTCTCCCATCCATTTCAAATTTCGAATGGTACCCGTCAGGGTTGCCCACTATCCCCCCTAATCTTCGACCTAACTATGGAACCCTTAGCAGAACACATACGTATAAACTCAAAAATATCGGGTATAACTATTGCCAACACTACTCACAAGATTAGTCTATTTGCTGACGATGTGATTCTAATATTATCAAATCTTACCTCCTCATTAGCTGCAGCACGCGACACTTTAGAATGGTTTGGTCGTGTTTCCTATTACAAACTAAATGTCACCAAATCGCATATTTTAGACCTCAAATTGGATTCCACCACTAAACTATTACTACAAGCCCAATACCCTTTCACGTGGGCTGAACATAGCATTTCTTACCTAGTAATCCAACTGACTAGATCTACTAAACTTCTCTTTACATCCAACTTCAAACCCTTATTGGATAAATTGCGTATTGACTCTCAGAAAATAGCTAAAATGGAACTGTCATGGTCTGGTAGATTGGCAGCATTTAAGATGATGCATCTACCCCAAATTTTATACCTATTTAGGACCATCCCCATTCCTATCCCCAAATATTACTTCACATCGCTTCAAACTATACTTAATCGTTGTATATGGAATGGTACAAAACCCAGATGTGCCCAGTCTATATTGAGGAAACACAAATTAGCGGGAGGATCAGGTTCCATAGACTTTACAGACTATGATACCGCAGCTATTATAGCTCAAGCAAGCGAGTGGTTCCAGCAAGCTCCAAACAAAAGTTGGTGCACTATAGAACTTTCCTTATTACTGAGGCCTAGTTTGAAAACTTGGCTACTGAGCACACCATTAGATACTAAATTACCAAAAGCTATCCCCCCTACCATGATAGCTACGGTCAAAGCTTGGAAAATTATAACACAAAATACCCACCAAGAACCTACCACCACACAGATACCAATACCTATAGAAGTTCTACATCACATTTCGCCTGAAGTATTTTCACTTCATTGGGCTAGTCCGAAAATTACAACCATAAATCAATTGTTTCAAGACTCATACCCTAAATCTTTTTCTGTCCTACAAAACGAATTCCATTTGCCCCAAACGGACAATATAGCATACTCAAGACTTCTGAAATGCCTTAATAAAATTAAACCTCTTTTATACACGATCTCGTCAATAGTTTGGAATCACCTACACTCTGTCCCTTCTAAACAAAAGAGTATTTCTCTTGTAAACAATACACTCAACCAAAAACGTATATTTACTAAATCAGTTTCACATACTTATTGGGAAAATGACCTAGCATTGTCTTACACAGAATCACAATGGGAACAAGCATTACGCAGCATGTACAAAACCACGAAAAGTTCTGCACTATGGGAACAAACTCAAAAAATATCACTCAGATGGTATTTAACTCCTTCTCGCCTAGCGTCATTTTACCCCACAGTGTCCAACAAGTGCTGGAGATGTAACTCTAACACGGGAAACATGTTTCACAAATTTTGGGAATGTTCCCATGTCCAGGGATTCTGGAAAACTGTTTTTCACATCTTAAACGATGTTTCACAGATAGACATCCCGACCTCTCCAGGTCTACCTCTCCTGAATTTATCCATAGAAGACATACCTCATCCACTTCGTCATGTGACAACACATATCCTAATGGCAGCTAGGCTAACTATAACCAGATTATGGAAGTCAGACGCAATCCCCTCTATTACCCGTCTTTTGGAAACGGTTAATCTGCATTATAGTTATGAACTAATGATGGCATCGAGTGAGGGTCAGTTACCCAAAGAAAAAAACAAGTGGGCACCGTGGGAACAATGGTCAAATATTGCCAATTTTTTGTAACACTCAAGTTTAATAGATTGATGTACTCATTTGTCACCCTTGGGTGCTGTAGCATTTTACTGGGTTTCTGGATATTCTCTGTTTTTACAGCAACGCTCTCCTTCCAAACACAATTGAGTCCCCAATGGGGTGTCTAGAGGATACACACTTCTATATACTCCTATGTTATTGTACTAACTGCGTTTGTATTGTATTATATTATGATAATAGTATTTCATGCTATGTATCATTTCATTGATGATTAAGTTAACAGTGTATATGTATTTTTATGCGTTAACATGTTTAATGGCATACAATGTACACCACAATGTACCTGTATGTTCTGAAATTCAATAAAAACTAATTGAAAGTAAAATAGCGGTGATCGCAAGGGCATCCTGCAATTTGCGGCATTTCTGAATCTCAGCGATTCCACCTGCAAAACGGAACGCTGGTGTGAATGGAGCCCAAGATCTACCCTCACTTCCTGTTCTGCTAACAACATTTTACCAAACCATAAATAGACAAAAATCAGACGCAGAAACACAAAAAAATCTAAACAAACCAAACCCACATTGTTCTTTCATTCTGTCTTTGTTATTTAGGAGATTGAGTCACTTTCTGTCAGTTAAAATATTCACCATGCACTATTTTTTATTCCTCATAAGTAGCAGTCCACAGTATGTTCCACTGCAATTGACCTAATACTTTTATCAGATTATGCCCTGATCCAGCTACTACTGAATCTTTCCTCCTCATGGATGCTGAAAGAGGCTTTGCTGAAGAACCAAATCACCATGGCTGAGGTTTTGCAACTCCTCATGTTTTACTTCCACCTGAATGATGTCTGAGACCCAGTCTCTCATCATATGGAAGGCTCATGAATGTACCATCAGGGTAATTTTCCTTAAACATTGGGCAAAACTGAAAAAGGAGTGGGCTGCTCAGTCTGCCACCTTATACTTTACATGATTTGCGTATAAATGAATTAGCCAGGCACTCTATATTCGTTAACCCCTAGTTACTATGGCATTACTAAGGTGTTTAGGGAGACCCTCTCTTCATACTTTCTCTGGGCATATACTTCCATCACAAAGTACCACCTACCCCCACTGGAGATGTTCAGGGCTCATATAACACTGATACTGAAGCCAGAAAAAGACTTTACCCAATGTGGTAATTATAGATCAGTTACTTTCCTGAACGTTGACTAGAATTTCCTTTTACCAAAATTATAGCAAACAAGCTGCTTCTGGATATTTCCCAGGTTCTGCAGAAAGATTAGGTCAGTTTTATTCTCTAGAGAGGAGCCAGGGACAATACAATGAAGGTTATTGACCTGATACACTCTGCCCACTCAAAGGCCCTGCTTGATCAGATGGACTGGCAATTTCTATGGTCTCTGCCCTATATTCTTCTCCAATGGCTGCAGTAAGGATCACTGAGCCCACATTTGCCTACTTTCCCTTATCTAAAAGAACCTGACAGGGCTGTCTCCTTTCCACTTTAATTTTCATTTTGACCCTAGAACCTTTTTTATGTGAAGTGAGCGCTGACCCAGCCATTGAATGGCTCAGGGTTCCTAATACAGGTCATAAGATCACCACGTATGCGGACAACCTCCTTTTTTTCCTCACAGATCCTGAGTCATTAATCCATGCCTTATTGGATCATTTTGCGTGAAACAGTGAATTGACAAATTTCAAAGTTAACTATTTGAAATTTGAGGCTCTGATTGTTACCATGTCAGCCGAAAGGGTCACTAAACTGCACAAATCTTTTCCATTTCATTGGCCCCAGTTCTAGCCTGAAGTGTTTGGGAACCAGAATTAGGTCAAACCCCTCAATTTTATTCAAGGCTAGCTTTAGCTCCTCACTGGCAAAGATTCATTCAGATTTAAAGTGGTTATAAAGGCAGAAGGTTTTTTACCTTAATGCATAGAAAAAAACTTCTGTGCTGAATTGGCTCCTGCTGCTGTCAATTAAACTCTATGATGAAGGAGTGAGGGGTTACACATAGACATAACGCTCAATATGTTAAAAATACATGGTTACTGTTATGCCGCGTACACACAAAGGGACAATCCCGCGGGATTATCCTCTGGACTCAAGTCCAGCGGACAATCTCCTCGTGTGTGGGCGCCGGCGGACTTTTTGGCGCCAAAGTCCGGCGGACCAAAGTTTTAAGTTTGGTTTTAAAATTATCCGCTGGACTTGGCAGTCCGGCGGACAATCCCACCGTTAGTAGGCTAGTCCGCGGGACTTTTGAAAATGAACGGACTTGCCGCTCATCGGCAAGTCCGTTCATTTAGCACGTGACTTCAGGTTACGTAGCTAGCGCAGGCAGTAAATGCCGCCGCGCTAGCTCCGTGACCTGGCATGGATTTAAAGGGAATCCCCACGCCGAAAAAAACGGCGTGGGGGTTCCCCCCAAATCCATCTCAGACCCTTATCCGAGCACGCAGCCCGGCAGGCCAGGAAAGGGGTGGGGACGAACGAGCGTCCCCCCCTCCTGAGCCGTACCAGGCCGCGTGCCCTCAACATGGGGGGTGCCCTGGGGAAAGGGGGGCAGTGCGGCCCCCCCACCCCAAAGCACCTTGTCCCCATGTTGATGAGGACAAGGGCCTCTTCCCGACAACCCTGGCCGTTGGTTGTCGGGGTCTGCGGGCGGGGGGCTTATCGGAATCTGGGAGCCCCCTTTTATAAGGGGGCCCTCAGATCCCGGCCCCCCACCCTATGTGAATGAGTATGGGGTACGATGTACCCCTACCCATTCACCTAAAGTGTAAAATGTAAAGTACAAAAACACACACACTTTTGAAAAAATATTTTATTGCACTGCTCCGGGGGTCTTCTTCCGTCTTGGGGGTCTTCTCACCGGACTCCTCCGCCATTTACTAAGCTCTTTTACCGAGCGGAGAAGTCCGGCTACCTTCTTCGTCGTCGTCGCCGCCGTCGTCTGGGGGTCTCGATCCACCTTCGGGGGTCTTCCGGGGTCTTCCGGGGGTCTCTTCTGTTCTTGCGGCGGTCGTCGTCTTCCGCGCCGCCGGCGCCTTCTTCTTCTTGTTCTTCTTCTTGTTCTTCTTCTTGTTCCGATGTTGACCCGTCGCTGTCTCTGCCCGGAATGGCAGAGCCGCGCTGCGCTGGGACTTATATAGGGACATGGGGACAGGGTCACATGCTCATGTCACATGGTGACCCCGCCCCCTTGTGATGTCACAGTCCAGCATCCTCCGGGACTGTGACATCACAAGGGGGCGGGGTCACCATGTGACATGAGCATGTGACCCTGTCCCCATGTCCCTATATAAGTCCCAGTCCCATGTTCCTGCGTGCTCGGATAAGGGTCTGACATGGATTTGGGGGGAACGTGGGGAGTCCCTTTAAATCCATGCCAGGTTACGGAGCTAGCGCGGCGGCATTTACTGCCTACGCTAGCTACGTAACCTGAAGTTACGTTCTAAATGAACGGACTGCTCCGTGTGTGGGCAAGTCCGTTCATTTTCAAAAGTCCCGCGGACTTTGGCCGGCGGATTGTCCGCCGGAGAAGTCCGCGCGTGTGTGGGCAAGTCCGCACGTGTGTGGGAAAGTCCACACGCTCGGAAAGTCCGGCGAAGCCAGCTGGAAAGTCTGGCGGATTGTCCGCTGGACTAAGTCCGCCGGCAAAAGTCTGCACGTGTGTACGCGGCATTAAACTACCCGTTTACTTTTCTGTTCATTTAAGGACCACAGTTTGAATGTATCACTTTGTTCCTTACTGACCTACAGAATAGACATGTGCACACTGAAACATTTTGTTTCAGAATTTCGGTTTATTTATATTCTTTCATTAAAAAAAATTTATTAGTCTGAAAATCTGAATTAATTAAGGTCGCCCATAAGCTATATTAGAATTCTAATGTTGTTTGACTAGTAATAATTATAATTATTAATTATTATTACTAGTCAAACAACATTAGAATTCTTCTATAGCCTATGGGCAGAGCATTTGACTGTAAATGTCCGCTTGCAGCGATCGTATGTTTTTAGCTGCTTCGTCAAATCTTCATGTCTCTATAATGTCTCTCTATGTCGAAAAATCTTGGACTAATAGAGTTAGGTTAGGCACATTCAACCGCAGGTTCAATAGACACAGATCGCTATTGTCACCGTCATGTTGAATCTTCTATCTATCTATATCGAACTGTTGTCGCAAAGATACGAAAATATAATGGATACGAAAATAAAAATAAAAATTATTTTGTATCTTTCGGATTTCAGATTCTGCACGTTCGTTATTGTTTGTTTACGAACACGAATGCGAAAATCCCTGAAATTCGGCCGAAAATGCATTCGGACAGAAACAAATGCACATGTCTACTACAGAATACACATGAGACTAAAGGTTGGCTGAATCGTCTCCCCCTTTTACGACACAGCTTGTTCCCAGATAGGGTGCCCGGGGGTGTCAGATGATCCTCCTAACCTTGAACTCAATCAATCAAGATTGCAATGTTTAAATGTGTTTATAATAATAATTCTTTCAGTTATATCCATACATACGATCCTACTTCCTATGTCCTACAGTATGGTTAACGCAGTTTACCCCCTCCCCCCCCCCCACCCCGTTAAAGAGACATCAGTTTTTCTGCATGCGTTCTGCAAAGGCACAAAAAAAACCAATTGTTCTCTATGTGCCCTGTTCACACCACAACACTGGTATCACATGCAGATTTTTTCTGCACAGGAAACTGGGCTCAATCACACCATACATACATGAAAACTGATGGCATTTCACTTGCAGAGACATCAGTTTCACATCAATTTTAATTTGCGTTTCAGTGAGTTTTTATGCACGTTGACATCAGTTTTTATGCGCATCAGTTATGTTTCTTTTATGAGGAGGTAAGTAAAACCTTGGACAGAGGGGTGGCTGTGGACGGGTACTTGGATTTTGCAAAAGCTCTTGACACAGTTCCCCACACATGACTAATGTGTAAGGTAAAGTCTACGGGCTTGGAAAGATCGATTTGTAAATGGATAGAAAACTGGCTAAAAAAACGCATTCAGAGAGTAGTGGTAATGATTCTTACTCTGAATGGTCTAAGGTTATCAGTGGTGTACCCCAAGGTTCAGTGTTGGAATGCTTACTTTTTAATATCTTTATAAATGATATAGGGTCTGGGATTAAAAGTACCGTTTCTGTCTTTGCAGATGACACTAAGCTATGCAGTAGATTAACGTCTCCCCATCCCTAAGGACCCTCCATTGGCTCAAGGTAAAAGACAGGATCACATTCAAGACCCTCTGCCTCACCCACAAATGTACACAAGGAAATGCTCCTCAATACCTTTGTGAGAAAATAGAAAAATACATACCAAATCGCAGCCTTCCATCGAGAAACCAAAACCGCCTTCTCATCCCCAAAGCCCACTACAAATCGTAGGGAGAACGAAGATTCGCAGTACAGGGACCTCGGCTATGGAATACTCTACCAAACAACATCCGCTTGGAAGAAAACCATCAGGCCTTTAGGAAAAAACTCAAGACCCACCTCTTCTAATATTGCATGACAACAAGAGCAGACAAGCGCCTTGAGGTGATTCAGTTCGCATTTGCAATGCTATACAAATCATTCATTCATTCAACGTCCTTACAGGATGTCACCTCAATGCACTGTCTAATTGGGCAACTAAATGGAAGATGAGGTTTAATGTTGATAAATGTAAAGTTATGCACTTGGGGGCTAAGAATATGCATGCATCATACATACTAGGGGGGGTACAACTGGGGGGATCCATAGTGGAGAAGGATCTGGGGGTTTGGTATATCATAAGCTCAATAATAGCATGCAATGCCAAGCTGTGGTTTCCAAAGCGAGCAAAGTTCTTTCTTGTATTAAGAGAGGTATGGACTCGAGAGAGAGAGTACAAATCATTAGTAAGACCTCATCTGGAATATGCAGTTCAGTTTTGGGCACCAGTTCTCAAAAAGGACATCAGGGAACTGGACAAAGTGCAGAGAAGGGCAACCAAACTGATAAGAGGCATGGAGGAGCTCAGCTATGAGGAAAGATTAGAGGAGCTGAATTTATTTATTCTCTCTTGAGAAGAGGAGATTAAGGGGGGATATGATCAACGTGTACAAATACATAAGTGGTCCAAATAGTGAACTTGGTGTTGAGTTATTCACTTTAAGGTCATCACAGTGGACAAGGGTGCACTCCTTATGTCTAGAGGAAAAAAGATTTCACCTCCAAATACAGAAAGTTTGCTTCACAGTAAGAGCTGTGAAAATGTGGAATCGGCTCCCTCCAGAGGTGGTTCTGGCAAGCTCAGTAGATTGCTTTAAAAGAGGTCTGGATTCTTTGCTAAATGTAGGAAATGTGTTTTCAGTTTTATAATATTAACTGGGTACTAACATTTGAAAGTAAAGTTGATCCAGGGAAAATTGCCTTTCGGGGGTTCAGGGAGAATTTTTTTTGCCTGCTGTAGCAAATTGAAGCATACTTTGCTGAGGTTTTTTGCCTTCCTCTGGATTAACTGTGGGTGAAGGATTGTGTATATGAGATTGTATGATTTTTTTTGGGTTGAACTAGGTGCCTTTTTTCAACCTAACTAACAATGTAACTATGTGCCCTGTTCACACCAATGTTGATGTCATGTCAGTTTTTTTCCCCATGCAGAAAACTGCATACACATTGCAAATTCCTGAGCAGAAAAAATCTGTATGTGATACCAGTATTGTGGCGTGAACAGGGCAGTCTGTTATTTCTTGTGTTACCAAATTGTCATATAGACAGGAAGTGATGTGAAAACTCTGAAAGGAAGCCACAGAGAGCAGTAAAAGGCTAGCAGGGTTCTAAGCCTTTCACGGTTTATTCACAGCAACACATTACTACAAGATTGGACATTTGTTTAAATTGGAAATATGAGAATTCTAATATTGAGATATTATATACTGTATGTATAATATATGTTGGCATTAGCACAGGACACGCAAAAGTATATCTAGCTTTAGTTTCAGAGATATCATAGAGGTGATCACTGAGTCTGTGGGGACAAATAGTGATGTGACAGGAAAGGCTGGTGTCTTGAAATTTGTGACAAATCAGAAAGCTAAAGATAGTAAGCATTGTAGTCTTACAACATTTTCAGATACTGTATCCCTGCTTGAGGGGTGTCAAATGTTGTTTTGGAGTGCCGGAAGGCCCTGCAACAACCCAAACTAAAAAAAGATTATTGTAATCCATGCATAAATTACATTTTGCCAATTTAAAGCAATTTCACATATTCCAGCAACGGATGCAGGAGCAGGCATGACTCCAGCAGAAGGATCCATTTGAAATTCTACACTCTGGATGGCTTCCTCCATGCCCCATCAACGTGGCACACTATATCTGATGCACACTTCTGAACTTGTATGGGGGGGGGGGGGCATGGCTATTTACCCAATGCATTAACTCTATTGGCAAGTTCCTCTCAGTGCCTCTTTTCTGAGAGACAGAGGTCAATGAGGACATGGCCCTCCAGAGTCTAGGGAAGTGTTAGACATACAGTATGTCTCTGCAATTGTAAAATCTGCAATTTAACCTAAAAATTCAACATAAATAGGGTAAATCAGTAGCGCTAGTGTAGAAAATAGTGAATATATACTATACAAATAAAGTAAATAAATACATATTGTGCAAATATATAAAGAGTGCTATATAAATATCAAAGTGCAAAAATAGTAGTGTATAATTGACTCAACGTATAACTTAATAGCAGCAGTGTATCTGTTTCTCTTAGTGACAAGTGAAAAAGTTCATAAACATATAAAGTCCAGACTGTAAATTTTTTTTATAAATAGGTGATTTTCCAAGTGTCTTCAAACAAAGTTTCAAACTTGAGTCTTCTAACTGACTTGAATCTGCCACCACACCACGTGTTTGTGATCACACTCCCTCTGAAAGGCTCACTCACCAGCTCACAAGGCCTCACACTCTCGTGTTTGGCAGCCGCGTGTTTTACCCACTTCAGGGGTTAATATAGGACAGCTTGTTTGATCCGTTTAACTCTCAATGCGATTCCATATGCAAAACAATGAATAAAACACTCCACATAGTGTAAAAAAGTATGATAAAATTTATTCACTGTTCACAAAGCACTTCAATGGTCACACTCACATTTCAAAAGTTAAAATCAAGCCTCCAATCCAAAAACACGGCAAACCACACAATGCTGATATATAAGTATATGCTGCGGTCTCGGCGGAACAAGAGTAAGACCCTGGTAGTAGTACGGTTGTAAAACAAAGTGGCATTATAAATAAATACAATCTTTACTTGCTCTGTAGCCTCGTTCCCGGCTACAGAGCAAGTAAAGATTGTATTTATTTATAACGCCACTTTGTTTTACAACCGTACTACTACCAGGGTCTTACTCTTGGTCCGCCGAGACCGCAGCATATACTTATATATCAGCATTGTGTGGTTTTGCCATGTTTTTGGATTGGTGGCTTGATTTTAACTTTTGAAATGTGAGTGTGACCATTGAAGTGCTTTGTGAACAGTGAATACATTTTATCATACTTTTTTACACTATGTGGAGTGTTTTATTCATTGTTTTGCATATGGAATCGCATTGAGAGTTAAACGGATCAAGCAAGCTGTCCAATATTAACCCCTGAAGTGGGTAAAACACACGGCTGCCAAACACGAGAGTGTGAGGCCTTGTGAGCTGGTGAGTGAGCCTTTCAGAGGGAGTGTGATCACAAACACGTGGTGTGGTGGCAGATTCAAGTCAGTTAGAAGACTCAAGTTTGAAACTTTGTTTGAAGACACTTGGAAAATCACCTATTTATAAAATTTTTTTACAGTCTGGACTTTATATGTTTATGAACTTTTTCACTTGTCACTAAGAGAAACAGATACACTGCTGCTATTAAGTTATACGTTGAGTCAATTATACACTACTATTTTTGCACTTTGATATTTATATAGCACTCTTTATATATTTGCACAATATGTATTTATTTACTTTATTTGTATAGTATATATTCACTATTTTCTACACTAGTGCTACTGATTTACCCTATTTATGTTGAATTTTTAGGTTAAATTGCAGATTTTAAATTTTTATACATTTTAAGTAGCTGCTGTTTTTATATTTTACACTTTCACTTTTTATACCTTCATTGGTATAATTTTATAGCCTGCACACCAGTGGCGCGGTGGGGGTAGATGATACAGAGGGCAGTCTTCCACATTTATATATCGTTTACCAACAGTATACAACATGTCTCTGCAATTGTCATGTTCTGCTTGACTCCTGATCACCCTTGAGTTGATGGCCCCCTCTTCTGAGCTTTTAGAAGGGCTATTTGAAGGGCCCAGCCATTTATCTTTTTCCTTCTAATTCACAATTATGTGCCCCTTTGTGTTAGTCTATCACATAAAATCCCAATAAAATATATCTCCGTTTTTGGTTGTAACATGACCAAAATTTGGAAAATTTCAAGGGGTATGAATACTTTTTCTAGGCACTGTATATATTATGCCCAGCCAGGGCCTTTTCCTCCAGTGATTTCAGATGTCTGGTCGTGCCATATTATGCTGTAGACCGTTGATCCTGAAGGTGGTCAGGGGCACGGCTTGCAGACCCACACGCAATGTAAAAGGTAATGTCAGTCTTTATTTTGCAGAATCCAGTGCCGCGACATGACTTTAATTCTACTTCCTTCTGAGAGTAAAATCAGCCAGTGGGTTCCTGAAAGCAACCACACCCACAAATGGAAAGTCCTTTTGATGTGTTTTCAGAAAGTTGATTTATTGTGGGTGCAAGGCATCAAGACAAAGTGGTTTGGACAGAGAGCAGCAACCTCAGTATCCCTTTACTCTATGCGGGAAGTTTCTCTGCATGACCTATCTGTTATGGATATTGGAAGTTCCTCAGGTATCCAAATGTGTATGTGGGTCATACCATGGTTGTCCAGGATCAATAGGCATTTTGTTTGGCTTACAATAAAATCCAATATATTTGTGTTGTTATTTGTATAGTATGTCACTATTGGTGTTCCTATGCATTATTGTGGTATGTTCCCTAGACATTGTATTGATTATTGTGGCTGAGCGCTTCACCCAGAAAACAAACAAAGTGTACTAAAGCTATGCATACACCATTCAATCGTATTGCGTCATCTCTGTACAATATTTTTTAGAATTATTAAATGCAATAACAGGACAAACCTACACAATTACTTGCATTTGTATCAAATCAGGTAAGCCTTTGTACTACATAACTGATGGTATATTGTACAATTAAAATAAATAGTGTATGGTCACCTTAAACTTTTTTTTTCATTTTGGATAGAGCAAGGGTGTCACAACCCCTGTCATACTTTTTTTCAACATCTGTGTCCCATTGCTGAGATTTCCCTTCACTTCCTGCCCCATAGCCAAATAGGAAGTGGGAGAAAATCCCTGCCTTGTAAGAGAATTCCTTGGGGAACCCCAGGTCACCAGAACTAATGTCCCTACTTTTCTGGGGGAAACCCAAAATGTGGGATTTTGATTTACTTTCACTAACCACAAAAAGAACCACCTTAGTTGGACGTTACTGGTACCAGAGAGGGACAGCCACACAAAATTTGTAAAAGTAATAATTGTATTCCAAAAATTATTAAAAGATTATATAGAAACATAAAAGGACAATCCTTTTTATACAATAGTAACCATGGTGATGAACCATACAACACAAACTTTGCTGTTATATCAAAGAGGTTGATGAGTTTCACATCACACAGCTTCCTCAGCACCTCCTTATCTTAGCAGCAAAAAGTAATGGCACATCGCTTAAAAGGTGTTGCCTAAAGATGGTGGTACAGTATGCAGTGTAGACAAATTAATCGCCTGGCTAAATGGTGCAGCATTTTACAGTTGGACTTTGATAAGAGAGTAGACCTCCAAGCCCATCTATAGGTTTTAGGGAAAACCTGACCCCAACTGGAAGCAGTATTGTCCTATCCATGATATATTTATCCGTGGTTGGGACAATCACGTGTGGCAACATGCAGTCATCAAGATCCCATGATTAATCCTCAAAGGAATTGTATGTATTCCTCCAAAACAGAGGGCTGCTAGGATAATCCACTAGCACTGCACAGACATAACTTTGGACACTTTCACATTTATCATTGGGTTGTCTCTTAACATTTGTACAAATTTGCACATGTATTCATTGGCCAAAGCAGTTTGCAAATAGGACCTTATTTACCAGTCAGTAGTTATAATATATAACATTTTTCTGAAAGCTTACCAGCACAGTAGATTTGAAAATTAATTTATCAAAAAACAAAATACTAGACTGGGTCTCTCCAAAAACACAACAACAATGCAATGTCTTATTGTTTTCTTTCATACAGATTAAAGTGATTGCAAAGTCTCGCTTTTTTTAGTTAAATATAACAAACATGTTATATTTACCTGCTCTGTGAAATGGGAGCAACTAATGCTGAAATATATATAAACATATCTGCAAGTTTTCATCTTCTTTCTGGCCCAGGAATCTGCTTGCCCCCTTACATGCCACATTTGGCATTTCATTTTTTATGGGGGGGAGTGGGTGACTAGTTTTGAGTTCCTGTCCCACTTCCTACTTCTGACTACGGGCCACCTAGGCGACTCCTCCTCTCCTCATAGGTGTCCCTCCCTCTCTGCAATCTTCTGGGACACGTTACAGGTCCCAGAAGATTGGCTGTCCATTCAGAGAGCGCAGCACAACTCACACTTGCGCAGTGCACGCCCGGCCGTGAAGCCGCAAGTTGTCACAGCCTGGGTGCCCATAGTTTAAATGGAGTCACCGTGGAGAGGAGGGGGAGAGGAGCTAGGCTCCGTGCGGCCGCATCGCTGGACCGTGGGACAGGTGAGTGTCTGTTTATTAAAAGTCAGGAGCTACACTTTTTGTAGCTGCTGACCTTTAATAGATGGAAAAAAAGCCTGGAACTCCGCTTTAAGGAGGAAGATAAAAAGTCAGATTACTATCAAAGCTGGTCGTACCATGTTAGTTTTTTTTTTTTTTCATTAAGTCAAAAACAAACAGATTCTTCCTTTTGCATAAACAAGATAGAGAAATGTCCCCAGCCGGGACATTGGATTTTTATTGAAGGGGAGGACATCATATTCTGACAGCAGGGGAGAAAGTTACCCTGCTAGGGCCTTGGATTCTGACAGTGGCACCTGCTTCTGTCAGAATACACTGATCAGCATCTGCAGCTGATTGGCTGAAACTGCTGATCAACAATCATTTTTCCAACATACGCCTTCAACAAAAGCTGATCAAATGATTGACTTCTGCCGAGTGGGGATGGCCACACACTCATCAAAATTCACCCAGATCCTTACTGAATTGTTAGTATATGGCCAGTTTAAGTGTTTAAAAGGGACCAACAAGCCCTCCACTAGTAAAAAGTATAGTATGGAACCTCCTACCTTAAATAGATGGTGTGTCTATGTCATCACTATTACTATAAGCAAAACACAAAAGTGCAAGCTTCTTTGCAAAGTAAATAGTCTATTTGTCTTTAGTAAATCAATTTAGCAGGGCATAGGAAAACCTAGATAGGATAACAAGCCAAATTCTGATGAGAAAGCCAACAAATTAAAAGGCCATCTGCTAGAGGTATTGTAAAGGGTAGAGCCATCTAAAATAGTATGTATGTGAATGTTTTTATCATTTCAAGGTCTAGTGTTTGTTTTGTAAATAGACTGCACCTACTTTAACCTACTTTAACCATTTAGTGATCGCCCACCAGCAATGTACTGTGGACGAGTGGCCGCTGTAGGCAAAGCGATACACCATGACCCGTACATCACTGCCTACTTCGGGGTTTACTGAGCATGCATGTGTGCCCCATGCCCGGCACCCTCTGTGTTTGCACACAGCAGGAACCTGTCAGCAAGTCCTGGCCAATGATTCACAGCTGGGGCCTGCTGATCAGCTGTGTGCAATCAAAGTCCAGTGCTCTTGTGTTGGTAAACAACACAGAGCTCTGTACAGATGGGATGATCCATCTGTCTCTGAAACTGAGAAAGCAGCACACTGTACACACATTCAGGCCCGGACTGACCATAGGACACACCAGGCATTTTCCCGGTAGGCCAGGGCCACCGTGCTGAATGTCCTAAGGATGGATGATCAAATTCCCTTCCATGCTTCTCCCCTTCCCTGGCCCTGCACACTATCACACACATAGCACAGATGGACATGGAGCAGTGTGCCAGCGCCATAGTCAGCTGTCAGTGTATGCTAATATGCAATCACTATAGGTGGGCAGTGTGTGTTCTCCGATCTCTCCAGGGCAGTGAATGAAATTTCAGTGTACAAACACCCCACACCACGAGGCAGCCTGAAAGCCCAGGCCTTCTATGTGGCATCCTCCATCCCTGACATTGATCTGAGGCATGCGCCGGCTGGATAGGGCAGGATCAGCTCCCCACCATCTTTGTGTGTGTGTTCAGCCAGAGCATAGCCAGCCATAGAGGACATGGAAGAAGAGCCAGGAAGGAGAGCTCCAGGGCAGCACCAAGACTGACATGTCCCTGGGTAGGAAATCGGGGGTTCTATACACCTGTGATTGCATTTTATACAGAAAACGTACTAATCTGATGATGCCTATAGTGTTTTTGTCACATATTGGAGAATTCTGTGGGGCTCATTCACACTTGCATGTAAGCGATTCTCAGGAATTTTTATTTGTGCGTAAGTGCCATACGGGAGCTTCTAAGGCTCATAGACTCTTATTATGGGAGCACCTGAAAAACACACCTTTTTTGTTTTAAGTTTTTTTTTCACATTCTTCTATTGAAGTCCATGGAACCAAAAATGCCCCATTCTGCTTCAAAAGTAACAAATCTACTGTTTTGAGATTCAGGTGTTGAGCTACAGAAGACTGAACGCTCAAATGTGAACAGGGACCATGGGATCTGGTTCACTGAGCGTTTTGAAGCTTTAAGCTATGAAGCACTCATTGAGAAATGTGGCACTAGAAGCTGATTCACACCAGATGCATTGTGCTATGCTGTGCAGCCATGTCTAACACAGGTGCAATGCATAGACAAGAAAAAAAAAAGTCATTACCTATAATGGCAGTTTATACCACCACATTGCAGTGGAATGTGTTGGAAATTATGTGCAGCTTTGGGGCTCATCAGGCCCAAACTAGCCAGAGGGCACACCGGGCCACATGTCAGGGGCAATAGCCCCACGGGCCGCTCCAAAAAAAGATATAAGCAAAAGAAATGCTATGCGCTACCACTTTCAGCCAACTATGCGATAACTTCAAGTGTGTTAAATATGAAGCAGCTGCTCAATGTGTCCCCACACTCTAGCAAAATAAATAAGGAATATAACGTGGCACTTGCTTGTGCAGAAAGTTCAAAATAAACATAAGCTAACAAAGCAATATGTGCTAACCCTACTGGGTACTAATAGAAAGGGGAGGAGGAGGTCACATCCTTGGATCTCAGGGTTATGTCCCCAAAAGTGAAGGACTGCAAGTTCCAGCATTAACCCTTCAGAAGTGAGGATGTGAAACCCCCCCAAATAGCGAAGGACTACAAGTCCGAGCATGGACACCTGAGATCTAAGGGGTCACATCCTTAGATCTCAAGGTTTCATGCTGGGACTTGTAGTCCTTCACTTTTTGGGGGGTCAAATCCTTAGATCTCAGGGTTCATGGTGGGACCCCCCAAAAGTCAAGGACTACAGGTTCTAGCATGCACCCCCCCATAGCTCAGTACGTGACACCCCCCCTCCCAATCAAAGAGATACTGGCTGCCACAGAGGAGATGACCACAGGGACCCCCAGGCACAAGAGATGCGGGGCAATTACCCCAGGTGCCCAAACTAGTTCCCCCCTGCCAGGAAAGTTAGTGGAGCCAAGTTCCAGCACTGGGCTCAAGGAAAAAGGGTTGCTCTACACCATGTTCAGGGAGGAACAGTAGGCTGGTAGCCTAGGCAACTGGCAGAGGAGGAATAAGAAAGTATCAGGCTACATGAATTGCCTAGGATATGCAACATGCTTAGGATACACTATGGGCATAGCCAGATATCATCTTTTTTCTCTACTGCTGTGCTGGTCTGCCACCCTCCAATAAGCCTGCATGGGGTCTTGGTCCTACTCTCACAGTAAGGTTTTGGTTTAAAAAAAAATAAAGAATGGGCTGCTCTGTCTAAAATGCCGAACCTACTTTATGTCCCAGTCCAGGACTGCACACATTACACATAGTTTGGCACATATTTACCTCCTTGATGACCTTAAATGTTAAATCCTTCCCAACCAGTATCATTAGTACAGTGACAGTGTATAGTTATATCACTAATCACTGTATTAATGTCACTGGGATGTCAGTGGCAGTTAGTCAGTCCCCCCGCATCAGTTAGTGTCAGATAGCCCCCCACATCGCAATCCCATTATAAGTCATTAATTGCAACCATTAGTAGTATAAAAAAAAGCAGTATATACACTATAGTTTGTAAGCGCTATAACTTTCACGCAAACAAAATCAATATGCACTTATTGGGATTTTTTTTTAAATCAAAAATATGCAGCAGAATACATTTTGGCCAACATTTATAAAGAAATAACATTTTTAAAAAAATGTTTTTATTGGATATGTTTTATATCAGAAAGTAAAAAATATTGTTTTTTTTTCGTTTATGTCCCACAAAATAAAAAGTGGTGATCAAATACCACCAAAAGAAAGCTCTGTTTGTGTGAAAAAAAAAATGAGAGATGGGGATAGATTTGTAATGATAATCTGGGGAGGATGATTACAAATGTTAAATATAGTGCTGCGTGACTGCACGATCGCCATTTAAAGTAGCGCAGTGCCGAAAAGCAAACAATTGCCTGGTCGTGAAGGAGGTAAAAACTTCTGGAGCTGAAGTGGTTAATAAGTAATTCATCCCCCTGGTAAAGCAGCAGAATACATGAGACACAGCAGTGCATCATGGTACAACGGTCACCGGTATCACATTTTATCTTTTTTCAGTACAGCTTCTCCATTATGATTTGGTTTATTTTGTGTAACAAACTAAAGAGCGGCTGTGTGATTTCTGTTTGGTTCCTATTCTCAATATGATGTCTATTGTATCTGTCACATGAACAGTGCAACATAATCTCAATTGTTACATTGCAACAATCCAATATTATTATGTCTGCATGAAAACATACATATTGCAAAAATGAATCTTATAGAACAAAAAAAAAAGCTGCTGTATAAGAGTTTTGCCAGCAGAGGGCACCTTCATCCAAAGTACTGCATTATGTTAAACAAGCCCACAGAGCTCTGAATAGCTATAAAATGTAATAGAATTATGTTGATTTAATCCACTAGTTTATTTTATTGTATTCCCACTTAATCATATCTGAACGAATTGCTGTAGCATAAATGGTCCATCCCAAAGATGCTTTTAGAACAGAGAGCTATATACACAGGCAAATCGACCAATCAATCACTTGGCGATGATTTGCCAGTTAATTTTGCTTTGTACTTTACACTGAAAGATTGCTTGAAATTCAAATCAAATTTGCCTTATTTTCATCCAGCAATGATGAGCCTAAAAACCCACATGCAATACGATGAAAACTGCAGTCAATTTACACACTGTATACAGAAAAAAGGCTTTTTTTTTTTAAAGCTTCGATAGATAAAAGATTACACATATGGGTACAAAGCATGTTTATAGAGATAACAGAGGAAGGTTTACAAATAACAAAAGTCCAAAAGGCTCTTGTCAATAGTATAAGCAAAGTCGTAACTATGCATAATGATACCCCATAGCTAAAAACATTAAAAAGGACCTTCCCCTTTCCCATCCTGACAATATTATATATTAGAACGTACATAAACCAGTACACTTACCTATGTCTGAGCTGCATTTTGTTCTTGTGGTTCCCTTTTCAGGCTGCTTCTGTGCAGCCAGTGTCCCTGCTACCATACTGCCATTTTGAAAATGTACTATATATCCTCCTATTCATGCATAAGATAGAACACATGACATCATTACATTACACTAGTCTGTTTTAATCACTTCACCTCGGTAGACATCATATGACCTAGGAATTAAGTGGTTATATTGGGATGATGCCTTTACACCTGCAGGCATCATTCTGGTATCAGAATTTTTATCAGCCGATGCCCTGTGAAGCAGAATTGATTAGAGTGGCTGTACAGCCACTCGATCACTTCTGTGGGTGGCAGAAATGGGTCCACGGGCGTTCACAATTTTAAAGTGTGACATGTTAGGCATTGATTTACTCGGCGTAACATCATCTTTTATATTTTAGAGAAAACGTCTCAGAAGAAAAAAGTAGATCTGATCTATGGGTTCCCTGATCCTAAGAATCAAGTAAAGAAAACTGAAAAAAATGTATATTTATTATATATTATATATTTAATTTAATACTGGCCTGTGTCCTCCTCTGACGTTTGAAATAGGACTATAACAACCCTAAATATTATCTCACAGGTAGGTTAATACATACTCTCATTTACAGACCATATGCTGTACATTGTGTATGTGAAGGTACAGGCGCCAATTAAATAATCAATGTAAAATTTTATATGTGATAGGCTGCAGTCTAAAAACAGTTGTCCTATTTGTACAGTGCCTGTGATTATGGTTTATTTGTGAAAAAGAACCGCGCCAGTCACTCTAATTAAATCACACATCCACATGTGCCAAAAATAGTATACCAAAATAAAATTACTTATACCTATTTAGTGTAGATATATCTGTTTATGCCAAAGGGGATGGTGCTATCTCCCCCTCTTTGCCAGTAGCCCACCCAATTACAGTGTAAACCTCCTAAAAAGTGCTTAGTGCTTATGGTGCCAAATGAAAAAATGAAAAAATAAAATAAGAATATATCTATACCCGTATCTTATATTTAACACAAAACTGGTTCTGTGTCCTTAGTGTACCAATAAATCAGTTACTGTATCATTCCAATAGGCATGCCCCCCCCCCCCCCCCCCCCATTGGGTGTACATCATTATTATTTCCACTTACACAGAAAAAGGAATATATATATATATATATATATATATATATATATATATTTGTGAAAATAAATCCTGAAAGAAGAAAAAGATGCCACAATCACTATATTCCAATAAAATAAAAAAATCCTAAGGTAAGAAGGTGCCACATTCACTATATTCCAATATAATGTCCCATTAATAACACCGCTTGTGATTATATCTTGTATATTCTGGTGCTGTGAAAGCCACCCCGAATGTGAATCCACCACCTCTAAAGTAATGGCCACTCACCAGAACCAGGTGAGTTTTGAGCCTTTGGTTTAGTTAGCTGGATAACCACGCCTTACTCTGGTCAATACGTCTGTTAAATCGTGGGTTTCAAGCTGTGTAATCTGGGCAGCCTCCGCTCTCAAAGAAAATAAATTTCTCCCATAGTGTAGTATATCAAGATGAATTTATTAAAAAACTGTTAAAAAACAAAGAAATTGACACTCACATATGGTTTTGCCTTAGGCCGGCACTGAGCTATTCCAGACGTGTGTGTAGGAACCCTCAAACCGGCGTGTGTTGCCTGTCTATTCATTTGCGTTCCACGCCTCACTACCGCTCAAACCGGAAGTTGCGTTGCGTCACGTATTTTCCCAGCAGCCTCTACGCATTTCGCAATTAGTTTATGCGTCATCATTCCTGATGACGCATAAACTAATTGAGAAATGCGTAGAGCCTGCTGGGAAAATACGCGATGCAACGCAACTTCCGGTGTATGTATGATTTAATTAGAGTGACTGGCGCGGTTCTCATATAGTGTGTTCTTTGAGTTTATAAATATATACATATCTATTCACAGGTATATCTTGGTATATGTGCTCCCGTGCTCGCCCACAATCTTTTTCCATGATGCCCCATTGCGGCTGCATGTTGGCTACCTGAGAATTTTGAGGTGAGTGTTCCCACACTGCTGTGATTAAAGTGGAGTTCCACAAATTTTTTTGTTTATTAAAAGTCAGCAGCTACAAAAAGTGTAGCTGCTGACTTTTAATAAACACACGCTAACCTGTGCCAGCGATGTGGCCGCCCGAAGTCTCACTTCTCTCCCCCTCCTGTCCGCAGCGCCAGCATTGCAAGTGTGGGCACCCAGCTATGACAGCTTGCGGCTTCACAGCTGGGTGCGCACTGTGCATGCACGAGTCATGCTGCGCGTTCTGAATGGCAGGACAATCTTCTGGGACCTGTGACACGCCCCAGGAGATTGCAGGTAAGGAGGGGGAGAGGAGGAGTCGCCTAGGCGGCAGAGTAGAAGTGGGAACTGGGTACCTGTCAAAAATAGGTACCCACCCCCCCCCCCTAAAAAAAAAATGACATGCCAAATGTGAAATGTCAGGGGGTCAGAAGTGCTTAAAGCGGAAGTTTCATTTTTGGGTGGAATGCTTTAACAATGCATTATTATAACTGTATGATATGTACTTGCTATGGTTATTCTGTGATTACTGTACATATACCTATGTTTTTCATTTGCATTTCTAGTGTTTATCCCCTCATTAGCCTCTTGAAGAAGCAGGCTATCGTGAAACATGTTGAGAGTCTGATGACCCACACTAACACTATTCCTTTCAGTAGCTTCTCAGATAGATGTGTCTCCCTTTGGTGGAGGTGTTGGAGCCGTCAAGAGGGATCCAATTCCCAATTCATATGTTGTGTATCTTGACGGACTGTTTTTATATATTGTATATGTATGCAATAAAAATGTATTGGTTTTAACATAAAAAAATGTGTAAAACGGTACCATGAAAATCCTGTTGCCCCACTTTTTTTCATTTTTCTTTCCATCTTTTATATTTTACCAAAAAATCTGTATTATATAGTGTTTGTGGACAATATTATTCATTAACCACTTGCCGACCACCTCACGCAGATATACTGCGGCAGAATGGCACGGGCAGGCAGAGTAACGTATGGGTACCCGAGGTGGTCGGCATCGTTCCAGGAGTGATCCGTCCTGAGAGGCGACTTATTCATGGCCACCCCCTCACGATCACTCCTGATGAATGAGAAGCTACCTCTGCTTCTGAAATGTAAACAGAAGCAGAGGAAGTGATGTCATCTCTCCTCGTGGAGCCTTTTCGTTCCGGCTCCCAAGGAGAGAAGACATTAATGTGAGTTGCAGCAATACTACACTAACACTAATACACATAGGCACATAAACCCCCCCCCCCCCCCATCACCCCCCTGCACCTCCTGTCACCCCCTGTCACAGTGACACCAATAGCAGTTTTAATTTTTTTACTGATCACTGCATTGGTGTACTTTGTGAATGTTATAAGTATTAGGGCTGTTAGTGGTAGGCTCCTTTAGCCATCTAATAGCCGGGGCTTTCCCCAGATGTAGATTCCCATCTTAGGCTGGGGGAGAGAGCCTGCTTGAAGTGTAATAACTTGCTCGCTGTGAAGTGGAGGGATAACAAGAATGTTTTTGTTCTTTCCTCCCTTCATGCAGACACGCCGGCGGTCCAAATTGCTACGGGGACTGGTGTTGTGGAGAAACCCTTCTGTGTCCACTAATATAACCAAAATATTGGAGGGGTGGACCTCAACAACCAGTTGTTTGTGCCATACCTAGTTGCCCGTAAGGCCAGACACTGGTACAAAAAAGTGTCTATTTCAATTGACTTTGCTGAACTCATGTGCTATACAGAGCTCCAGGATGGACTGGATCCTTCCTTACATTCCAGGAAGAGATCGTCAGAGCCCTTCTGTTACCAGGCGGTGCTCCACCTCACACCTCACCTTTCCAATCCAAATGCAGTAAGCTGGCTGCATGAGAGGCATTTTTCGTATGTCCTCTCCCGAGTACCCCTACCCAACGAGCCCCCCAAAGAAGATGTCGTGTCTGCAGCAAGTGTGGATATAGGCGTGACACCTGCTATTATTGTCCTGACAATCCTGGTCTTTGCATTGGTGAATGATTTGAACGCTACCATACACTAGTTAAGTATTAGTGTAGGGTACAGAACTGCACAGACTAGGATGTGTCCTAGTCTGTGCAGTTCTGTACCCTACACTAATACAGGTTGCCATCGCATTTTGAGAGACCTGCATCTGGAACCGTTACAGTTACAACCATTACAGTTACAAAAAAAAGTGTAAAAAAAAAACACAAAAAATATATAAAAAAAAAAAAAATAGTTGTTGTTTTATTGTTCTCTCTCGCTCTATTCTCTCTCTATTGTTCTGCTCTTTTTTACTGTATTCTATTATGCAATGTTTTATTGTTATTATTTTTTATCATATTTGCTTTTCAGGTATGTAATTTTTTTATACTTTACTGTTTACTGTGTTTTATTGTTAATCATTTTTTTGTTTTCGGGTACGCCATTCAGCTGCAGTGCGGATTTATTTATCTTGACAGCAACAGCGTTTGCTCCCACGATGCATAAAGCTGTGACTCCAGTGCTGTAGGAGGGGATTTCACCACCACAGTTAAAAAAAAGAGCATATATGCCGAAGCATGGGGACAGTAGGGGTGGAGGAGCGATTTGCTCCTAACTTTTGGGGCGGATGCCTCCATGCTTCGGCATATATATATATTGTAGGCACAGATTGTGTTAAAAAATTTTTTTATGTTTTACTATGTTTTTTTTGTATTTGCTTTGCAGGTATGGTATGTCTTACTGTTATACTGTAATGTTACTTTGTTTTATTGTTAACCATCATTTGATTAGCAGGTACACCATTCTGTTGCAGCGCGGATTTATTTATCTTGACAGCAACAGCGTTTGCTCCCACAATACATAAAGCCGTGACTCCAGTGCTGTAGGAGGTGATTTCACCACCACAGTTAAAAATGAAATGGTGCATGTATGCCCATCATTAGAAGTGGGTGGATGAAGGGAGGTATTCTAATGGTGGGCATACCCACCGATCAATCTCTTTCTTTCGTTCAGCCCACAGGCTGCATGAAAAAAAGATTACAATATATGCCCAACAAGGACCAGCAACGTATTGGTATGTTGTTGGACTTTGAGTGGTTATACCAGAATGATGCCTGCGGGTTTAGGTATCATCTTGGTATCATTCTTTTCAGCCAGCGGTCGTCTTTCATGTAAAATAAATCTTAGTGGCTAATTAGCCTCTAGACTGCTTTTACAAGGAAACCTGAGAATGCAGCTGGTGGTTCTGCCAGCTGACCATAGAACTGATCAGAGAACAGAATGGCTCCAATCATCTCTATGGCCTAAGAAACCGGAAGCTACGAGCATTTCATGACTTAGATTTTGCTGGATGTAAACAGCGCCAAGAAAAATGTGTTTTAAAAATAGCTGTGCAAATACTGTGTGAAACAAAAAAAACAAAACACCCACCATTTTAATCTGTAGGGCCTTTGCTTTAAAAAAATATATAATGTTTGGGGGTTTAAAGTAATTTTCTTGCAAAAAAATATTATTTTTTCATGTAAATAAAAAGTGTCAGAAAGGGCTTTGTCTTCAAGTGGTTAGAAGAGTGGGTGACGTGTGACATAAGCTTCTAAATGTTGTGCGTAAAATGCCAGTACAGTTAAAACCCACCCAAATGACCCCATTTTGGAAAGTAGACACCCCAAGCTATTTTCTGAGAGGCATGTGGAGTCCATGGAATATTTTATATTTTGACACAAGTTGCGGGAAAAATACCTTTTTTTTTTGCACAAAGTTGGCACTAAATGATATATTGCTCAAACATGCCATGGGCATATGTGAAATTACACCCCAAAATACATTCTGTTGCTTCTCCTAAGTACAGGGATACCACATGTGTGAGACTTTTTGTTAGCCTAGCCGCGTACGGGACCCCGAAAACCAAGCACCGCCTTCAGGCTTTCTAATGCCGCGTACACACGATCGGAATTCTCGTCGAAAAAACTGTGTCGGTTTTTCCGACGGAATTCCGACGGAATTCCGCTCAAGCTGTGTTGCCTACACACGATCACACCAAATTCCGACCGCCAAGAACGCAGTGACGTCCACCACATATGATGAGACCATAAAAGGAAATTTCAGTACCATGTCCGGCACCCGTTGGGCTCCTTCTGCTGATCTCGTGTTTATCGCGTGTAAGTAGGAGTTTCGCTATAGACGATTCGTGTTTTTTCAGACTTGTGCTTCAGATCGTTCCTGCTCTACAGTTTGTGCTTGTCGGTGCGTATTTGCTTATCAGTGCGTGTAGTCAGTTCGCATTTGTTTGTCTTTGTGGCCTATATATTTATATATAGTACGCTTTGATTTTCAGTGCTTATTGTCTGCTCGTTGCTTGATTTGCATTTTGTTCTTTCAGGCATTGCTGTTTATCAGTGCTTTCTTTAGTCCGTTCTGATCAGCCGACCGTTTAGAAGCAATGTTATGTGTACGTACTCGTCGTAGAGTTTGTGCTGTGCGGGGGCTTGGTGTTGGGGTTCTTACTTTGACACAAGCCCGGTCCATGAACAGGGTGAGGAGGAGTTCGTGGACCAAGAATTGGTTGCTCCAGCGTGACCAATTCTCGCACATGCCTCTGCTTCGTGAGATCCGTGAGAATAACCCTGATGATTTCAGGAATTATCTCAGGATGACGGACCCCGTTTTTCACCGTCTGTTGGCTTTGCTGTCCCCTTATAGTACCAGGCAGGATACCTGCATGCGGCAAGCCATCACTGCGGAGCAGAGGTTAGTTGCCACGTTGAGGTACTTGGCGACAGGGAGAAGCCTTCAGGACCTCAAGTTCTCGACAGGCATCTCCCCCCAGGCTCTGGGGATCATCATTCCAGAGACCTGTTCTGCCATCATCCAGGTCCTGCAGAAGGACTATATAAGGGTAAGTTGTATTCTTTAACATCACATTCTATGTATTTACATTTTGCTAATGTATTGTATTTCTTTCCTCGTTCCCTAATTACCAGGATTTCAATATGCTGTAATATGCTGTAATATGCTGTGCCCCTTTGTCCTCATGCATGTTGGATTTTTGTATGCTCCTTTTTTGTCCTTCATGCATATTTGCCTTCACTAACCCCCCCAGCATGCTATCTGGGGCCCATATATACTTATAGTCTAGTCACTTAACAATGTATTTTGTCAGCTCCATTGCTTTACCCTAAACACCCCCT
Organism: Lithobates sylvaticus; assembly: GCA_028564925.1. Classification (NCBI taxonomy): domain Eukaryota; kingdom Metazoa; phylum Chordata; class Amphibia; order Anura; family Ranidae; genus Lithobates; species Lithobates sylvaticus. The sequence goes on along the minus strand of CM053034.1, from coordinate 111,959,098 downwards.
AAAATGTGTACAAATGTTATAGTTGTCCTTAAATTCCTTCAGAGTGCCTGAGGCTTTGTTTTGTGGTGCCCTAAATCTTTTTTGAACCCCCCCCCCTCCCCCAACTGCTCAGTCAGCTGATACCAATCCTCTATGTGCTGACTTTTTTTTTACCTGTCCAGTGGGCTGCCAATAGTGTAATGAAGGAGGGGCTGGCCAAACTATCACACATTACTTTGTTACTCCATTACGTAGTGGAGAGGGTGGTTACCTGTCCAAAACATACCTCCCCCCCTAAAATATTTACAAGTGGCCATCAGAGGGGGGGAGGAATCTGATAAGTGGACCTTATATTTTAGCCTTTAAATACTACAAGAAATGTTATACTGATGTTGGCCAACACTGTTTGTGTAGAATCTGCTTTTAATGTTTATTATCAAATATACTAATTATATTTTTCTTGTTTGAATCCACAGTTTCCTTCCACGCCACAGGAATGGCAGACTGTGGCCTCCCAGTTTGCCCAGCGGTGGGATTTCCCAAACTGCGGAGGGGCAATCGATGGGAAGCATGTCCACATCGTCCCACCACCCCATTCGGGGTCATACTATTTCAACTATAAGGGGTTCAATAGTATCGTGTTGATGGCGGTGGTGTCGGCGAACTATGAGTTCCTATATGTGGACGTGGGGAGGAATGGCCGGATGGAGGAGTCTTTTGCCGGACGGAGTTCTACCGACGTCTCGAGAGTGGTGGCTTGGGATTGCCACCCCCGGAGGAGAATGTCGAGGGACTCCCGTTTGTCTTCGTGGTAGACGAGGCGTTTGGTTTGGCTAACCATTTGATGCGACCGTTCCCCCAGAGGACCCTCACCCCGGAGAAGAGGGTATTTAATTACCGGCTGGCCAGAGCCAGAAGAGTTGTGGAGAACGCGTTTGGTATTCTGGCCAGCCGGTTCCGCCTGTTCCAAACGACCATAAATATGGCGGAATATAAACTGAACACCATAGTGGTAGCATGTTGCATTTTGCACAATCTCTCACGTCCCTGGAAGCGGCCCGTCCTGGCTTGCCCCCCCAAAGCGCCCGTGAAGTGCGGCAAAATTATTCAGACTATTTTTCGGGGAGGGGGGCCATTGCTTTGCCAGCAGTGATTCAATAAATTTTTCCTTTATTTATCTTTCAAAATCTTGCTTTGAATTTCCTGCTTGTGTTTCTTTTTTGGGTCTCCTAGTGCACTTGTAGTGCCAAGTGGTTTGTACATTATTATCTAAACACCCATTGTCACTGTAAACACCAATTTAAACACAAAGAAATGGTATTGCTCATTGAAAGAAGAAGGCACACATTGTTGAGGAAAAAATATTTTTTTTACTCCGTACACATTCACATGTTTTTTTTTTTTTTTTTTACAAAAATAACAAGTTTTGCATTTTCACCCCAAAAAATTGGGGTTACGTTACATAAACAGCCATGTTTCCAAAAATAAAATACACAACTCTGGTGCATAACAAAGTTCTACGTAGAAAAACTTTTGAAGCCAAGATCACACATTACATTGTCCAAAATGTGTGTATCTTGCCTTCATCAGATGGGGTGCAGTGACCCCTGTAAAAGCCTAATTTTGAAGATGCACACAAATTGTGAGGCAAACTGGGGATTTACATCCTGATCCCATGCCTAATGTCAACATGTGCTATCTCCCATCATGGGGGATCAATGTCTGTGTTTTGGGGGTGCAACCCCTTCCTCTTACCGACTTGAGTTTTGAGGAAGGGGTTGCAGGCACAAAACGGGTACATTGATATCCCCTGATGGCAGATAGCACATGTTGACATACTGTGTGCATCTTCAAAATTAGGCTTTTGAAAATGTTGTAAACTTTTAAACAGCAAAAATAAAAGGCTGGACATTTTTGGAAAAATTAGATTCTTCCAAGGACATCAATCATGTTTTTAAGTTTTACTTCAATATCCCTAGTTTTTTTCCGAATCATTTCTAAATCCTGACTACAAAACATTATGTCCTGGATTAGCCTTTGGGCACTGTCACTGGTGAAATGATCTGACTGAGACTGTTCTTCCACAACCTGTACTTCACCTAAAAAAAAAAAAAAACACACCATGTATTATAAATAGGCAGGCATACATGTCTGATTACTTGAATCTGGGGTGTCAGACACTCACCTGTTGTGGTCTCAATCACCTCTCCTTCCTCCACATCCTCATATTCTGGTGGTGACCTTGGTTCCTTTTGTTCTGGAGATGGCCGGTCCCTGGGGACATGATATTTCCCGATTCTTTGCTCCCCTATGAGAATAAAAAAAAGGTATACTTAGCACACAGATATTTGAGCCAACAAATATGAATGATAAACATTGCTTGGAAGTGGGGGACAATTGTCTGTTTGGGCAGAATTCCAAGCTGAACACATAATTTATTCCCTTAATTCCTCAGGCTGGAATACTTACCTTTTTTGGATAATTTTCCCACCTGGAGACACCCCAAGTATCCACTGGAGTACCTGTGTATGACACCCTAAAATGTGCACCAGTCCAGATGTGTAAACAGCTGCGGAGTGTCCTCTACATACATTACACTGAATGAAGATTGATATTCCTTCTAGGTTCAAACACATCTAGACAACAATGTCCTAAAAACTCTTTTGGATAAATGTTAAAAATTGAAGGCCCTACAGTATTTAATCATTTATCTGTGAAAACATCGTATTTTGGATAACGAACAAGGTTTACAACGAACGATTACTGCGTATGACCATGAAAGTAGCCATTTTGGAGTGTACAAGACCTTATTAGGGGAAAACACATGGCGCAGCATGCAATATTAATAATAATAGGTACACAAGACATAATATACTTACTTTCTCAAAGAACTTTCTTGATCTTCCTATACTGATCGTGCTCCCTTAATTTGAGGTCCGACCATTGTTTCCTCAGTTGATCCTTCGTTCGTCATACCCCAAAATTACTGTACAGACTCTTCACAACTTTATTCATGATCTTGGCCTTTCTCATATTTGGGTTTGGGTACGGACCATAATTCCCGTCATAGTCGTTGCTCCTCAAGATGTCCACCATCTCCAACATCTCCACAAAGGCCATATTTGAGGCCTTAAATCTCCTCCTCGATCGTGACGTTTCAGGCTCCGGGCTATCCTCCTCCTCGTTACTGCTCTTATTATGCACCTGCTGTGTCTCCGCCATGTTCCGCTCCCACCTCAACGAAAGAGACTGGGCGGCGAATATTCTAGAAAGAACGTCAGGGGCGGACGACGCGGGTGGAGATTTACGCATGCGCAGTGTATATAAAGCTTCAAACACGTGTGTGTCGTAACTACGTTCTGTGTGCACGGGAAGGAGGAAAGGACGCCACGAAGAACGTCGAACAACGACGAACGTTACAACGAAGGTAAGATTTGAAACTTTTTGGAGTCATGTGCGGCCTATACTGAATCTAGATTGATGCCTATATTGTGTTGAAAGATTATCCTGAGATTTTTATTTTTGTATTTTTTTTGGTCTTGCAGAGAAAATGCTGCCATTTAAGGACCCCGAATTCCTTGGGGAATTCATAGATAAATACCATGAAATGAAAAATCTCTGGGAGGTGAAAAACCCCTTGTATAAACCAGCTAGGAGGGCAACGCTGGAGAAATTGCTTCAGTTTGTGAAGACCCGGGTCCCCGATGCAGACATCAAATTTGTTGAGGCAAAAATTGGTAGCTTGAGAAGCACCTATAAGAAGGAGTACCAGAAGGTCCAGAAGTCCCTGAGGTCCGGAGTAGCAGCAGATAAGGTGTATGTACCCAGTCTGTGGTACTACAGCAGGATGAGGTTTATAGATGACCAGATGGAGGGCAGGGAATCCCTTTCTACTCTTCCGGCACCCCTTCCATCCAGCCTTCCAACCAGCCTTCCATTCAGCCTTCCCTCTACCCAAGCTGAGGCATCTGTGGACCAACCTGGGCCTGCCATACAGGAGGAGATTGAGGAGCCCAGATGGAGCCAGGTATAGTTTTTTTATACATAATTTATCTGTGCAAAAAAAAGATTGTTGGTAAGTAGATGTTATTATTGCTAATAAATGAATGAAGTAACAAAAATTGTTTCACATATCAATAGACAGAAGTGGCCAAAAAAGATTAGGACAAGAAGGGAAAATGCTGGGCTCAGAATGATAGTCTTTTATATTTATTAACATTAAATTTGCAACAGTCACGAGCTGAAAATTGTGTGTGTGTTTGATGAACAAAAAAATAAAACTATGTCCCTTTTTCATACACAGGATGACCTCAGCCAGGACGAGGCTCTGGCTAGTGGCACACAGGAGGAGGCAGGGGGAAGTGTCAGCCAGGAGGTGGCAGGGCCCAGTAATACCCAATAGCAGGTGCCTCCCCTCATCCTTCCCTACAAACGACAGAGGAAGGGCACAAAAGCAGAGGAGGCAGCACTGGCCCTGATCAGGGAGGCTAATGAGTCCCTCAGATCCCCCCTTGATGCTACAGAGGCCTATGGCATCTATATTGCCTCTAATTTGCAACAGATGGAGGAGGGCCAACGGCAAAAGTGTGAAAGAATAATTTTTGATACTATCCACAAGGGGTTGAGTGGGGAAATGTCGGACAACCAACATCTATGTTCTCTCCCCCATCCTCCTCCTCCTCCTCCTCCTCCTCCTCCTCCTGCCACAATGCCACCTCCAGAGCCACAGCCTCCAGGGAAGGCTGCAGGGAAGGCTGCAGGGAAGGCTCTACGGAAGACCAGGAAGTGATGCCCTGCCTTCACGTCTCAAAGAACCCACAGCCTGTTGTAGGACCACAGACTGGGTACATATACCATCTGCTGCTGCTCCGGTTCTCTGGGACTCCTGGACCTCATTGTCCTCCTTTTTCTATGGACTTCTCAAGCTACCAATTTATTTGATGTCTGCCTTGGGGGCCAAAGGCTGCACAAATTGAAGCAATTTTTCCTGCGTTGCCTTTATCTTTATTTTGTAATTATGATGTGAAATACATTTTTATTTTGTTTTCAGAAAATACTTGCCTATGTGTTTTTCTACAAATAGCAAATCAATTTATTTTGGGTGAGTAGGCAGGTACATTTCAAAAATACAATGTCAAAATTAACAAGGGACACCAACAACAAACAGGTTTACAAATAATACAGAATAATGGTGTTGTGGAAACATAACATAAAAAATAAAAAGGAGAGCACAAGAAAATAATACAATAATACAATAATACAAGTATTCTTATTAAAGAAAAAAAAACACTTTAAAAAATTATATCTATTTCATGCAGATCTGGCTTAAATTCTAATATAAATATTATTCTGGAGAGACCTAGAAATAATAAAGAAATGCGTTTGTAAAAACTCTGTGTGAATATGAGCAGCAAAACCACTTCATTCTTCTAGCATTATAAAGAAGAGAATGAGCGGCGCATTGAAGAATTAAAAAAAATCCAGTGTGTAGAATCTGCTAGCTCCATTACGAACGCTAGTTTTACCAGACCGAGCGGTTCCGTCTCGTAGTGGATTCTGAGCATGCGTGATTTTTGGCGTGTCGGAATTGCCTACACACGATCGGAAATTCCGATAGAAAGGTTTTCCGTCAGAAAAATTGAGAACAGGTTCTCAATTCAAAGTCCGTCGGAAATTCCGACAGAAAAAGACCGTTGGCCATACACACGGTCGGAAAATCAGATGGAAAGCTCCCATCGGACTGTTTCCATCGGAAATTCAGATCGTGTGTACGGGTGTAAATTTTTGATTTCACTCCTGTCTGCCTATCACAGTTTGGGAGGCCATGGAATGCCCAGATGGTACAACCCCCCCCCAAATGACCCTTATTTTGGAAAGTATACACCCCAAGCTTTTTGCTGAGAGGTATGGTGAGTATTTTTCGGACCTCTCTTTTTGTCACAAAGTTTTGAAAATTGAAAAAAAAAATATATATTTTCTTTCTTAATTTTCAAAAACAAATGACAGCTGCAAAACACTCACCATGCCTCTCAGCAAATAGCTTGGGGTGTCTACTTTCCAAAATGGGGTCATTTGGGGGGGGGGGGGGGGGTGTTGTGCTATCTTGGCATTTTATGGCCTTTGAAACTGTGAGTAGGTAGTGAGGAGTGAAATCAAAAATTTACGCCCTTAGAAATCCTGAAGGCGGTGATTGGTTTTCGGGGTCCCGTACGCGGCTAGGCTCCCAAAAAGTCCCACACATGTGGTATCCCTATTCTCAGGAGAAGCAGCAGAATGTATTTTGGGGTGTAATTCCACATATGCCCATGGAATGTTTGAGCAATATATCATTTAGTGACAACTTTGTGCAAAAAAAAAAAGTTTGTAGTTTTCCCGCAACTTGTGGCAAAATATAAAATATTCCATGGACTCAACATGCCTCTCAGCAAATAGATTGGGGTGTCTACTTTCCAAAATGAGGTAATTTGGGGGGTTTTGTGCCATCTTGGCATTTTATGGCCTTCAAAACTGTGATAGGTAGTGAGGAGTGAAGTCAAAAATGTACCCCTTAGAAATCCTGAAGGCAGTGCTTGATTTTCAGGGCCCCGTACGCAGCTAGGCTCACAAAAAGTCCCACACATGTGGTATCCCCGTACTCAAGAGAAGCAGCAGAATGTATTTTTGGGTGTAATTCCACATATGCCCATGGCATGTTTGAGCAATATATAATTTAGTGACAACTTTGTGCAAAAAAAAAAAGAAGTTTGTCATATTCCGCCAACTTGTGGCAAAATATTATATATTCCATGGACTCAACATGCCTCTCAGCAAATTGCTTGGGGTGTCTACTTTCCAAAATTGGTTCATTTGGGGGGGATGGTTGTGCCATCTTGGCATTTTATGGCCTTCAAAACTGGCCTTCAGAAATCCAGAAGGCGGTGCTTGGTTTTCGGGGCCCCGTAAGCAGCTGGGCTCCCAAAAAGTCCCACACATGTGGTATCCCCGTACTCAGGAGAAGCAGCAAAATGTATTTTGGGGTGCAATTCTACATATATCCATGGCATTTGTGAGCAATTTCCAAAATTGGGTCATTTGGAGGGGGGGGGGGGGGGTTGTACTGCTTAGCTATTTTAGCACCTCAAGAAATGAGATAGGCAGTCATACACTAAAACTATTCCAGAAAATGTACCCTAGTTTGTAGAGGCTATAACTTTTGCGCAAACAAGTAAATATACACTTATTGACATTTTTTTACCAAAGACATGTGGCTGAATACATTTTGCCCTAAATGTATGACTAAAATTGAGTTTATTGGATTTTTCTTATAACAAAAATATCATATTTTTTTCCAAATTTTTGGTCTTTTTCCGTTTATATCGCAAAAAATTTAAATTGTAGAGGCAATCAAATACCATCAAAAGAAAGATCTATTTGTGTGAACAAAAGGACACACATTTTGTTTGGGTACAGCATTGTATGACCACGCAATTACCAGTTAAAGCAGCACAGTGCCAAATTGTAAAAAGTCCTCTGGTCTTAGGCAGCCAAATGGTCTGGAGCTTAAGTGGTTAAAGTGTATTTTTTCCCTAAAAAAAGTTTGAAAAACTGCTGCACAAATATCGTGTGGGAAAAAAATTGAAACACCCAATGTTTCATTTTCTAGTGCCTCTGCTAAAAAATATATAATGTTTGGGGGATCAAGTGTCAAAATTGGCCCATGTTGAAGTGGTTGAAAATATGTTTTTTTATGAGATCTCGGGGAGAAAATGTTTTAAAGAACAAATTAGTTTCATGGCTTATGGCCCAGGCACAGACACGAGATGAAGTACATAACATCATGTCCTTTTTTTCAAGCATGCGCAGTATGAGAATACTGTGAGATCTTGCAAGATCCCCTAATCTAGGTGTAGGTACTAGTGACCTTGCCTCCCGAGGGGCATCTGCCTGACTGGGGCTACACGACTAGAGGCCATTAAAAAGGTGAGTAGAGTTAAAAAAATATAATTTGCACTAGCAGAATACAGTACAGCCTGCAGCAAAAAAGAAAAAGAAAGAATAAGCACAGGGCTAGCATAATAAGGGTTCACAGGGGAATCCGGTATGCCAGGGGTTAACTCTCCCAGTAAGTATAAGTAGGTCATTGGTCAGCCAGCAGGGGGGGTATCCACAGGGGTCAATCTTCAGGATATACAAGGATACCGATACCTGGGGGGAGGTCAGAAATGAGGAAGAGAAGATTTTATTGACATGTCGGATCTGAGGACTCTGCAGGAGCAGCTCTGCTCCATGGCAAAATCAATGGGGATGGACTGGCTACAGTCTCAGGTAGCTGCCTTGCAGGGAGCCTCCTCCTTGGCTCCAGCTGCTTCCCCATTGAGACGCGCTTCAGCCCTTCACCCCCCTCTCCTGTGCAGAGCCAGTCAGGGAGCCCAGCCATGGACCCTGTAGCCTAGCCTCCTCTGGCTAGCTCCGATGCGAGCGGTGGGAGGAATCCCTGCCATGGGTGGAGCTCCGTGGGATGGGGGCAGAGCCCAGCATTGTCCCGGGTTCCTGCATACAGGAGATCTTGGAGGGATATGGCCACCTCCCAGTTGGATGCCATGGCGGGAGTGGCGGCCCGGCATGGGAGGAGTCGTCATGCGGGTGCTGGCCAGTAGGGCAGAGCAGCCGGTGACTCCTTACACAGCAGGGCCACTCATACCAGTGTAGGGGGTTAAGAGGAGCCACGTTGCAACAGCCAGGTACGCAAGTCCTCGAGCCGGTGTGATAGGGTTGTGGACCATGGTAGTAGTACGCAGATACGAAATGATAATTTAATATTTTGTGCCTTCAAGGATCAACAATCTTAATTTGATGGGTATTGCAGTATTGTGTTATCCTTTATTAAGGTATGTTTGTTATATTTGTTACTATTTAATAAAGGGGCCGAAACGGCCAATTTTACTCAACAAATTGAGTCATGTTTTTTTCTGGTATATTTAGTTGGGGTAAGAGGGGAGGTGTTGGTAGCAGTTGGTAATACAAAAGTATAGGATTACCTTTGGGGTACTGTTATCATGACTGCAAAACGATATCTACACTAAATATATATATACCTTGGAGTGATTTCTTCTTATTTCCTGTTCTAGTAACATCTCCTCTGCTACAGTGTAACAATGTATCCCAAGGATGGGAAGTCTATCCAAAAGCAGTAAGCAGTAAAAACTTAGCTGGGATTCTTTCCCCTTTTGCCCTGTATCCAAAACTTGACTAAAACTTTTGGCTGAAGTGGGGTTTTAACACACTTGTAGGTTTCATTAAAATGTTTCACATTGTGCAAATAGAAAATCATCTTGTTTAAACTCACATTTCAATTCATGTCAGTAGCTATTGCACAAAATAATTGCATATGAACTTTTTTCACCTATTATACTATGTATGCTAATGTTGCTGAGCTGCTTTTAGTAGTGGCAGTAAATGCTTTAGTTTGCATTACCTCTAAAAATAATTACAGTAAAAATACAAAGTTAGATATCAAAATGGGAGATTCTTTTAGGGGATGGGGACTTATTCTGCTTGTCAGTCATTATTTTTATGGTTACTAACCTGGGTTGATTGATCTTCTTTCAATTGGGTTTACAGAAGAATGCTGTACAATTGAATGCTAATAGTCCCTGATGGATAGTTTTAGTGGAAACTGCTTCTATCCTGCATTAATGAGAGGTTTACATACTAAATTGCATTCTTATTTGCATTCATAGCTACAGGAGATATTCATCTTTCATCTGGATAGGCCATATGTACATTTTGTTAGTAAAAATCTATATCATGTGGGCTTAGACATGGGATTTACAAGTGCACTCTTTACTACAGGTGTATAGATGATATGGAATGTAAATGTATACCAATTGAAAACAACAGCAAATAATAATAATAATAATAATATTAATATACTGACTGATGCATTCTTGATCTGAAATAGAGATTTTTCACTTTAGACTAAAGCTAAACTTTGGTCAGTTACACCAAAGAACAAAAAAAAACCACATATACAGTATATATACTACTGTGCAAAAGCTTTAGGGGTGTGAAAAAAATGCTGTAAATTAACAATGCTGTCAAAAATAGAGGCATTCCTTTTACGGTTGAGCGAACCCGAACTGTAAAGTTCGGGTCCGTACCGGACTTTTGGGTGTTCGGGACCCGGACCCGAACTATTGGCTGTAAGTTCGGGTTCGGATCCGGTGTTCGGCGATTTATTGGCGCCTTTTTAACAGCTGCAGGGCAGCCAATCGACTCTAAATTCACTAGTGTGCCCTTAGAAGCCATCACAGCCATGCCTACTAATGGCATGGCTGTGATTGGGCAGTGCAGCATGTGACCCAGCCTCTATATATAGTCCAGACACACGGCACACAGTGTCATTCTGCTATAGACAGGTTCCTGTGCTGCTGAGAGAGAGGATTTTAGGAGTTAGTGTGATAAAGTCAGTCAGTCAGTCAGTCCACATTCCTTTAATTTTCTTTTAATTAGTTAGATCAGTGAGCGATCTAGATAGCTAGAGTAGAGTAGGGAGTTTCTTTATTAAGCAAAAGAAAGAGGCAGAGAGAATTATTGAAGAGATTCCTAAATCAATTGTACCCTGGCTGGGGTGCAGTGCACAGTCTTTTAACAGTGCCATGAGGCCAGTGCCAGACAAAATATAAAAGTTTTATCTGCAAGCTCAGTGCACCATTAGGACCAACACTGCATATAGTAAGAGATACACCATAGTCTGTCTGTGTTCTGCTATTGGAAAAACATTGCAAAAAAATTTAATTTTGCTGTGTTTTTTTTATTCCCCAATAGCATTTTCTGCATGTTCATACACGCTTTAGATACTGTCCGTGTATTCTAAAATATTGGAAAAACATTGCAAAAAAATTTAATTTTGCTGTGTTTTTTATTTCCCAATAGCATTCTCTGCGTGTTCATACATACAGTGGTGTGAAAAAGTGTTTGCCCCCTTCCTCATTTCCTGTTCCTTTGCATGTTTGTCACACTTAAGTGTTTCGGAACATCAAACCAATTTAAACAATAGTCAAGGACAACACAAGTAAACACAAAATGCAATTTGTAAATGAAGGTGTTTATTATTAAAGGTGAAAAAAAATCCAAACCATCATGGCCCTGTGTGAAAAAGTGATTGCCCCCTTGTTAAAACATACTATAACTGTGGTTGTCCACACCTGAGTTCAATTTCTCTAGCCACACCCAGGCCTGATTATTGCCACACCTGTTCACAATCAAGGCATCACTTAAATAGGAGCTGCTTGACACAGTAAGGTCCACCAGAAGATCCTTAAAAGCTACACATCATGCCGAGACCCAAAGAAATTCAGGAACAATTGAGAAAGAAAGTAATTGAGATCTATCAGTCTGGAAAGGGTTATAAAGCCATTTCCAAAGCTTTGGGAATCCAGCGAACCACAGTGAGAGCCATTATCCACAAATGGCGAAGACATGGAACAGTGGTGAACCTTCCCAGGAGTGGCCGGCCGCCCAAAATTACCCCAAGAGCGCAGCGACGACTCATCCAAGAGGTCACAAAAGACCCCACAACAACGTCCAAGGAACTGCAGGCCTCACTTGCCTCAGTTAAGGTCAGCGTTCATGCCTCCACCATCAGGAAAAGACTGGGCAAAAATGGCCTGCATGGCAGAGTTCCAAGGAGAAAACCACTGCTGAGCAAAAAGAACATCAAAGCTCGTCTCAATTTCTCCACAACACATCTTGATGATCCCCAAGACTTTTGGGACAACATTCTGTGGACCGATGAGACAAAAGTGGAACTCTTTGGAAGGTGTGTGTCCAAGTATATCTGGCGTAGAAGGAACACTGCATTTCAGAAAAAGAACATTATACCAACAGTAAAATATGGTGGTGGTAGTGTGATGGTCTGGGGCTGTTTTGCTGCTTCAGGACCTGGAAGACTTGCCGTGATAAAAGGAACTATGAATTCTGCTGTCTACCAAGAGATCCTGAAGGAGAATGTCCGACCATCTGTTCGTGTACTCAAGCTGAAACGAACTTGGGTTCTGCAGCAGGACAATGATCCTAAACACACCAGCAAGTCCACCACCGAATGGCTGAAGAAAAACAAAATGAAGACTTTGGAGTGGCCTAGCCAAAGTCCTGACCTGAATCCTATTGAGATGTTGTGGTATGACCTTAAAAAGGCCGTTCATGCTCGAAAACCCTCTAATGTAACTGAATTAGGACAATTCTGCAAAGATGAGTGGGCCAAAATTCCTCCAGGACGCTGTAAAAGCCTCATTGCACGTTATCGCAAACGCTTGGTTGCAGTTGTTGCTGCTAAGGGTGGCCCAACCAGTTATTAGGTTTAGGGGGCAATCACTTTTTCACACAGGGCCATGATGGTTTGGATTTTTTTTCACCTTTAATAATAAACACCTTCATTTACAAATTGCATTTTGTGTTTACTTGTGTTGTCCTTGACTATTGTTTAAATTGGTTTGATGTTCCGAAACACTTAAGTGTGACAAACATGCAAAGGAACAGGAAATGAGGAAGGGGGCAAACACTTTTTCACACCACTGTACACGCTGTAGACACTATCCGTGTATTCTGATATTGGAAAAACATTGCAATTTTTTTTTATTTTGCTGTGTTTTTTATCTTCCCAATAGCATTTTCTGCGTTTTCATAAACGCTTTAGACACTATCCGTGTATTCTGATATTGGAAAAACATTGCAAAAAATTTAATTTTGCTGTGTTTTTTTTTTCCCCAATAGCATTTTCTGCGTTTTCATACATACACGCTGTAGACACTATCCGTGTATTCTGATATTGGAAAAACATTGCAAAAAAAATTTAATTTTGCTGTGTTTTTTTTCCTCCCAATAGCATTTTCTGCGTTTTCATAAACGCTTTAGATACTGTCCGTGTATTCTGATATTGGAAAAACATTGCAAAAAAATTTAATTTTGCTGTGTTTTTTTTTTCCCAATAGCATTTTCTGCGTGTTCATACATACACGCTGTAGACACTATCCGTGTATTCTGATATTGGAAAAACATTGCAAAAAAATTTAATTTTGCTGTTTTTTTTTTTTCCCAATAGCATTTTCTGCGTGTTCATACATACACGCTGTAGACACTATCCGTGTATTCTGATATTGGAAAAACATTGCAAAAATTTTTAATTTTGCAGTGTTTTTTTTTTCCCCAATAGCATTTTCTGCATGTTCATAAACGCTTTAGACACTGTACGTGTATTCTGCTATAGACAAAAAACACCCATTTAGGGCGAGATCATAAATTTTGAAAATATGAGGAGATCATCAAAAAGGGGACCGTGGCCCGGGTCGTGGTGCTGCTGGTGGCGCTCCTGTTGCAGGGAGAGAATGTGGTCGATCTGTGCCAGCTACACGCACTAGTGAAACACCTTCCTCAGGTGCGAGTAGGCGACAGAGCTTGCAGCGGTATTTTGGCACGCCTAATGAGGCTGTAAGAATGTTGAGGCCAGGACAAGTACAGGCGATAGTAGAGTGGGTTGCTGACAGTGCCTCCGGTTCCTTCACATTGTCTCCCACCCGGTCTCCTGATGAAAGTTCAGAGTTGGCACCTGCAGCCGATGTCCATCAGTCTTTCACCTCACCCCCTTGCAAATTAGCCAATCAGTCTGAGCCCCAAATCATGCAGCAGTCTCTTCTGCTTTTTGATGACTCTGTTAGCAGGGTTTCCCAGGGCCATCCACCTAGCCCTGCCCCAGAAGTGGAAGACATTGTGTGCACCAATGCCCAACCACTTATGTTTCATGATGAGTACATGGGAGGACCATCGCAGCACGTCTCGGCTGATGACGAAACACAGGTGCCAACTGCTGCTGCTTTCGCCATTGTGCAGACCGACAAGGAGGGCAGGGGTGAAGACTGGGTGGAAGATGATGTGGAGGACGATGAGGTCCTTGACCCCACATGGAATCAACGTCATGCAGGTGACCAGTGTAGTTCAGAGGAAGAGGTGGTGGTCGCACAGAGCCACCAGCACAGCAGAAGAGGGAGCAGGGTGCAAAAGCGGAGCGTCCGTCCCCTAGACAGTACGTCTGCTACTGCCCAACGCACCAAGGGACCGAGCACACCAAAGCCAGGTCCAAAGAGTTACCTAGCGTGGCAGTTCTTCAGACAATGTGCTGATGACGAGACACGAGTGGTTTGCACGCTGTGCAATCAGAGCTTGAAGCGAGGCATAAACGTTTTCAACCTGAGCACAACCTGCATGACCAGGCATCTAAGTGCAAAGCACGAGATGCAGTGGAGTAGACACCGCAAAAACCAAGAAAGGTCTCTGGCTCCTCCTGCTTCCTCTTCTGCTGCAGTCTCGGCCTCTTTAGCCACCTCTGTAGTGACAGTGACACCTGCCAACCAGCAAACAGAGGATCTGCCAGCAACACTACCACCTGGGTCACCAACCATCTCCACAATGTCCCATGGAAGCTTTCAGCTCTCTATTTCCCAAACACTGGAGCGGAAGAGGAAGTACCCCCCTAGCCACCCGCGATCCCTGGCCCAGAATGCCAGCATTTCAAAATTCCTCGCCTTTGAAATGCTGTCATTCCGTCTGGTGGAGACGCAGAGTTTTAAAAGTCTGATGTCATTGGCTGTCCCACAGTATGTCGTGCCCAGCCGCCACTACTTTTCCAGACGAGCTATCCCTTCCCTGCACAACCAAGTGGGGGACAAAATCAGGTGTGCACTGCGCAACGTCATCTGTGGCAAAGTCCACCTAACTACGGATGCGTGGACCAGTAAGCATGGTCAGGGACGTTATATCTCCCTAACAGCACACTGGGTAAATGTAGTGGCGGCTGGGCCTGAGGCGGATAGCACTTTGGCGCATGTCTTTCCACCACCGAGGATTGCAGGGCACTTCAGTTCGCCTCCTGTTGATAACTCCTCCTACTCCGCCTCCTCATCCTCTACCGCCTCCTCATCCGGTCAGAGTAACACCTTCACCACCAACTTCAGCACAGCCAGGGCTAAACGACAGCAGGCAGTTTTAAAACTTTCCTGTTTGGGGGAAAAACCCCACACCACGCAGGAGTTGTGGAGGGACATGGAACAACAGACCGATGAGTGGTTGGTGGCAGTGAGCCTCAAGCCCGGCCTGGTGGTGTGCGATAATGGGCGAAATCTCGTAGCAGCTCTGGGCCTTGCCGGTTTGACGCACATCCCTTGCCTGGCGCATGTGCTGAACTTGGTGGTCCAGAGGTTCCTTAAGAATTCCCCCGATATGCCAGAGCTGCTGCAGAAAGTGCGGGCCGTCTGTGCGCACTTTCGGCGTTCTCACTCTGCTGCTGCTCGCCTGTCAGCGCTGCAGCGTAACTTCGGCCTTCCCGCTCACCGTCTCATATGTGACGTGCCCACAAGGTGGACCTCCACCTTGCACATGCTTGCCAGACTGTGCGAGCAGCAGCAGGCGATAGTGGAGTTTCAGCTGCAGCATGCACGCGTGAGTCGCTCTGCGGAACAGCATCACTTCACCGCCAATAACTGGGCCTCCATGCGAGACCTGTGTGCCTTGTTGCGCTGTTTCGAGTACTCCACCAACATGGCCAGTGCCGATGACGCCATTCTCAGCGTTATTATACCAGTTCTATGCCTCCTTGAAAAAACTCTTCAGGCGATGATGGAAGAGCATGTGGCACAGGATGAGGAGGAGGAGGAGGAGGAGGAGGAGGAAGAGGGTTAATTTCCAAGGCTTTCAGGGCAGTCATTTACAAGTGGCTACGAGGGTGGGTTCCTGCACCAACAGGCGCCAGGTACACAATTGTCTGGCAGCAAGGGCACAGTTCTGGAGGATGACGAGGTGGAGGATGAGGAGGAGATGGAGGAGGAGGAACCATGTTCACAGCAGGGTGGCACCCAGACCAGCTCATGTCCATCACTGGTGCATGGCTGGGGGGATACAGAGGACACAGACGATACACCTCCCACAGAGGACAGCTTTTCCTTGCCTCTGGGCAGCCTGGCACACATGAGCGATTACATGCTGCAGTGTCTCCGCAACGACCGCCGAGTTGCCCACATTTTAACTGGTGCTGATTATTGGGTGGCCACCCTGCTGGATCCCCGTTACAAGGACAACGTGCTGTCCTTAATTACCTCACTGGAGCGTGATCGTAAGATGCGCGAGTACAAGCGCACGCTGGTAGACACGCTGCTGGTGGCATTCCCACTTGGAAGCGGGGGTACGGTGGAAGCACAAGGCGAAGGCAGAGGAGGAGGAAGAGGTCGCCAACGCAGCCGGGGCACCGCCAGCACCTCGCAAGGCAAGGTTAGCATGGCCGGAATGTGGAAAAGCTTTGTCAGCACGCCACAACAACCAGCACCACCAGCTGAGATGGAACGTTCTAGCAGGAGGCAGCATTTCACCAACATGGGGGAGCAGTATGTGTGCACACGCCTACAGGTACTGCATGACGGGTCTGCCCCCTTCAACTTCTGGGTCTCCAAATTGGGCACATGGCCTGAGCTTGCCCTTTACGCCTTGGAGGTGCTGGCCTGCCCTGCCACCAGTGTATTATCTGAACGTGTATTTAGCGCAGCAGGGGGCGTTATCACAGACAAGCTCACGCATGGATCCCACAGGACTTGGCCGTACCTTGTGCAGAATAGAAACATATACCAGTGTTCTGACGAAAACTGTCTTGCTATCGGATAGTGTCCGGCCACTTACTGCGCAGGTGCAGTGCTTGCGCAGTACGGAGGACAAAAATCTCCAAAGATGAACGTCGCCTGCGCAGTGAGGGCAGGGTCAAGCCCGACCATCCAAGTGGACATACGGTAGCACATAGTAACACGGCCCCTCACGGGCTCGCTTGGCTAGGCTTCAACCTCGGATGATGTGGCTTGAACCTGGAGTCACCGCGCATCGTCTTCAGAGAGTTTCAAAATCCCCTTGTCCTACGTACTGAGCAAGCGCAGTACAGGGCGGACACTATGCGACGGGGGACAGAATTCGACACATCATTCACCACTAGCCTTACCCAGCCATTGTTGTATTTTTGAACCAGTGTTGGCTACCTCGTCCTCCTCCACCGTCGCTTCCACCTACACCGCCACATCCACCGCCACCTCAACCTCCTACTCCATTTGAATTTCGTCCTCCTAGGTCAAGATTATAATTTTTTCATTTTTTTTAATTTCCAAGTATTTTATTTTCCCACTATCTTATCCATTAAATTGAATAATTTTTTCCAGAAAGTGCGTATTCTGGGGTATTCCCACCATATGTGCGGCATCGTGCCGTTGAGCTTCTGAGGTTCTTAATGACTTCCTGTACCTCTTCTGCTGAGAAGGGGGCCTCCAGCATTTTTTTTTTTTTTTTTTTTTTTTTATGTTATTTTAAGTTATTTCCCTATCCACATTTGTTTGCAGATCACTTGCCATGCAGGTGTTCCAACCCGAAAAACTGACCAGAGCTAGAGCTGCCACAGTCCAGGTCAGAAGGCCAGGGACTCGACCCTTCAGCACCAACCCAGTGCTTCTCTATCCCCATCAGAAGGCTTCCCTTTCGGCTACGAACCGCTCCAGGTCACCTTTACGCCAGCAGGCTTTTGCATAGCAACCGCCACCCCTGCTCCACCTCGCCGTAGAACAGGGACGGAAGCAAGCGCCACTTCCTGGCAACTGATAAGAACAGATACTACATTTGATCTTAGCCAAAAGGCCAAGAAGCACTAGTGAAACACCTTCCTCAGGTGCGAGTAGGCGACAGAGCCTGCAGCGGTATTTTGGCGCCCCTAATGAGGCTGTACGAATGTTGAGGCCAGGACAAGTACAGGCGATAGTAGATTGGGTTGCTGACAGTGCCTCCGGTTCCTTCACATTGTCTCCCACCCAGTCTCCTGATGAAAGTTTATAATTTTTTTCAGAAAGTGCGTATTCTTGGGTATTCCCACCATATGTGCGGCATCGTGCCGTTGAGTTTCTGAGGTTCTTAATGACTTCCTGTACCTCTTCTGCTGAGAAGGGGGCCTCCAGCATTTTATTTTTATTTTAAATTTTTTTATGTTATTTTAAGTTATTTCCCTATCCACATTTGTTTGCAGATCACTTGTCATGCATTTTGTTGTCATTTGCAGCCCTCTAGCCCTTTCCATTACTTTTTTACAGCCATTTTAGTGTTCAAAAGTCCGGGTCCCATTGACTTCAATGGGGTTCGGAGTTCGGGGTCAAGTTCGGGTCAAGTTCAGGTCAAGTTCGGTCCCGAACCCGGACTTTTTTCCGAAGTTCGGCGGAATCCGCCGAACCCGAACTTCCAGGTGTCCGCTCAACTCTAATTCCTATTTATTTTTACCAATTATCAAAATGGAAAGTAAACGAACAGAAGAGAAATCCAAATCAAATCAATATTTGGTGTTACCACCCTTTGCCTTCAAAACAGCATCAAATCTTCCAGGTACATTTGCACACAGTTTTTAAAGGAATGTGACAGGTAAGTTGTTCCAAATATCTGAGGACCTGGTTGTATATTAGAACAAAATAATTTAGAAAGAATTTACAAAAATTTCAGTCCAGAAGGATTGTACCACTGGGCAGGTCCACCATATTTAAAGGTATGGACCAGGCTCATCACAATCTTTGAAGAGTAGATGGGTAGTCTGGTGCATATTTTTTCTATAGTTGATATATTATGGAATCATTTACAGTATGAGCTGCCAGCTAAATGTTTGTCCATTCTTTAAGTGTAAGCTCTAGTGATTGATCAGCTGCGTGCTCTGTCCATGTAAGTGGGAGGATGATGGATTGTAATAGTAGTGGCAGAGAAGCAACCGAAAGAAGTAGCCAGTGGCCAATATGAGAAAATACTTGGTGCAAGTTAGATTTGTGATGTGCTGGATTACACTCACGCTATGAACTAGCTAAAAAGTGTTTTTGTAAGAGGGTGCATAATGTAGTTGATGCATTTCTGGATTGTGGGAGATTTATTGAGGAAGGGATATAGGACATGTTTAGTGTCTCCTCCAAGTAGCAGCGTATCCCTGATTGATTGATGGAATGATTAGTAATTACTTGTAATAAATGAGTGAAAAAATTGATTGGGGAGATGTTAGGAGCATAACGAGAAACTATAGTCACAGCCGTATCTAGTGGGTGGCCTGTGAGAAGTAGATAGTGACCTTCTGGGTCTCTAAGTTCAATAATCACTGTGAGTGGAGTAGACCAATGGAAATAAATCAAAACTTCTTGTTTCTTCACTGAGGTGCTAGCAATGTAAAGCTGTGGGTATTGTGAATCAAAGAATTTAGGGATAGAGTCGGACCGGAAATGGGTCTCCTGGAGACAGATTAAAGTTGCTGTAAGATTAGAAAAAGCGTTAAATTCTTTGACTCTTTTGGGAAATTCAGACCCTTCAAAAGCAGAAAAATGTGATGCTTTGGAACTCTTCAGTAGGGATGAGCCGAAACACCCCTCTGTTCGATCCCACCAGAACATGAGAACGGACCTAAAGTTCGTGTGAACTTTAGAACCATGTTAAAGTGCTAATTTTAAAGGCTTATATGCAAGTTATTGTCATAAAAAGTGTTTGGGGACCTGGGTCCTGCCCCAGGGGACATGTATCAATGCAAAAAAAACTTTTAAAAACGGCCGTTACATCGCTGGGGAAGCCCGGCTTTTCCCTTGCATCAGAGGGGAGCACGGTCACCCGTACATCAACGGGGAAGCCTGGGTTTCTCCACGGAGACACTGCGGGAATCCCAGGTCTTAGATGAGGAGGACCGGGCCACCCGTCACCTGACCCCGCCCCCTCTGACGCAAGAGAAAATCCGGGCTTCCCCAGTGATGTATGGGGTGACCCCGCCCCCCTCTGATGTAAGCAGGTTTTAGTTACATCAAAGGGGGCAGGGTGACCCGTACGTCACTGGGGAAGCCTGGGTTTCCCTTGTGTCAGAGGGGGGCGGGATCAGGTGATGGGTGGCCCTGTCTTTCTCAGCTAAGACGGGATTCCCACAGTGTCTCCAAGGAGACAGGATGCGATGCGCTGGACATCATCGGAAGAGATCAGCCATCGCTGGACCCCGGAGAAGATATCACCCATCGCTGGATAGCAAGAGTGGATTACCACTGCTGAAATCTTTTTTTTTTATTATCAATAAAGGACTTTTCCCAACCGTGTCAGTGTGATTTTTTTTTTTAAATTTACACTTTCTTTGTGAAATGGTAGGGGTACTTTTGTACCCCCTTACCATTTCAAACAGGGGGGGGGTGAAATCTGGGGGTCCCCTTGTTAAAGGGGGCTTCCAGATTCTGATAAGCCCCCCATCCGCAGACCCCCACAACCACCGGGCAGGGTTGTGGGGATGAGGCCCTTGTCTCCATCAACATGGGGACATGGTGCTTTGAGGGGTCACAGACCCCCAAAGCATCCTCCCAATGTTTAGGGCATGTGGCCTGGTGCGGTTCAGGAGGGGGGGGGGGCACTCTCTCGCCCCCCCCCTCTTTTCCTGCGGCCTGTCAGGTTGCGTGCTCAGATAAAGGGTCTGGTATGGATTTTTGGGTGGAACTCCAAGCCATTTTTTTTTTATTTGGCGTGGAGTTCCCCTTAAACTCCATACCAAACCTGAAGGGTCTGGTATGGATATTTAGGGGAAACCCCACGTCATTTTTTTTAATTTGACCCGGGGTTCCCCTTAATATCCATACCAGACCTGAAGGGCCTGGTAATTGAATTTGGGGGGAACCCCACACATATTTTTTTTATCAATGACTTTCAATTACTGTTCTCTGTATTACGGGAGCCGACAATTCATTATAGCCAAGTGATTTTAAAAGACTTTTTTTTCTGCAAAAATTACACTTTGTGCAGGGACAGTTCTAAGCACGGAAAACATGCACCCCTTTATAGGCATACTATAGACACCCCCAGGTACGAAATTTAAAGGAATATTACACTTTTATTGTTTTACTTTAAGCATTATTAAAATCACTGCTCCCAAAAAAAAGGCAGTTTTTAAAAGTTTTTTTTACATCTATACATGTCCACTGGGGCAGGACACAGGTCCCCAAACACTTTTTATGACAATAACTTGCATATGAGCCTTTAAAATTATCACTTTAGATTTCTCCCATAGACTTTTACAGGGTGTTCCTGGCTTTTCGAATTTCCAGCGAACACCTCAAATTGTTTGCAATGTTCGAGTCGAACATGAGTTCGACTTGAACTCGAAGCTCATCCCTACTCTTGAGGGACTACCTGTTCTAGTAGAGGGAAAGAAAGGGAAAGAGAGGAAGAAAGATATAAAAATCAAAAACATGTAGACCATTATAAGAATAACAAGGGATAACATGTTGGGCCCAAGAGAAAGAGTTCAACTAATGTGGTTCCTCTCCTGTGAAGCCTTGGGAGATACCCAGAAAATATTAAATTAGTACAATAATAAACACACTAATATAACATAAAGGATTCATTACTAACAATAGTACTATATAGTCAGAGGAGTAGCTTAAAGCTTGTGGGCCCTGATGCAAAAGTTGAACAGCCCCCCCCCCCCCCCTACCACCCGCAACTCCCATTGCGTGCCAAGATACTTCCATTGTGTCAAGATATTCCAAGTGGCTAAAGAGTTATTTCAGATCTTTATTTACATATTGAGAGGGTAATTCAAATGAATTGGGGAAGTATGTCAAAATGTGGACAGTTCAATATTTTGAATGCCCTGGAGTAGGGGCAGAAGTCAGTGAGCGGTATGTAGTGGCAGAGAGGTCAGTGAGCGGTATGTAGTGACAGGGAGGTCAGTGAGCAGTATGTAGTGACAGGGAGGTCAGTGAGCGCTATGTAGTGAGAGAGAGGTCAGTGAGCACTATGTAGTGACAGAAGTCAGTGAGCGGTATGTAGCGACAGTGAGGTCATGAGCGGTATGTAGTGACAGAGAGTAGTATGTAGTCCTCCATGGCAATGACAAGGACCCCTCTTTCCCCCACCATCCAGGCAATGACATGTCCCCCCAGCCCTGATGCTGCTCAAAGAGACACAAACAAATCTGGGGCCCCTCAGGAGGTGAGGTTAGGAGATCTTTCACATACCTTTTCTGACTGTGTCAGTGTTGGTAGGCCAGGTGCTGTGGGGGGCGGGGTCAGTATGCATCACATGAGAGAACACTCTTCACACAGCAATGTGCGTGTCCTACTTGAGTTACTGAAGTCCTGTCCTGGCTCTAAGGCACCTCTTTCCTCCGGTCCTCGCTCTGTGTCTGTGTGGCAGCTCACTGACTATGCCCCTGTCCTTGTCAGCACACTTCCAGGCTGGCAGCAACAAGCATCACACGTCCCTGTCATGGATCCTCCGAGGGAACTCACACATACTCAGACTTCTCTTCTCCAGCCAATGAGACCGGCAGAGGGGTGTGGTCTGGGGAGAAGGCAAACTACAAGCTCAAGAGTGGATTGCAGAGCTCGGCACGGACCCTGTGTGACACAAGGTGAATCCGACCTGGATTCTGTTTCCAGGATTTTGTGATTGCAGTATGTACAATGACAACACACAGCAGGAGGCTGCCGGCCCCCTTGGGCTGAACGTGGGGTTGCTATGGTGACTCCTGCACCCCTTCCTGCTACGCCCATGCATATAGTACTATGGTCCAGGTTGAAAGTTAAGTTGGAAGGAATGTAAATGTAAGTGCCTGAGACATATGGATGACATCTAGATGAGACAACCTTACTTAGTTGCAATGTTAGAAGAAACAGGTCAAATTTAGATGCTATTTTGTTCAGTACAATAAATACAAGAAATTAGGTATAAAAAAGGATAAAAAACAAAAAGTAGCTGAAGATGTAGCTAAAAAAAGTAACAACATGTTTAAAAAAGGTGCACAGTGAAGGCCTATCGGCACCACTCAGCACCAAACGACAACTCTTCAAAGAAAATGAGATCTAACAAAACAATATTAACTACACAGAGCTGATTCTAGCCACTATGCAAAAGTTAAATAAAATAAAATAGAATATCTAATATTAGATTAGCAGCTACTATAAAAAAGAATCTAAATAAAACCAAAAGCATTTAAAAAGTCCAATATATCTTATGTCCTTAAAATGCCATAGCAGTGCTCATGTCAGTCCATCCATATGTGACAAGCATTTATATGGTTCTGCATATAAGAAAAAAGTGAAATAACTTGACTTGTTATCACTTGTGCACTACATACCTAGAACGCCACCATGTGAGTAACGGTCAGCTGGGAATCACTAGGAAGAAACAGCACAGTTGTTTAAAT
This sequence comes from Lithobates sylvaticus, assembly GCA_028564925.1. Taxonomy (NCBI): domain Eukaryota; kingdom Metazoa; phylum Chordata; class Amphibia; order Anura; family Ranidae; genus Lithobates; species Lithobates sylvaticus. The sequence goes on along the minus strand of CM053034.1, from coordinate 111,935,880 downwards.
TACACAGCGGACTGGTGACTACGCTAAATTATATTAATTGCTCTATTGTTTTTACAAGATAGTACGTATATTTTGTATGGGGGGCATGTGGCCTAAATAAAATTTGAAAAGCAGGATTACGCTATGTGGCATTTTTACTTTCTTATATGATCCTGTTGTACTGGAACCATTTATACTTTCACCCTGACAAAATTTGTGGATGACTTGCCCTTAAAGTGACAGCAAAGGATTACTTTAAAGCGTATGGAATATTAACATCTGGTGAGTGTATACCCTAAGGGGAGTGTTACTCGTGTAGTGGTGTTCTTGGTATGTGGTGCACGAGTGATAATGACTAGGATCACTGTATTGAGACCTTCACCTGCTTGAGAAGTAATTTCACTATTTTCTTATATGCAGAACCATATAAATGCTTGTCACATATGGATGGACTGACATGAGTGCTGTTTTAAGGACATAAGATGTATTGGACTTTTTAAATGCTATTGGTTTTATTAGGTAAGTATAAGTGTCTGAGACACATGGAGAGTATAAGTGTCCGAGACACATTAAAGACATGCAAATAGGATAATTCTATTTAATGTATTATTAGAAAAAATGGGAAAAACGCTTTTAAGGTTAATTTGTTTAGTACAGCATTACAGTACTAATAGTACTGATCTTACTACAAAAACATTAACTATGGAGAGTAGGAACTTTGTAGAAGGGCTGTAAAGCCTTCCTATAAGGTTAACAGGAGAGAAAAATTGTAGGTTGGAAACAATGGCACTTTAGTGGTTGTAAAGTTTTTTTTTGCATTAAAATAACAAAGATGCCTATACTTACAGTACCTGCTATGTGCAATGCTTTTGCACAGAGCAGCTCAGATCCTTTTCTTCTGGGGTCCCACACCGGCACTCCAGGCTCCTCCTCTTTATCGGGTGCCCCCATGGAAAGGGTCTGACAGTAGTTCCCACCTGTGTGGGCTCTCTCCTGAGTCCTGGTGCTGCGTCCATTCACACAGACAGCAGGACTCGCCCCCAACCCGCTCTCGTGTCAGAGGATTTGATTGACAGCAGTGGGTATCAATCTGTCCAATGAGGAGAGAGAAAGTGGCTGGAGCTGCTGCACACATGCATATCACTGGATCGTATCGGCTCTGGTAAGAAATAGGGGGGGTAGAGGGGCACTACAGCACAACCTTAAGGCTTTACAACCACTTTAAGTGTAGATAATAATCATAATTAGATAGTCTGAAGGTTAGTTGTACAGTATATGGTTTCAGAAGTCACCAGTTTGGTTAAGAACTGAAAGACTATCAACCTATGGATTTGATAGCCTCAGAAGACTTTAACTACAGAGTAGGAGGTTTGTAAAAGGGTTCATTTAAGTCCCTTGAAACTAGGTGAGAAACAAGGGAAAGCTCTCAATCAAAAAAAAGGGGAGGAGGGTAAGAAGGAAAGAAGGCAAGGGAGGAAAATAAAAGGTAAGGGCAGGGGGGTAGTAGTGTAATTTTGGGGGGTAATGGATTGGTAAAGTGTGCTTTAATAGAGGTAAGAATGGTATGTAGGTATAGTTAAAACCACTTTGATAGGGAGCCGCGGACTGAGATGGCCGCTTGATCCCTCAGCTCCGCTCAGCCTGTGGATAATCAGCAACTGCCAGCAAGTCACACCAGCTCTTCCCCCCTCTCTGCTTCACGGGAGAGGAGCGGAACCATCGGGCACCCGATCGCTATGTCCGGGAGCGGACACATTGGCCCCCATCAGCCCCACCGCCTCACAGACTATTTTCAGAGAGCTAACATGCTGACGGCACAAGATGGCGCCGGCGCGCTGCCACACAGTTCTCTCACTGAACCAGGGAGCCCTCCAGAACACGTCCCTGAGAAGATGGACAGCTCAGCCCCAGCAGGAGATTCCTCTCAACCCTCACCAGCTGACAGAGGTAAGAGAGCTGCACAATCTCCAGTATACTCACCCACCAAAGCCCCTTTGCTTAAGAAGCAACACTGGGACACCTCAGCCACTGCAGGCCCTGTACTACCACGCCCTGACTCACTAGCAGCACTGCCTGCATCTGACCAGCCAGCCTCTGAGCATACACTCAAGCTCATGCTGCTATCACTACAAAATGACATCCGAAATGAATTGAGATCATCGATCTCCACACTCCACTCCAGAATTGATCAAGTAGAAGACCGCACAGATGATATTGAAAAACAACTCACTGACCATACTGCGGCCTATAACGAAATGGCGGATGCCCATGATCGCCACACTGATGAAATTCAATATCTACAAGCCAAAGTTGCGGATTTAGAAGATCGTTTGAGGCGGAATAACATCAAATTTAGCGGGATACCGGAGTTGGTTAAACCCCCAGAATTGATCTCCTACATACAACAGCTGTTCCTCACACTTATACCCCAACTGCGACAAAATGACATGGTCATCGACAGAGCACATCGACTTGTCAAACCCAACCACCTCCCTACATCTGTGCCTAGAGATGTCCTAGCGTGCATCCATTTTTTCCAAGTGAAAGAAAAGATCATGACGGCTGCCAGATCCACCTCTCTGCTTCCTGATCCTTATTCTACTGTGTCCCTATATGCTGACATCTCGGCTGCCACTCCTCAAAAAAGAAGAGAGTTCTCCCAGACCACCACAACCCTCAGGAAAAACAACATCCCATACAAATGGGGCTTTCCTACCAAGCTGATAGTCACGCACCAGAATCAAAGCACCACCATCTTCAATCCCAAAGATGGCATCAAGCGCATGATCAACCAGGGCCTAATCACCGATTCACCGGAACCGCTGCCTTAGCAACCCCCGCCATCTCCATCTTCATCAGCTTCGAGGTGCCATAATCCTGCTTCCACCCGCAGGTAAAGACTACCTATTCCTACTTTATGATAAGCACTTGAAAGACGCCTTACTACATCTTTTTCTTTTTTTTTCTTTTATATATTTTTTTTGTTTTTTCTTTGTTGGTTGTTTGCACCACGCTAACTTCATAAACTTTGATTGTTTCTTACAGGATATATCCCTTGCATTGTTGATATATTTGATTCCTGCTAGAGTATAAGTTTACCGCTGTGACTCTTTCTTACAGGTCTACCCCCTCATAACCTCCCCCACACATATCTACCAACACAGTGCAACCCACATCCTCCCCTACCCCAATAGATACCCGCCCACCGACATGTCACTCACCTTGACTTCCATTAACGCAAAGGGCCTAAACTCCCCTTACAAAAGAAGTTTATTGTGGAAAGAAGCTTTAACACACTCCTCTGACATTCTATGTGTACAGGAAACCCATTTTACCTCCACCAAACCCCCTTCTTGTTCCCAGAAACAATACCCTCATTGCTACTTTGCCAACGCCACCAAAAAAAAAAGCAGGTGTTATGCTTGCTGTATGTTCCACGGTCTCATTCCTACCAATCCACACAGACATAGACCCGGATGGCAGATTCATAATCTTGAATGCCACTATCAATAACCAAACCATCACCATTGCCAACATCTACTCCCCTAATACAAATCAGCACCGTTTCTACAAATTACTGTTAAAAAAACTGGAACCCTTTAAACAAGGACCCCTGATCATTTGCGGCGACTTCAACCAAATTGTTGATGCCTCGCTAGACACCTCTAACCCTGCCCACAAGCGCTCCACCTCTCTCACCTCCATGCCCCACTCGGAAGACCTCTACGATCCCTGGAGGTGCCAACATGGCACCGAAAGGGATTACACGTTTTTCTCCCACACACAACAAACTTATTCTCGGATAGATCTTTTTTTGACTGACAAACACACACTGCAATCGGTACATGATACCAAAATTGGACTCATCACATGGTCTGACCACGCGCCCATCTCAATGAGGCTGTTCCCAGCACTCCCTGACAAAAGCAATACCATCTGGAGACTCAATACCGCCAGATTTACCAAAAACAGATACTATCCGAATTACAACAATACTTCTCCACAAATGAAGGTTCGGTGGATAACCCCATCATACTATGGAACGCCCACAAGGCCTACATCAGAGGCCTCCTAATCAAGTTAGGCACCCACGAGAAGAAAAAACATAACTCCATCACAAATACACTTTTAGAACACATACGTACTCTTGAATGCGCCAATAAACCCCACCCCTCCCCTCTGCTTGCCTCTGAATTGCAAATGGCTAGACAAGCCCTGAGTGATCACCTACACTCTAATTTCGACTACCATCTCAAACACCTCCACCTGCAAACCTATTCACACCACAACAAACCTGGGGCATACCTAGCTAAACAACTCAAACGCAAACTACTACACTCTAAAATTCCGTTCCTTACAGACCAACATGGTACAAAACATACCATCCCCAAAGCCATTGCAGACCAATTTAGTTCATATTACTCCAAATGATATAATCTTACCAAAACTGGCTCGGCCGTACCACCCTCACCCTCTGATATAGATGACTTCCTCACCAGCCTTTATCTTCCCACACTCTCACCAGATCAAATTCTCCAACTTTCCTCCCCGTTCTCACCATCGGAAATTGAAATAGCCATCAAAGCCCTACCATTGCATAAAGCCCCAGGCCCTGACGGATTTAGTAACTAATATTATAAAACCTTCTCTGACTCCCTGACCCCCTACTTATGCCACTCTTTCAAGTCTATCGCAAACACAGGCTCCATTCCACCAGAATCCCTCCAAGCTACCATTGTCACTATCCCAAAACCAGGTAAACCAACTGACCAGCCTGTCAGCTACAGACCCATCTCCCTACTAAATACTGATACTAAACTATTTGCCAAAATCCTGGCCACATGACTATCTGATATCATACCGCAACTAATTCATATCGATCAGGTGGGTTTCATGGCTGGCAGGCAGGCCTCAGACGCCACCCGCGGGTTTATCGACCTGATACAATGGGTGGAACACCATCGAACGCCTTCTCTGCTCATCTCCCTTGATGCAGAGAAGGCATTTGACAGAGTGGATTGGTCCTACTTAACTGCTGTTCTCCGCAAATTCGGCTTTAACGGAATCATCTTACAAGCATTACTCACTAGGGGTGCAACGGATCAAAAAACTCACGGATCGGATCGATCCTCGGATCAGAGTCATGGATCGGATCATTTTTCGGATCAGCAAATAATAATTGAATTTGCAAAAACCTGTGAAAATTCCGCCACCATATAGTCCCCACTGTAATATCCACGTCATCTCCCCCACTGTAATATCCACGTCATCTCCCCCACTGTAATATCCACGTCATCTCCCCCACTGTAATATCCACATCCTCTCCCCCACTGTAATATTGTCTGAGTATCGCCGAGTATTGGCAGGGTATCGCAGAGTATTGGCAGGGTATCGCATAGTATTGGCAGGGTATCGGCTGGGTAATGCAGAGTATCAGCTGGGTAATGTAGAGTATTGGCTGGGTAATGCAGAGTATTGGCTGGGTAATGCAGAGTATCGGCTGGGTAATGCAGAGTATCGCAGAGTATTGGCTGGGTAATGCAGAGTATCGCAGAGTATTGGCTGGGTAATGCAGAGTATCGCAGACTATTGGCTGGGTAATGCAGAGTATTGGCTGGGTAATGCAGAGTATTGGCTGGGTAATGCAGAGTATCGCAGAGTATTGGCTGGGTAATGCAGAGTATCGCAGAGTATTGGCTGGGTAATGCAGAGTATCGCAGAGTATTGGCTGGGTAATGCAGAGTATCGCAGAGTATTGGCTGGGTAATGCAGAGTATCGCAGAGTATATGCTGGGTAATGCAGAGTATATGCTGGGTAATGCAGAGTATAGGCAGAGTATATGCAGGGTATTGGCTGGGTAATGCAGGGTATTGGCTGGGTAATGCAGAGTTTGTTTACAAGTGATCGCTCTGTCATTTGACGGAGCGATCCCATTGTAAACAGTGGCCGGGTGTACCAAGATGGCCGCCGCTCCGGAGCTAGGCCGAAGCCGCGGCCTTTCCTAAGGCCGAGGCCGCGGATCGCGGGGTGTGCCGATCCGAACGGGGTGACCCGTTCGGATCACGGATCGGCGACGATCCGTTGCACCCCTATTACTCACCCTCTACTACTCTCCCAGCGCAAGAGTAATGAATTCCCGACTACTGTCATACCTGTTCCATATCTCCAACGGGACACGTCAGGGGTGTCCACTCTCACCCCTGATATTTGCCCTTGTCATGGAACCCCTAGCCCAATCAATTAGAGACAACCCACTTATCTCAGGCATAGCGATAGCACAAGAAACACACAAAATTGGCTTATACGCGGATGATGTCATCATCTCCCTAACTGACCCTGTCGTCTCACTCCCCGCACTACACAACACCCTGGAATTATTCAGCAAAATCTCTCTCTATAAAATCAACTTTTCTAAATCCAGCATGATAGGCATTGGACTGGATCACCAAGTTAAACATGCTATTACCAGTTGCACCTCCTTCTCCTGGACGCCTAACTCCACCCTTACATACCTGGGCATACAACTGACCACACCCTCATCACACCTATGTTCTCTCAACCTTACTAACCTCACAACCAAACTGCAAAAAACATACAAGACCTCAAGCACACAACTGCCTCTTGGGCAGGCAGAATCGCTCTTGCTAAAATGTTCCTTCTACCCCATGTCCTATATACCTTCCGCACCATCCCCATAACCTTCCTCTAACAACAAATAATGCAATTGCAAAGTATAATTAACACGTTCATATGGAACGGTAAACATTCTCGACTTAAAAGCACCACTCTCTGCAAACCGGTTTCTGCTGGTGGGATGGGAGCACCAAACCTAACAGCCTACTATAAAGCGATTATACTTGACCAGACCAAAACCTGGTGGATCACTGCTCAGCGTACCACATGGTTACAAATAGAACAGGCGGCACTCTCCTCCCAACCCAAACTGATCCTGTGTGCCCTCTTATTGCAACATCACGCAACCCGCAACCCACTCAAGTCCAGCGGACAATCCCCTCGTGTGTGGGCCTCCGACGGACTTTTTTTCAAAAAATCCGGCGGACTAAAGTTTTAAGTTTTGTTTTAAAATTATCCGCTGGACTTGGCAGTCCAGCGGACAATCCCGCCGTTAGTAGGCTAGTCCGCCGGACTTTTGAATTGAACGGATTTGCCGCTCATCGGAAAGTCCGTTCATTTAGCACGTGACTTCAGGTACGTAGCTAGCGTAGGCAGTAAATGCCGGCACGCTAGCTCCGTCACCTGGCATGGATTTAAAGGGAGTCCCCACGCCGAAAAACGCAGTGGGGGTCCCCCCAAATCCATCTCAGACCCTTATCCGAGCACGCAGCCCGGCAGGCCAGGAAAGGGGTGGGGACGAGCGAGCGCCCCCCCTCCTGAGCCGTACCAGGCCGCGTGCCTTCAACATCGGGGGTGCCCTGGGGAAAGGGGGGCCGTGCGCCCCCCCCACCCCAAAGCACCTTGTCCCCATGTTGATGAGGACAAGGGCCTCTTCCCGACAACCCTGGCCATTGGTTGTCGGGGTCTGCGGGCGGGGGGCTTATCGGAATCTGGGAGCCCCCTTTTATAAGGGGGCCCCCAGATCCCGGCCCCCCACCCTATGTGAATGAGTATGGGGTACGATGTACCCCTACCCATTCACCTAAGGTGTAAAATGTAAAGTAAAAAAAACACACTTTTGAAAAAATATTTTATTGCACTGCTCCGGGGGTCTTCTTCCGTCTTGGGGGTCTTCTCGCCGGACTCCTCCGCCATTTACCTAGCCCTTTTACCGAGCGGAGAAGTCTGGCTACCTTCTTCGTCGTTGCCGCCGTCGTCTGGGGGTCTCGATCCACCTTCGGGGGTCTTCCGGGGTCTCTTCTGTTCTTGCCACTGTCGTCGCTTTCTGTGCCGCCTTCTTCTTCTTCTTCCGCTTCTTCTTCTTCTTCTTCTTCTTCCGATGTTGACACGTCGCTCTCTCTGGCCGGAATGCCAGAGCCGTGCTGTGCTGGGACTTATATAGGGACAAGGGGACAGGGTCACATGCTCATGTCACATGGTGACCCCGCCCCATGTGATGTCACAGTCCCAGCATCCTCCGGGACTGTGACATCACAAGGGGGCGGGGTCACCATGTGACATAAGCATGTGACCCTTGTCCCTATATAAGTCCCAGCACAGCGCGGCTCTGGCATTCCGGCCAGAGAGAGCGACGTGTCAACATCGGAAGAAGAAGAAGAAGAAGAAGAAGGTGGAAGAAGAAAAAGAAGGCTGCGCAGAAAGCGACGACAGTGGCAAGAACAGAAGAGACCCCGGAAGACCCCGGAAGACCCCCGAAGGCGGATCGAGACCCCTAGACGACGACGGCGACGACGAAGAAGGTAGCCGGACTTCTCCGCTCGGTAAAAGAGCTAGGTAAATGGCGGAGGAGTCCTGCGAGAAGACCCCCAAGACGGAAGAAGACCCCCGGAGCAGTGCAATAAAATATTTTTTCAAAAGTGTGTTTTTTTAACTTTACATTTTACACCTTAGGTGAATGGGTAGGGGTACATCGTACCCCATACTCATTCACATAGGGTGGGGGGCCAGGATCTGGGGGCCCCCTTATAAAAGGGGGCTCCCAGATTCCGATAAGCCCCCCGCCCGCAGACCCTGACAACCAATGGCCAGGGTTGTCGGGAAGAGGCCCTTGTCCTCATCAACATGGGGACAAGGTGCTTTGGGGTGGGGGGCCGCACGGCCCCCCTTTCCCCAGGGCACCCCCCATGTTGAGGGCACGCGGCCTGGTACGGCTCAGGAGGGGGGGGCGCTCGCTCGTCCCCACCCCTTTCCTGGCCTGCCGGGATGCATGCTCGGATAAGGGTCTGAGATGGATTTGGGGGGGACTCCCTTTAAATCCATGCCAGGTGACGAAGCTAGCGCGCCGGCATTTACTGCCTACGCTAGGTACGTACCTGAAGTTACGTTCTAAATGAACGGACTGCTCCGTGTGTGGGCAAGTCCGTTCATTTTCAAAAGTCCCGCGGACTTTTTCCCGCGGATTGTCCGCCGGAGAAGTCCGGGCGTGTGTGGGCACTAGGTCCGGCGGGCAAAGTCCCTTCGTGTGTACGCGGCATAAGGGTATCCCATTAAACCTGCTTCAACATATACCACTGGCAGCTCTCCACATTCTCACTCCTGACATCAACGTCTCTGACTGGACAACCAAGGGCATCCCCAATCTCGGAACCCTCTACCAGGGCCCCAATGTCAAATCATTCCACACTCTTCAAACCACCTTTCACATAGACCGTACAGACTTCTTTAAATACCTGAGAACAAGATCGATTCTATCTAAAATACAATGGTCAAAGGACCTACTTACCTGACACATACTGACATTTTTCAATCTCACCTCACCCCACCAACGTGGGATTTCACTTTGCTACAAACTCCTTATCAAAACTCGCCCAAACCTCAAGTCCCCCACAATGGTAAAATGGGAACACTTACTTAAATGTACCTATACTTCCCAACAATGGCTCCGCTCACTTCAAACACCCCTGAAATTCTCCAAATGCCTTCTTTATTGGGAAACAGCCCAAAAAATATACCATAATTGGTACCTCACACCATCCAAACTTGCCCACATATACCCAACTGTAAGCAATCTGTGCTGGAGGAACTGTGGATCCCCGGGGGTACCCCACTTCACATATGGTGGGACTGTCCGAACCTAACCACACTGTGGTCCACGCTATCCAAACTTCTCCTCTCCATCCTATCAGTTCCTGTACCCCTGACTCCACAAATGGTACTATTAGGTCATTACTTGGAGTCTTGGCCACGACCCTCCTGGAATATTATCTCTCATGTTCTTATCACCACACGCTTAGCCATCGCCAAGATGTGGAAATCCCTGCAACCACCCTCCAACGTAGAAATAATCACACTCCTAAATAACCACTGCCTAATGGAATTTATGCACGCCAAAGCCCACCTCCAACGTCCTAGCTTCCAAACAAACTGGGACCTTTGGCTTAAACACCCTAAATGCGAACCCCCTATGAACGAACTCCCACACGACTAACACCACTTTCCCATCAACATCTGAATGCTGTAAACCTGTTTACCTGTGTTGCTCCTCAGTTACTATGTTATTTATTACTGTTCACTACTACAACTCATGTAGCTTTATTCCTTTTTCTTTTCTTTTTGTTATGTTCATTAGTTAATACTATTATAAGTATGCACTTTCGAGCTTGAGCTCCTGAGACCCTCATTTGGATCAGTGGCAGGCTGCCTACTAACGTTCCACCAAGAACCTGCTCACAGCAAGTACCCAGACGGGGTGACGGGTTCTACCTCATACTGAGGCCATGCTCTACTACTCCATAAAAAGCCTGCATGTTTATGTCAATGTTTAAACCTTGAGCTCCTCTCTTTCTTTTTTATTTTTTTGTTATCATTTTGTATATCTAGCCTGTTGCGTTAACTGTAACCTACTCTGCACTGTTCATTGTGAAAATTAATAAAATTTTGGTTAAAAAAAAAAACACTTCGATAGGGAAGGCGATATAGAAAGGCTCTAAGAATCCTGGAGAAATGTTCAAGCATTGGGGGCTCTAGACGATCCTGAGCTTATAGGGCTGCGTTGAGGTACATGTCCTTCTTGATTATGGTGGTTTCATGTTGGTTCTTTGTGGGCGGGGGCATCATAAGGGGGCATCGTAAGGTTGAGGAACCTCTTGGTAGATGATTTCCATAAAGAATTTGTTACTACAACATTTAATTTCTACATTATTCACATGCAACAAAGCTTATTTCACTAGGAGTACCTTGATGACCCTTAATGTTCATTTGTTTTATAAAGTTCCAGTAGCTCCCCTACAGTTGACATTGGTGCTGCTGGGCTAGACTTTAAAGTGTTTTTAACCTCCCAAGAAAAAGAATCCTGTTCCCTTAAAGCATGCATAACAGCACAGTGCTTGTGCTGTGTAATTTGGCCCCTTGTATAATTTGAAATACCTGGTTGATCCTGCCTGGTTCTGCCCTCCCCCCTGTAAACTGACTACCATTCATCATGGCTGCTGAACCCTGACACCATGGCCAGTTTAGGTGCCTCCATCATCAGCAGCTCTCCTCTGTCCTCCTCTCCTTCCATGCCTGTCAGATCGTGCCAGTGCCACTCTGCTCCCCGCACCTTCCCTTCCTGCTGCTTTTGGTCCTAAAATAGCTCCAAAAGTGTCCGATGTGTCCGCCATAATGTCGCAGTCACGATAAAAATTGCTGATCGCCACCACTACTAGTTAAAAAAAATTATTAATAAAAGTGCCATAAAACTATCCCCTATTTTGGAGACGCTACAACGTTTGTGCAAACCAATCAATAAACAATAATTGCGATTTTTTTTTACCAAAAATATGTAGAAGAATACGTATCAGCCTAAACTGAGGAAAAAAATGTTCATAGATTTTTTGGGGATATTTATTATAGCAAAAAGTAAAAAATAATGTGTTTTTTTCAAAATTGTCGCTATTTTTTTAGTTTATAGCGCAAAAAATAAAAACCACAGAGGTGATCAAATACCACCAAAAGAAAGCTATATTTGTGGGGAAAAAGGGATGTCAACTTTGTTTGGGAGCCACGTTGCATGACCGCACAATTGTCAGTTAATACGATGGAGTGCCGAATCGCAAAAAGTGCTCTGGTCTTTGGCCAGCCAAATGGTCTGGGGCTGAAGTGGTTAATGAATGAGGTGAAGCTTGGTGAAGTTTCACTTTGCAAAAAATACTCAATCATGTGACAGCAAAAGCAAAAAAAAAATAGATAAAGGAAGCAAGAAGCAAAAGCAAAAGCAAAAAAGGATTTCTGCTCAAACCTGATTGGGTGATTGAAGTCAGCACACATTTACCTTATTCACTAAATTGAAGTGAATATTCCATTTCGCAATACTTTGTCACAAAAATGCTGTTTTTTAAAATGTCTTTGCACATTATTGTGCATTTTTTGCAAAGTGAATATTCCTTTAGCTGAATTATTCAAAGTTACTTTACAAAGTAGTTGAAATATTGGAACCAGGGCCGGCTCTACCATGGGTCCCGGTGGGTCCATGGGACCCAGGCAGCAGCTTGAGCAGGGGCAGCCTCTGCCCAACGGCCCTGCTGCCATCTCTAAATGTTCCGCTGCTGCCAGCTGCTGAAAATGCAGTGTGTGTGTGTGTGCAGTGGCATCGCTGGGAGGCGGGACACCATCCCAAGCACGGCGGAGGGTCCTGGAGACAGGGCTCTTCAGCTGGAATGTACCGGCACCACACTAGCCCCATGTGATACTCCCTCACTCTCACTGCTGCCTCCTGACCTGTTATAATCGCTCCGCCGGAGATTGACAGTCTGAGCAAGCAACTCTCTGGGTGGGTGCACACTGAATTCTCCCCCTGCCCGCCGCTAAGGTGCATGAGGGGAGGGGGGTCTGTACTGATTGGGGGGGTTTATCCTGAGGGTGGTCTGTACTGATGGAGGGGGGTTTATCGTGAGGGGGTCTGTACTGATGGAGGGGAGGGGGTTATCCTGAGGGGGGTTTGTACTCATTTGGGTGTCTATACTGATGGAGGGGGGATTTACCCTGAGGGGGGTCTGTACTAATTGGGGGGGGGGGTTATGCTGAGGGAGGGTCTGTATTGATGGAGGGGAGATTTATCCTGAGGAGGGTCTGTACTGATTGGGGGGAGGTTATCCTGAGGGGGGTCTGTACTGATTGGGGGGGTTATCCTGAGGGGGGTTTGTATTGATAGGGGGGATTTATCCTGAGGGGGGTCTGTACTAATTGGGGGGTTGTCCTGAGAGGGGGTCTGTACTGATGGAGGAGGGGTGGCTTGTCCTAAGGGGGTCTGTACTAATGGAGGAGGGGGTGGTTTGCCCTGAGGGGGGTCTGTACTAATAGAGGAGGGGGGTCTTCACTGATGGAGGAGGGGGTGGTTTGTTCTGAGGGGGGTCTGTACTGATGCAGGGTGGGTCTATACTTAGTGGAGGGGGGGTCTGTACTGAGGGAGGGGGGTCTGTACTCAGGGGGCGACTAAAGTTGGTGGAGTGGGGGGTGACACCATGTTTTACCACACCGGTGACACCAACACTAGTGACACCACTGTGTGTGTGTGTGTGTAAGAAGAAGAGAAGTATCGCTAATTGCCGCCCGGTAATGGCATTACCTCTCAGCCTTAGTGTTGCAGCCACCGGCCAGGGGTATAACAGGCAGCCAGCATTAAAATGAACCGCTGGCTCGGTACAGTCTGTGCCTCCAGTCTCCAGACCAGCATACAGTGTCTGTATCACCTCCTGTGTACAATGCGGCATTGGTTTGGAGCGGTGTGGGTTGGGCATAGCTTGTGTGGCAGAGCCAGAGCGGCGCATGGGTTAGGGAGTGGAGCGGAGCAGGTTTCCAGGCTGGAAGGCCCGGAGCACATAACATGACAGCATAGCACATCACAAGTACCCGCTCCTCCTTGACACCACCAGTGCTGCAAGGCAGAATAGGAGACTCAGGCAACACCTTTCCATATGGTGAGTTCTATGTTAATAGTAAATCTAGGTAATGTGAGTGGCAGGCTGGCTTGATTGGTTTCTCTATGTATGTTTACTCAGCTCAGGGCAAGTCCATCCCACTTTCCGACCACGCTATAGCCAATTGACAGCTATAGCGTGGCCAGCTAGTTCTGGGAGGCCTCCCAGTCTCACACTTCTCGGAAGTGTAGGGGTAAAAGACCAATGACAGCAACCCTTTACCACTTGATTACTCCGTTCAAAGACCTTTAGCCAAGAGGGGATGGAAGTTTGCATCAAACAGATGATCTGGATGGGGAGTCAGTTGAATTTGTTTTGGTTTTTAAAGGGAACTTCAAAACTACTCAAGAAAGGAAAACTTTTAAACTAAGAATGATAATTCTAATTGACACAAAAGCTAATTGACTAAATGTGAACCTCGGTTTTTTAAATCACTATCCAACAGTTTTACAACCACTCTCACCTCCCTAATCAGGTATACCCCGAAAGCTTGAAATTCGAATGTTAATGCAAATTAAAAAAAAGTATCATGAACAGAACAGTACTCAATTGTTTTTGTTGAAAGTGCAGTAATATAGCTACAATCACCTCAAGCATATCTACAGTGTGAGATAAATTTATGTATATCCTGCCTCTGATGACTGCTATTCTCAAGATTTTGAATGTCTTTCTAAAATCACTATTAAAAATAGGTATTTACATTTAATATTAGGGGTTGGAGACTTTACTATATGCACCACCCCCCTTAAATTAGTTCAAAAAAGTACCAAAAGAGCAGAATTGGAGTTTTAAGGTGCAAAAAAAATCTATGATAATTGATATTTCAAAAATATATACATTTTATTACATAAGCATAATTAAAAAAGGGAAGGAAATAGTAATAAAAGGGGCAAATAGAGCCATATGGTCACAATACAAAAGAATGGTTGCCTCTACATGTTTCACAACAATCGTGGCTTCTTCTGGAGCTTTTGTAGGACCTTAATACAGTGCCACTAAAACAAAATACAATAAAATAAAGGTCCAATAAAGGTCCAATGAGGTGTCTGTGTGCCACAAAATAAGGGGGAACAATAACCCTGCAACCACACCCTGTTATAATATAAAGTTAACAAATTGTTCAACTGATACTTATATACTTTCCAAGACGCAAACTTCATATGCTGACGGTAAATTTCAAGGAGACTGTGCCATCTGAGCACTTCCTTCTCTTAGTTTACCAATGTTCCTTAACTTGGTATTGGTGTGATACCTTTAAACCAGGCAAGGAAGTGCTCAGATGGCACAGTCCCCTTGAAATGTATCGTCAACATATGAAGTTTGCGTTCTGGAAAGGATATAAGTATCAGTTGATCAATTTGTTAACTTCGTATTATAACAGGGTGTGGTTGCAGGGTTTTGTTCCCCCTATTTTGTGGCACACAGACACCTCATTGGACTTCTTAGCAAGCCCTAAGGATTCTTCGGAACTGTGGTCATTTTGAAGGGGTGAGAGTGCATCCATCAGACGATCTATATGTTATGCTAATTATGTAAATATATGATTTGTTGAACCCGATAGAGACCTTTTAGAGTCCTTCATATGTATTAATGCTCTGTATTTACTGAAATGTAACATTTATTTTATTGTCTTTTGTTTTTAATGGTACTGTATTAAGGTCCTACAAAAGCTCCAGAAGAAGCCCCGATTGTGGTGAAACATGTAGAGGCAACCATTCTTTTGTATTGTGACCATAGGGCTCTATTTACCCCCTTTTTTATAACTATTTCCTTCCCCTTTTTAATTATGCTTATGTAATAAAATGTATATATTTTGTAATATAATTTTTCATTGAATTTTTTGCACCTTAAAACTCTAATTCTGCTCTTTTGGTATGTTATTAAAAATAGATGATTATCATCATCTCATTTATCATACACTGATATTCAGTTGAGCTCTAACTTGATTTTTGCCATCCCTTTCTCAAGATCAATGTATGCTTGTGATAATGGCCACAATGCAAACTATGAACAAGAAAAACAGTTTAATCTTGGAACATTTTATTCTAACTCATTATGAACTACTGTTAGTCCTTCTTAAGGGAAAGGTCAACTATGGCACATATCTTCCTCTTTTAGGGTAGATTCAACAAAATACAACACTTTAAAGATGTAAATACCATATACTGTATAAAAGCTGATTAATTATATCTATAATAACTATTCTGCACCATAATGATGTTAAAAGAACAATTCAGATTCTGTGTTTAAACTTTTCAGAGGCATTGTACCTAAGAATCCACTCTTCTTCTAGGCTTTGAGCTGTCAATGTTTTTGAATAGGGCCCTATACTTTCTAAACCCACAAACACAAGTTTTTATTTTTAGTCAAAATTATGAACTTTACTATAATCTATCCCACTTGTTTTTTTTTTTTTTCTATGTTTCATAGTTTTCATAGTTAGTAAGGTTGAATAAAGACATCAGTCCATCCAGTTCAACCTGAGCGAGTGTCTACAATTGTCCCCATCCCTGTACATTGCACACTCACATCAGTCCCTACCCTCAAGGAGCCTACAATCCAAGGTCCCCATTCATATACTAGGGCCAATTTTTTTTGAAAGAAGCCAGTTAACCTACCTGCATGTCTTTGGATTGTGGGAGGAAACCGGAGTACCCGGAGGAAACCCACGCAGGCACAGGGAGAACATGCAAACTCCAGGCAGGAAGTGTCGTGGTTGGGATTCGAACCAGCGACCCTTCTTACTGCTAGGTGAGAGTGCTAACCACTACACCACTGTGCCGCCCCACATCCCTTTTAAAATAATCAAAGCACAAATATAATTAGAAATAGTCATTTAAACTAATAAATAAGTCCAATCACATGACTATTATTAAATATAATGTCAGATATGTTTAAAAAATTCAAAGACTCACAATTGTTATGCATTTCCTGGCACAGCACAAGGCTGCCTAACCACTTCAATCCCAAGCAATTTTACCCCCTTCCTGCCCAGGCCAATTTTCAACTTTCGGCGCTGTTGCACTTTGAGTGTCAATTGCGAGGACATGCAACACTACCCAAACTAAATTTTTATAATTTTGTTCACACAAATAGAGCTTTCTTTTGGTGGTATTTAATCACCACTGGGTTTTGTTATTTTTTGCTAAATAAAAAAAAAAAAAAAAAGACTGAAAATTTTGAAAAAAGACAGATGATTTTCAAACAGATGATATGAATGGGGAGAAAGTTTAATCTAAAATTCAAGAGTTTTTTTTGTTGTTGTTGGTTCTTTTATAAACTTTTGCAAATAAGTAATTGTTCTTCATAAATTTAGCCCAACATGTATTCTGCTACATTTCTTTGGTAAAAATAGATCAAATCAGTGTATATTATTTAGTCTGTGTGAAAGTTATATAGTCCACAAACTATGGTATATATCTGAAAATTGATCAGTTCTGATGTATTGACAGCCTATGTAATTTCTTGAGGCCCTAAAATGTCAGGACAGTAGAGCCATTTGGTCAGCTTCTGTTGGATAGGGATGAGCCGAACACCCCCGGGTTCGGTTCGCACCAGAACCTTCGAACGGACCGAAAGTTCGCGCAAATTTTCGAACCCTATTCGTTATAATGGACGCGAACGTTCGAAATTCAAAATTGCTAATTACAACGGCCAATATGCATGCTAATTACAACGGCCAATATGCATGTTAATTTCATAAAACAGGTTTGGGGACCCGGGTCCTGCCCCAGGGGACATATATCAATGCAAAAAGAACTTTTAAAAACTAACGTTTTTTCGAGAGCAGTCATTTTAATGATGCATAAAGTGAAAAAAAAAAAGTGAAATTTTCCTTTAAATATGGTACCTGGGGGGTGTCTAAAGTATGCCTGTGAAGTGGCATGTGTTTCCCGTGTTTAGAACTGTCCCTGCACAAAATGATTTGTAAAGGAATTTGTAAAGGAAAAAAAGAAGCCATTTAAAACCACTTGCGGCTTTAATGTCATGTCTTGTCCTGGCCATATGGCTGAAAATCCTTGAGAAAAATGGCATGGTTACCCCATCACCCCCCCCCCCCCCCCCAGCCCCTTTGGGTCTTGTATGGATATTAAGGGGGACCCCGCACCCAAAATAAAACCCTATACCTACAACCCTATATACTCTGAACAGCAGTATATAGGCGGTGCAAACAAGAGAGGGACTGTAGATTTGTTCTTAAGTAGAATCTGAACAGGTACATTATGAAGTGTAGCTCCATCCCCAAAAAATCTATTTTTAAGCTTTTTGGAGAACATAGAGAGGGGTTATCACCCCTGTAACATTTGCTGTCTTTGCACATCTGTTCAGAACATTTCACCTCACTTTCCGTCCCAATGACAAATGTTTTTGGAAAAGTGGGGTTTTAATTGAAACAAGGATTGGTGAAAAAGCATCAGTAGAGAGGAGATACCTTTTTCCCAAATTAAATCTAACAGGATCGAATTTCCCTTCCTAGGGGTAGATTTCCTCTCACTTCCTGTTTTCTCTTTCCGTTTGCAAGTAGGAGTCGTTTGTAAGTTGGATGTTTGAAAGTAGGGGCCTGCCGTATATACTCTGCAGAAATTTTCCCCATTAGATGTTGGTGTAGCCACAAGACTCTAAGCCCTCACAGTTACTCTTGGTGGGCACAGGAATGGGCCCTGCTGTGAGTTATTAGATCAAGATTTGTAATTGCATGCACCTGTTGAACAGGGCAGAAAAATTGGGCCTTTGGTGGTGGTGGTGGTGGTGGACGGTGTTGCCACAAGACTGTAAGCCCTCAGAGTTACTCTTGGTGGGCGCAGGAATGGGCCCTGCTGTGAGTTATTAGATCAAGATTTGTAATTGCATGCACCTGTTGAACAGGGCAGAAAAATTGGGCATTTGGTGGTGGTGGTGGTGGTGGACGGTGTTGCCACAAGACTGTAAGCCCTCACAGTTACTCTTGGTGGGTGCAGGAATGGGCCCTGCTGTGAGTTATTAGATCAAGATTTGTAATTGCATGCACCTGTTGAACAGGGCAGAAAAATTGGGCCTTTGGCGGAGGTGGTGGACGGTGTTGCCACAAGACTGTAGGCCCTCATAGTTACTCTTGGTGGGCGCAGGAATGGGCCCTGCTGTGAACTATTAGATCAAGATTTGTAATTACACGCCCCTGTTAAACAGGGGCTGAAAAATTGGGCCTTAGGCATTGGTGCTGGTGCCACAACACTGCAACCCCTCACAGATACTGTACTCTTAGCACAGCAATGAGACCTGTTGCAAAGCATTGCCTAAAAATTTTAATTACACGCCCCAACAGGGGCTGAAAAATTGTGCCTTAGGCACTGGTGCTGGTGCCACAACACTGCAACCCCTCACAGATACTGTACTTGGAGCACAGCAGTCACACCTGTTGCGAAGCATCTTTTTAAAAAATTGTAATTACACGCCCCTGTTATACAGGGGCTGAAAAATTGTGCCTTAGGCACTGGTGCTGGTGCCACAACACTGCAACCCCTCACAGATACTGTACTTGGAGCACAGCAGTCACACCTGTTGCAAAGCATTTTTTTAAAAAATTGTAATTACACGCCCCAACAGGGGCTGAAAAATTGTGCCTTAGGCACTGGTGCTGGTGCCACAACACTGCAACCCCTCACAGATACTGTACTTGGAGCACAGCAGTCACACCTGTTGCGAAGCATCTTTTTAAAAAATTGTAATTGCACGCCCCTGTTATACAGGGGCTGAAAAAATTGGGCCTTAGGCATTGGTGCTGGTGCCACAACACTGCAACCCCTCACAGATACTGTACTCTTAGCACAGCAATGAGACCTGTTGCAAAGCATTGCCTAAAAAAATTGTAATTACACGCCCCAACAGGGGCTGAAAAATTGTGCCTTAGGCACTGGTGCTGGTGCCACAACACTGCAACCCCTCACAGATACTGTACTTGGAGCACAGCAGTCACACCTGTTGCGAAGCATTTTTTAAAAAAAATTGTAAGTACACGCCCCTGTTATACAGGGGCTGAAAAATTGTGCCTTAGGCACTGGTGTGGTGGCATGGATCATTGAGGAGGAGGAAGAGGATAGTCAGTGAACATAACAGGACAGTCACTCAGCATCAGCATAGGCAGTCTTGAAGGGATGTGACATTATAAATTATTCCGTTATATCCGCTTCAGGTGCCTGGTAGCTGGTGGTGATCCAAGACTGATTCATTTTTATGAAGGTCAGTCAATCAACCGAGTCAGTGGACAGGCACACCCTATGATCGGTGACAAATCCTCCAGCAGCACTGAATGTGCGTTCGGAAAGAACGCTGGAGGCAGGACAGGCGAGTAGCTCAATTGCATACTGTGCAAGCTCTGGCCAGTGATCCATCCTCAGGACCCAGTAAGCCAGAGGATTTTCGGTGGGAAAGGTGTCCAAGTCTGACCTTGCCCCTAGGTATTCCTGCACCATGTATATCAGACGCTGGCGATGGTTGCTGGAACCGATCATACCTTGGGGCTGCGGACTAAAAAATTGTCTGAACGCATCGGTCAGACGTCCACCTTCCCCACCGCTCCTTCTGCTACTGACCGAAGCCTCAGCAACTCGTCGTCCAGGACCAGGAGTTTGTAACCTCCCAGTTTCTGGGAACGCGTTGCACAGACCTTTCTGCAAGGCCTCCCTGAGATGTCTCATCCTCTGCTCCCTCTGCGACGGCAAGATAAGGTCCGCAACCTTACCCTTGTACCGTGGATCAAGGAGAGTGGCCAGCCAGTAATGGTCCCTCTCCTTGATCCGAAGAACACGAGGATCCTTCCGCAGGCTTTGCAGGATCAGGGAGGCCATGCAGCGTAGGTTAGCTGAGGCATTCGGTCCGGAGTCTTCTGGGTCGCTGAGGATGACATGATCGCCAGCCACCTCCTCCCAGCCACGTACAAGTCCACTGGTTTGTTGGGACTGTACATCATCCCTAAAAGACTGCTGCTGCTGATGCTGAGTGCCAGGCTCCACCTCCATGCTCACACAATCCTCCTCCTCCTCCTCCTCCTCCTCCTCATCCTCTTCCTGTGTGATGGGTGGGACAGAAGGAACACTGTCCGGATAAAGGGGGCCTTGAGAGGCAAGGAAGTCCTCCTCTTCCTGCCTCTGTTCTGCCTCAAGTGCCCTATCCATTATCCCACGCAGCGTATGCTCCAACAGGTGGACAAGAGGTACAGTGTCACTGATGCATGCACTGTCACTGCTCACCATCCTCGTGGCCTCCTCAAATGGTGAGAGGACAGTGCATGCATCCCTGATCATGCTCCACTGGCGTGAGGAAAAAAAGCCAAGCTCCCCTGACCCTGTCCTGGTGCCGTAGTCGCAAAGGTACTCATTGATGGCCCTATGCTGCGTGTGCAGTCGCTGCAGCATGGCCAACGTTGAGTTCCACCCGGTGGGCATGTCACATATTAGGCGGTTCTTGGGCAGGTTCAGCTCCTTTTGCAGCTCAGTCAGCCGAGCACTGGCATTATAAGATCGGCGTAAATGCACACAGACTTTCCTGGCCTGCCTCAGGACATCCTGTAAGCCTGGGAACCTGCCCAAGAACCGCTGCACCACCAGGTTGAGGACGTGAGCCATACAGGGCACATGGGTGAGCTGCCCCTGTGGCAGGGCGGAGAGGAGGTTGGTGCCATTGTCAGAAAAAAAGGCCATTCCTGGCTTAAGCTGGCGTGGCGTCAACCACCTCTCGGCCTGCCCCTGCAGAGCTGCCAGAACCTCTGGCCCAGTGTGGCTCCTGTCCCCCAAACACACCAGCGCAAGCACGGCATGGCATCTTTTTGCCTGCGTACTTGCGTAGCCCCTTGTACGCCTACGGAGCACCGCTGGTTCCGAGGACAGAGCACTGGAGGAAGAAGAAGAGGAGGGGGGTGGAGGAGAGAGGTGTGTCACAACCAGTAGCAGTAGTAGCATTTTGGAGGCGTGGTGGCGGAACAACCTCCAACACTACTGCACCTTGTCCTGCATCCCTCCCAGCTGCCAATAGAGTGACCCAATGGGCCGTGAAAGAAAGATAACGTCCCTGTCCATGCCTGCTGGACCATGAGTCAGCGGTAATATGCACCTTACCGATGACCGCCCTGTCCAGCGAGGCATGGACATTGCCTCCCACATGCCGGTAGAGAGACAGAATCGCAAAGAGGCGTTTGGGAACCTGCCACTGAGGAACCGCACATTGAACAAACTCACGGAAGGGGGCCGAGTCTACCAACTGAAAAGGCAGCAGTTGAAGTGCTAGCAATTTAGCCAAGCTAGCATTCAACCGCTGGGCATGTGGATGGCTGGGAGTGTACTTCTTTCGACGGTCCAGCAGCTGGGGCAGGGAAATTTGCCTGCTACAATCGGACGTCGGTGTACTGCAAGTACTTGGTTGTGACACACCTAATTCTACACCTTCAGTCCTCTCAGAGCAGCTTTCAGAGAGGACTGAAGATGTAGTGGGGATGGAGATCCCAGCTGATGAGGAGCAAGGAGAGGTCCGCTTTGTTCTTTGGTGTGGGTCTTTTATGTGTGCTTGCCAACGAGCTGCATGGCAGGTCGACATATGTCTGCTCATGCTTGTGGTGCCCAAGCGGCTGATGTTTTGGCCACGCGAGATACGCTTGAGACAAATATTGCAAATAGCAGTGGTGCGATCTGATGCACTCGTCTCAAAAAAGGCCCACACCAAAGAACTTTTCTGGTAACGTGCAGAGGCAGCGCCCTGCACAGGCGGAGCTCTGCGGTGTGGTACAGTTGCTGTGCTGGCCTCTAGCTGGCCTCCAGGGGGCATCCTGCCTCGTTGGACATGTGACGCCGCATCCTCCTCCTCCTCGTCCTCCTCCTCATCCTCTCTCCCTTCAGGCACCCACGTGGAGTCAGTGACCTCATCATCCCCTCCCTCTTCACCACTAGAGCAAACCTGGCAGTAAGCTGCAGCTGGTGGAACAGTACTGCCAGATTGCTGTCCTTCAGCATCCCCTCTCTCTGCGCGCACACTACTGACTTCCTCAAGCTGGGTATCATCATCCGAGCCTTCGAATCGTTGGGCATCCTCCTGGAGCATGTACCCAACACTATGCTCAAAGAGTTCAGGGGACTCCTCAGGAGGACATGGTGGGTCTAGGGAAGGGGTGGCTGATGATGCCATTGAGTACGCGTTGGCAGCTGCTCTGCCAGTAGCCTGAGCCTGGGTGAGAGAGGATGAGGAGGATGAGGAGGGCTTGGTCATCCATTCTACCAAGCCTTCAGCATGATGCGGCTCCACATGTCCAGCTGCCGAAAACAAAGACAAGCATGTCCCATGGCCACGTGCTGATGACGATGCACGACCACATCCACGGCCAGCACTGTTGTCTCTAGAAACAGAGCCTGCCTGCCCTGTGTTCTTGCCTCTGCACGCTCTGCCTCTCCTTGGCGGTCTTCCAGCCATTGTAGTCGGTAGTGTATATAGTATAAAAAATAGAGCTCCTATGTGTGCTCACAACACACTGTAGGTCCTATGGGTGCTGACACTAACACACTATAGGTACTATGTGTGCTGCTGACAAGAAAATATAGGAGCTCTGTTTGCTGCCACTAACACACTAAAAGTCCTATGGGTGCTGCTGAGAAGAAAATATAGGAGCTCTGTGTGATGCCACTAACACACTAGAAGTCCTATGGGTGCTTCTGCAAAGAAAATATAGGAGCTCTGTGTGATGCCACTAACACACTAGAAGTCCTATGGGTGCTTCTGCGAAGAAAATATAGGAGCTCTGTGTGATGCCACTAACACACTAGAAGTCCTGTGGGTGCTGCTGAGAAGAAAATATAGGAGCTATGTGTGATGCCACTAAACACACTAGAAGTCCTATGGGTGCTTCTGCAAAGAAAATATAGGAGCTCTGTGTGATGCCACTAACACACTAGAAGTCCTGTGGGTGCTTCTGCAAAGAAAATATAGGAGCTCTGTGTGATGCCACTAACACACTAGAAGTCCTATGGGTGCTCTGAGAAGAAAATATAGGAGCTCTGTGTGATGCCACTAACACACTAGAAGTCCTATGGGTGCTTCTGCAAAGAAAATATAGGAGCTCTGTGTGATGCCACTAACACACTAGAAGTCCTATGGGTGCTTCTGGGAAGAAAATATGGGAGCTCTGTGTGATGCCACTAACACACTAGAAGTCCTATGGGTGCTTCTGGGAAGAAAATATGGGAGCTCTGTGTGATGCCACTAACACACTAGAAGTCCTATGGGTGCTTCTGGGAAGAAAATATGGGAGCTCTGTGTGATGACACTAACACACTAGAAGTCCTATGGGTGCTTCTGGGAAGAAAATATGGGAGCTCTGTGTGATGACACTAACACACTAGAAGTCCTATGGGTGCTTCTGGGAAGAAAATATGGGAGCTCTGTGTGATGCCACTAACACACTAGAAGTCCTATGGGTGCTTCTGGGAAGAAAATATGGGAGCTCTGTGTGATGCCACTAACACACTAGAAGTCCTATGGGTGCTTCTGGGAAGAAAATATGGGAGCTCTGTGTGATGCCACTAACACACTAGAAGTCCTATGGGTGCTTCTGGGAAGAAAATATGGGAGCTCTGTGTGATGCCACTAACACACTAGAAGTCCTATGGGTGCTTCTGGGAAGAAAATATGGGAGCTCTGTGTGATGCCACTAACACACTAGAAGTCCTATGGGTGCTTCTGGGAAGAAAATATGGGAGCTCTGTGTGATGACACTAACACACTAGAAGTCCTATGGGTGCTTCTGGGAAGAAAATATGGGAGCTCTGTGTGATGCCACTAACACACTAGAAGTCCTATGGGTGCTTCTGGGAAGAAAATATGGGAGCTCTGTGTGATGCCACTAACACACTAGAAGTCCTATGGGTGCTTCTGGGAAGAAAATATAGGAGCTCTGTTTGCTGCCACTAACACACTAGAAGTCCTATGGGTGCTTTTGGGGTGCAATGCTGTGCTAACAGCCTTGCGGTTGGTATTACTGAAATACTGTACTAACAGTAAAACACGCACCAGACTAATCCCCAGCAGCAGCTAATAACACACTAACCAGCAGCAATGGATGATCAATGACAGGTATCAATGGTTTAGCAAATAAATAGCCTATGGTTTAGCAAAGAAGAGCAAATCTTTCTGTAGCAATGAATCAAGCAAAGACACAGAATCAGCCTGATCTCTCCTAAAGCCGGAACTCATGTGACCGGCGCCGACGGCGTGGCGGCCTTTTAAATGGTGGGGCGTGTACTAAAGCCCCTGAGCTTTAATTGGCTACAGGCGTCCTGCCTGTAGCCAATTATTGCTCTCCGAGTTTCCGGCGCTGTGATTGGCCAAGCATGCGGGGTCACAGTGCATGCTTGGCCAATCATCAGCCAGCAATGCACTGCGCCGGCCGCGCCGGCCGCAATGCATTGCGGGGCTGCTCGCATCACACGAATGTGATGCGAATAGCCCTAATAGTTCTGGGCTCGCCGAGCGAGCGAACGACCCACCCCCGGTGCTCGATGCGAACGTGGGTTCGCATCGAGCACCGGGCCCATCCCTAGTGTCTTTCTAAACACACACATTGCTCCTGCAGCAGTGTGTCTTCAGGGGAAAGGGGCCCTAAACATAGACAATCTTTTGATGAAAAAGCTGTGCAGACCTGCAACATCAGGCTGTTGGTCACAAGTATAGAGGCTTTATCCATCCCAGGATGCTTCAAAGCCTCCTGACTTCAGAAACCTAACCGGGAGTTGCCAACCCTGGTGAAAACTGAAAATTCAGAATGGACATTCTAAAACCCCTCAACCTACATTATTATACAGAAATGATATAACGCCATCAGTTTACGCAGCATTTTACAATATAAAAGGGAGACAATACAGTTACAATACAATAAAATACAAGATGATTAAGAGGGCCCTGCTCAGAAGAGCTTACAATCTAATAGGGTGGGGCTGGTGGTACAAAAGGTTGTGACTGTGGGGAATGAGCTGATGTAAGTGGTAAAAGATTAGTTGGAGGTGTGATAGGCTTACCTGAAGAGATGCATTTTCAGGGACTGCCTGAAGGCAGCTAGAGTAGCAGATAGCCGGACAGGTTGAGGTAGAGAGTTCAAGAGGATGGGAGAGGCTCTGGAGAAATCCTGGAGACAAGCATGGGAGGAGGAGACAAAGGAGCTTGAGAGTAGGAGGTCTTGAGAAGAGCGTAGAGGATGGTTTGGGTGATATTTGGAGACAAGATTGGTGATGTAGCTTGGAGCAGAGTTGTGAATGGCTTTGTATGTTGTGGTTAATATTTTGAATTGAATTCGCTGGGCGATCGGGAGCCATGGTAGACAAAGGCAGGGCTGGAATCTTGTCAGTCCGGGCTGCAGTGGTGAAGGGTATGCGCTCGGAGCTGGCTGCTCCTTCTATTGGCCTGCTGCTCTCTCTAGAGGAGGACAGCTATATATACACAAAAGAGAGCATGTTGGTCTGGCCATGGAACTGGAA
The DNA here is from genome assembly GCA_028564925.1 of Lithobates sylvaticus. NCBI lineage: Eukaryota > Metazoa > Chordata > Amphibia > Anura > Ranidae > Lithobates > Lithobates sylvaticus. The sequence goes on along the minus strand of CM053034.1, from coordinate 111,909,883 downwards.
CGACCAGCAGACCAATCAGTAAACAATTTAGGGAAAAATAAATGATACCAAGGGGTAGGTGAAGCAGGGGTTAACAGTCTCGGATTGGCTAAAAAAAATGTAACTGATACACATGGAAATATTTGAAGCATAATTCTCTTCTATATGTATAGAAGCCATTTGAAGAGGTTAACGATGTATGAAGGGCCAGGCAAGTAAAATAGAAAAAAGAGGAGGTTAGTATGCATGTAAACATGAAGAGGTGGGGAGGGCGAACAGCCTGTCGTGTAAAGAATTAATAATAATAATAATTAATGGTAATGATAAAATTGGTGCTGCGTCCCCCCTAATTGGTATACAAGAGATGTATATGTGTGTGTGTCCCCTCATGATGTGGATACCAAGTGGGGTGTTCCTAATGATGGATCATGCAACATAAATATATGTCTGTAAATATATATATATATATATATATATATATATATATATATATATATATATATATATATATGAAAACAATACATTTACTATACCACTCCCGACTGGTAGAGCAGAGACAGACCTGTTTGGGGGGGGGGGGGGGGCAGGGGTAAAGGGAAGGGAGGAAAGGGGGAGAAACAAACCAGAAATGGGCGTGTGATCTGTTATAGCAAGGTGTATGCCTCGCTGCCATTTCCGGCATGAGTTTGTCCAGTTGTCCAGTTTGCCCCCCAACTTGCCTCAATTTATATTTCTTTAATTCAATGGCTTTATTCCACCACAACAGAGATTTTAGTTGTGTCACTTGTTTTTGACACAAGCAAAGTTGTTCTTTTTTTTCATGTTCAATTTTAAAAATCTATTTTATTTTTCATAGAGCTAGAGGTCAACAGCCTCTCAATCAAAGATATATAGAACAGAAACATGATATTTTACTTGGAACAATATTTCAAGATTAGTTTTTGTTTCTTTTTAATAATTATTGTAAAAAAAATGTTTGAGTCATTTTTTTTGTGGACTGTACTTGCCTGGGTCAAGCAAAGATAGTGGGCATGAACAGTAAATCTGTAAATAAAATGCTTTCAATGGATAACAATCATTACGTTTTGGATGTTCAGGTTTGACCACAGGCTGGAGAAGGCCCTACATGAATTTTAGTTTTTACATAAGAGGAACAGACCTGACAGGTATTCATCAAAAATGTGTTAATTGGAGTGTATTATTTCAGAGAGCAAAAAAAAATGGACAGATTTGATTCAGACAATATAAGCAGCTTTAACGGGCCACAGTTTGAAAGAAAGGGATCATGAAAAAAAGGCATACATAATGTAATGACTCCATTCATAGTCTTTAAGTACTTTTATTAGGCTTCATTTTTATTAGCTAGATTTTATTCCAAAGATCAACCGTAGAGTATATTTATTCAGAAGAAAAAGAAACTATTGTTTTGACCCTATGCACAGGATTTAAGCACTTTCACAAAGTCACATTTAGCACAGAAACACCAACCAGTTTTTATTCAAAGAATCAACATTAGAGTGTATTTATTTTACAGGACAAAAGCTTACATGTGCCTATGCGCACAATATTGAATCACTAGGCCTCATTTTGTACAGGAACCCCACCAGCCATTTTCTCATAAGGAAATCAATAAGACAGTGTAATAATTCCTCTTAAAATATCCACTTGGATATTTTAGTGCCCACGTGTCCAGTATTTAATCATGTCTTCTAGATACACACGCATACCTCCCAACTTTTGAACTTCAGAAAGAGGGACAATTTAGGGAGTAAGTGAACTGAGGCGCGCGTAACTGCAATATGCGGGTGTGGCCAAAGTCTCTGTGGTGGGGGGGCTTGATGGGTGTGGTTAAACAAAACCTAGCTCTCTCACCAATGCCCCCAGTTCTCACTAATGCCCCCCAGCTCTTTCATCAATGCCCCTACCGCTCTCTCACCAATGCCCCCACCCAAGCTTTTTCAGCAATGCCCCCCAGCTCTCTGAGCATTGCCCCCTAGCTCTCTCACCAATTCTCCCCCTCCTCTCTTACTAATGCCCATCAGCTCTCACCAATGCCCCCCAACTTTCTCACCAATGCCCCCCAACTTTCTCAACACTGCCCCCCTAGCTCTCTCGCTAATGCCCCCCCAGCTCTCTCACTAATTCCCCCTCCTCTCTTACTAATGCCCCCCCAGCTCTCTCACCAATAACCCCTCCTCTCTTACTTGTGCCCCCCCAGCTCTCTCACCAATCCCCCCTCCTCTCCTGCTAGTACCACCCAGCTCTCTCACCAATCCCCCTCCTCTCTTACTAGTGCCCCCCAGGTCTCTCACCAATCTCCCCTTCTCTCTTACTAGTGCCCTCCCAGCTCTCTCAACAATCCCCCCTCTTACTAATCCCCCCAGCTCTCTCACCAACCCCCTTCCTCTTTTACTAGTGCCCCCCAGATCTCTCACCAATCCCCCTTCTCTCTTACTAGTGCCCCCCAGCTATCTCAACAACCCCCCTCTTAATAATGCCCCAAGGTCTCTCACCAACCCTCTCCTCTCTTACTCCTGCCCCCCAGCTCTAGCACCCACCCCCTTCTTCTATTACAAGTGCCCGTCCCCAGCTCTTTCACCAATCCCCCTCCTCTCTTACTAGTGCCTCCTCCCAGCTCTCTCACCAACCCCCCCTCCCTTCTTACTAGTGCCCCCCAGCTCTCTCACCAATCCCCCTTTCTCTCTTACTAGTGCCCCCCAGCTCTCTCACTAATCCCCCCTCCTCTATTACTAGTGCCCACAGCTCTCCCAACAACCCCCCTCTCTTACTAATGCCCCCAGCTCTTTCATCAATCCCCCCTCCTCTCCTACTTGTGCCCCCCAGCTCTCTCACCCATCCCCCCTCCTCTCTTACTAGTGCCCCCAGCTCTCTCACCAATCACCCTTCTCTCTGACTAGTGCCCCCCAGCTCTCTCACCAATCCACCCTTCTCTCTGACTAGTGCCCCCCAGCTCTCTCACCAATCCCCCCTCTCTTACTAATGCCCCCAGGTCTCTCACCATCCCACCTCCGCTCTTACTAGTGCCCCCAGCTCTCTCACCAATCCCCCCTTCCTCTCTTTCTAGTGCCACCCCAGCTTTCTTACCAATCCCCCCTTCCTCTCTTTCTCGTGACACCCACGCTCTCTCACAAATGCAGATAGGTATTTATCCCTGTGCTTTTTTAAGCACAGTGCCACTGACAGCTCTGAGCATGGAGCTGAGGAGGAGTTTCACAGAACTTCACTCGGCTCCATGCTACAGTCCTGACAGGCAGATAAGTGTATATTAATTGTTTTTTTTGAAAGTTATAGCGTCTACAAACTATGGTATATATATTTGAAAATTAATCAGTCTTGATGTACTGACATCTCATTTCTTGAGGCCCTTAAAAAGCCACAATAGTACAAATACCCCCAAATGACCCCTTTTTGGAAAGTAGACAGTCTGAGGTATTTAATAAGAGGCATGGTACATTTTTTTGAAGTTGTAATTTTTTTGTCACAATTTTTGGGAAAATTAAAAAAATTAATAAAAATGTTTTTTTCACAATTTTTTTGACATACTGTCACCAGTGCAATAAAGAGTCATCCTATGACTGGTGTGGTAGTGATTAGGGATACTGACTGGTGACAATATGTCAAAAAAATATTTAAATAATGTTATATTACATTTTTTTAAACGTTTTTTCTTTAACATTTTTTTAAACATTTTTTACATACTTTCATCAGAGTAGTTCAGTGGCCTACAGGTACCACATGGTACAGGGTGCTGTGATTGGCCCAGGTACCATTTGGTAGCTGTGGGTCAATCACAGAATCACTATAAGAATCACATCTGTTATCAGTTAAATTAATTTATAACAGCTTTGTTGACATTGTGATCATGTGATCGCATGAGCAACAATCTGCTGTACCCGGTGGACACAACGCTCGTGGAAGGGGTATGCTGCACGCCCCTCGGCTGGATGATGTACATGTATGTCATTCAGTCTGGCCATGCCAACCTACCACAGTAAATGTACTGTGGACAAGTGGCAACTGGTTAAAGAGCATAATGATGTTTTAAATAAGACATACCAAGAAAGCAAAGTGTTATCCTCTATGAGAGTTGACATCTAAAGAGGTGGTCAATTAGTGTCCCAAAAAAGCCAATACATACATATAGGAAGGAACTGTAGTAAATTAAATAACTAACAGAATAGAATCATAAAAACATTTACTAACTGTTTTAAAGGAAAGGGGAAACCCTAAGCAATGTTTACTACAGAGAAATTATATGAAAAAGGACAGACAATAGGGTGGTAAAGAAGGACACTTTGCCCGGGTAGACATTATATGACGTCCTGGACATTTAGTGAAGATACATTGATGATGCCTGCAGCTACAGGCATCATCCACATATATATTATTTTCTGCCGGAGATTCCCTGTGTTGTAGAAGCCATCCTAGTGGCTGATTACCCACTGGATTTCTTTTACAGGCAGTGGGAGTGGACGTCCCCTCCTCCTGTTGCCCTCCGGTGCCTCTCCAGGCCCTCCCATACTATCGGGGAGCCGAAGATCTGATCTAGTGGTGGCGGCGGTTTACCATAGAGCTGGCCATGGACCAGATGGTCCCTGGCAATCTCTATGACCCTGGGAGGCGGAATCGATGTCATGATGTCACTTCTGGCTCTGGCAGATGTAAACACTGCCATTTTTTTCTTTGTTGGAAAGCCTGAGATCTTTTTTTTTTTTTATCACATGCTTTCTAGCATAGACCCCACATCTCTCCATAAAGAGGACCATGCCTTATTCCTATTATAAGGGATGTTTAACCACTTTCAGACCGGACCATTTTGCTGGCTTAAGACCAGACCACTTTTTGCGATTCTGCACTGCGTTGCTTTAACTGACAATTACGCGGTCGTGCGACGTGGCTCCCAAACACGGGTCTTTTTTTCCCACAAATAGAGCTTTCTTTTGGTGGTATTTGATCGCCCCTGCCGTTTTTATTTTTTGCGCTATAAACAAAAAAAGAGCAACAATTTTCAATAAAAAACACATTATTTTTTACTTTTTGCTATAATAAATATCCCCAAAAATATATAAAATTTTTTTTTTCCTCAGCTTATGCCGATACATATTCTTCTACATATTTTTGGTAAAAAATCGCAATAAGCGATTATTGATTGGTTTGCGCAAAAGTTATAGCGTTTACAAAATAGGGGATAGTTTTATAGCATTTTTATTAATATTTTTTTTTTACTAGTAATGGCGGTGATCAGCGATTTTTATTGTGGCTGCGACATTATGGCAGACACATCGGACATTTTTGACACATTTTTGGGACCATTGTCATTTATACAGCAATCAGTGCTATTTAAATGCACTGATTCCTGTGTAAATGACACTGGCAGTGAAGGGGTTAACCAGGGGGTGGCAGTGTAGGGGTTAAGTGTTCCTAGGGGTGTGTTACTAACTGTGGGGGGCGTGGTTGTGTTTTAGTGAACACTGATCTCTGCTCCAATCACAGGGAGCAGATATCAGTGTCACTTGTTACTAGGCAGAACGGGGAGATGCTGTTTACTTCCGCATCTCCCCATTCAGCCTTCCCGTGAGACGATCGCGGGTATCCCCGCATCGGCGGCACGCATGTGATGGCACTGTGGCATTTTTAAAGGGACGTACTTGTATGCCCCTATGCCTGTCCGTGCCATTCTGCCGACGTACATCGTTGTGCGCCGGTCGGGAACCAGTTAAGGGAGGTTTATTTATTTTGCCAAAGCAGAACCTTCTTGATCCTATTAGCTGCATGTGCATAACCTCTGTCCCATGCACAGTATGTTGGAGTTGGCCACATTTCCAATAGGACCTTGAATAGCCATTGTAAAATCTAGAAATCAATATTATATTGCAAATTTTGCAGGTAAGAAAAGTGCACTTATTATTTTTTGTTTCTGGAGACTCTAAAGCATTGCACCAGTGATCAGCAGATTGCTGGTGCCATGCGGGTCTTCTGCAGACCTTAGTTACATAGTTAGTCAGGTTAAAAAAAAGACTAGTCCTTCTAGTTTAACCAATAAAAAGAAAAAAAAATCCTACAATCCCATATACACAATCCTATACCCACAATTGATCCAGAGGAAGGCAAAAAAAAAACAGAAAAGCTACAGCAGGGCAAAAAAATCCGTCCTGATCCCTTGAGGCAATCGGGTATTCGATGAATCAATATTTTCTATAAATATTAATGATGTGACCTAACAAACTGATTATGATAGTGGCAAGCCTCCATCCCTATTATGTGTCAAAACAGCAGAAAATATGGGGAAATTTGGGACTTTGAGTGAGGCAGGTCACTTGAAAGGATACCTTAATCAGATTATTTAACAAATTTGTTTATTAATAAATTATCAAGTGATAGAGAGTGCCAATCTAATAGGACACTACTTTTACTATAATACACTTGTAAAAAACAAACAATTATTAAACAGAGTGGGTAAAACATAATCAGCATAACAAATTGCATAAAAACACTCATCCATTCATAACATTGAATATAAATCGATTGCTCATGGTGAGCCAAATTTGTCAAAGCATCTGTTTGATGTTACTCATGTAACTCGACGCACATTTCATGGCTCATACCAATCATCAGGAGTAAGTGCTCTGAAATTAGATCAAAAATATCTATGAATATATGGGATGTCCTTTGGATAGAGAAAAGTCTCTCAAAAATTAAAGGTGTGTAACTTACAATGCGGCCCGATGGTGGCGCCTAACCTTAAAACCAAGGGAAGACAGGGGATAAGGATGATCATCTCCCCCGGGGCTGAGGTGAGGAGTCCCATCCAAGCCAGAGACAGCAGAACAGGTGCAGACCAGGCGACCATTTGTGTCTATGATTGAACAGTCAACACTGTTTCTGAAAAAATATGACAATGAAACCATATGAAATAAACCATATAGCTGTGAATGAATGAAGTGAAAGATAGTAGTGAGGGGAGATGATCATCCTTATCCCCTGTCTCCTTATCCCCTCCATACTCCTTTAACCATTTTGCTGCCAGCCCTAATGCCTTTTTTTTGCACACGATTAAAAAATAATTTTAGGCCTAAAGATTGGTTAACCCTTCTCCCTCAAAAAAGAAGAGGCCCTAGAGAATGGGTCATAGTTCTGAATCAGTACAAATACATATAAGTTAATTTAAAGGCACAAATGTGCGATATATATATAGCACAATTTTAGGTCAAATGTAAAAGATTGGGTGGTGTTGAGTAAATGGATACCAAACATGTCAAGCCTTAAAACTGTGCGTGCCTGTGAAAAAATGTAACTTTGGTACCCAAACATTTTCCATAGGTGATACTTTAAAATCCCCTACAGGTCATGAATTTAGAGCTAACTATTAATAATCGACCTAAAATTTATCTTACTATGGTGTGTGCAGCAATCAATGTTTTTCGTATGTAGGTGCCCTGGCACATCTGTTTACAATTGTATGTGCATGTATGTAGGGGTGGGCTCAAAATTTTTGGGGGGTTTTAAGTGCTCATATTTAAAATATGAATATACATTTCTTACTCTTTTTTACACTTAACTTTATAAGCATTTTCTGGCATACTACACCAATAGGTCTCCCTTTATGTCCTACATGAAAATTTATCTATCGAGGACTGAGGACCAGAAGAGGAGAATTGGGTGTTTGGTCTCTCCAGTACCAGTAATATTTTTAAGTATTCCTGACCTCTAATTACATTGAGGGGTCCACATTATCAGGTGAGAGAATACCTTGGGGGGTACGGTGATGGGCACGCTGGTGTTTTAAACTGGGGGAGATTTTCTATTATTGCTTAAGAAGATTGGATGGAATAATATTCACGGGGGAATTGGATACAATATGTATTATTTTATTTGCTTGGACATTTACAGTATATTGGAATATTTCCTCATATATTTAACAAAGATTGGTTGAAAATATTTGGGACTTTTTACATATCAACTATATCTGATTATTAAGTATAGACATTTAGTTTGCATTTTATATTTTATATATATATATATATATATATATATATATATATATATATTTTTTTTTTTTTTTTACATTTACTTTGAGAATTCATAGATACGCTTTTTTGGATTTACTTTATATTTTGGAGCTCTTCACATATTTTCCTTTTGTATAATATGTATGGCATTAGATGCTATTTACCATGCAGAAGTTTGCATGTTAGATTTCATGGTCATTAAAATAGATATACGGTAGTTACAGTATTGCTATGATTTTACAAGTGCAATACCAAAAATTAAAAAGAAAAAAAAAAAGAAAAACTCTTGAAATGTAAATGTATGGTATTTAAGTGAAAATTTCTTTAGGTAACAGTTTAAGTCTTTTTCATTTTGGGGGTTGTACATTTCTTAGTGCTAACTTTAAGCTTAAATGTATAACCTTTCTATTTGCTATAAAATACATTCATGCTCTTGAATTATTTAAAGCATAGATCATTATATATGATTAGTTGAAAACTAGTTTAGTCAGCATTATGATGTACTTTCTGGTGCAGTCAGCAAACATACCACTTATAGCAGAATTTTAACTTGAAAGCAATCTGAAACCTCTACATTTAGAGAATTAAAAAAAAATATCTAAAGGTGTATGCTGTTTGTATAAAGACTGTACTGAATGAATGGAAATTTACATTATTGTTCCCAGCTGTTCCTCATTTGTAGTGAAAGTTACACTTTTGGATTCAAATCTTTCTGCCCCTTTGCTGCCAAACTTTTACCTAATTTTGAACTAATGTATATATCAGTCCAACCTCTAATGGAATATTTAGCATATTTAAAAAAAGGAGATTAAGGAAAGTTTGAACATAACAAATGGTCCTGTTTTGTTTTCATTTTCTAACTTACACCATAAATATCCTGGAAGGAAACCACTTTTAAAACATGTTTCTTTCATTTTATTTTGCTGATGTTGACATTTGTAGATGGTGAATGCTTGAAAACATGTCTTTTGTTCATAAAATATTAATGGTCTGTCTGTTTCTTGTTCCTTTAGAATGATAAAAGTATAAAAAGGTTTAGTAGGAGAGTGTATTTTTCCTAAAACCTTTGGAGCTAAGGGTAGCAATCTATCTTATTTAAGAAAATTGTATGTATGCTTGCTTGTTACTGTGCTTCATTTGAAAGGAGACCATAATGTACAAAGAAACATGTTTTAGGGTACACATATATAAGAAATAATTGGTGTCAAATCTGGCCAATAGGACATTGCTACTCATGTGTATAGCATCAGTACAATGGGTTAGGAATAGAGTTGAGAGGACACCTGGATGTTCGGGTTCAATGGGTTCGGCCAAACTTCGCAAAAAAGTTTGAGTTCAGGACCAAACTTGACCCGAACTTGACCCGGAACCCCATTGAAGTCAATAGGGACCCGAACTTTTGAGGACTAAAATGGCTCTAAAAAAGTAATGGAAAGGGCTAGATGGCTGCAAATGGCAGCAAAATGTTGTTAAGAGCACGGAAAGTGCTCTGCAAACAAATGTGGATAGGGAAATAACTTAAAATAACATAAAATACATAAAAAAAAAAAATGCTGGAGGCCCCCTTCTCAGAAGAAGAGGTACAGGAAGTCATTAAGAACCTCAGAAACTCAACGGCACATTGCCACACATATAGTGGGAATGCCCCAGAATACACCCTTTCTGGAAAAAAAATATTCAATTTAATGGATAAGCTAGTGGGAAAATAAAATACTTTGAGATAAAAAAAATAAAAAATAATAATCTTGATCTAGGAGGACGAGGTCCATATGGAGTAGGAGGTTGAGGTGGTGGTGGATGTGGTGGTGTAGGTGGAAGCGGCGGTGGAGGAGGACAAGGTAGCCAACACTTGTTTTTGTTTTTATTTTATTTTTTTAATTAGGGTACACCCCAAAAGAGTGAGAAAGATCAAAAATACAACAATGGCTGGGTAAGGCAGGCGATGTGTCGAATTATGTCGAATTATGTCCCCCGTCGGATAATGTCGGATAATGTCCGCCATGTACTGCGCTTGTGCAGGATATAGGACAAGGGGATTCCGAAAATCTCCGAAGACGAATGGCGCCTGCGCAGTGAGTCCAGGTTCAAGCCACACCATGCGAGGTTCAAGCCGAGCGAAGCGAGGCCATGCCCGGAGCATGGCGAGCGAAGGGAGCCCGCGAGGGGCCCTGTTACTATGTGATACCGTATGTCCACTTGGATGGTGTGGCTTGAACCTGCACTTACGGCGCAAATCTCTTCGGTATTTTCGGAATCTCCTTGTCCTCCGTACTGCGCAAGCGCTGTGCCTGCGCAGTACGGGCCGGACACTATCCGATGGCCGGATAGTTTTTGTCAGAACACCGGTGTACATGTCTATTCTGCACAAGTTCTGTGGGATCCATGCCTGGTTCATTTTAATGAACGAGAGCTTGTCCACATTGGCTCTGGACAGGCGGCTGCGCTTGTCTGTGATAACGCCCCCTGCCGCGCTAAATACACGTTCAGATAATACACTGGCTGCAGGGCAGGCCAGCACCTCCAAGGCATAAAGGGAAAGCTCAGGCCATGTGCCCAATTTGGAGACCCAGAAGTTGAAGGGGGCAGAACCGTCATTCAGTACCTGTAGGCGTGTTCACACATACTGCTCCACCATGTTGGTGAAATACTGCCTCCTGCTAAGACGTTCCATCTCAGCTGGTGGTGCTGGTTGTTGAGGCGTGCTGACAAAGCTTTTCCACATTTTGGCCATGCTAACCCTGCCTTCTGAGGTGCTGGCGGTGCCCCGGCTGCATTGGCGACCTCTTCCTCCTCCTCTGCCTTCGCCTTGTGCTTCCACTGTACCCCCGCTGTCAGGTGGGAATGCCACCAGCAGCACATCTACCAGCGTGCACTTGTACTCGCGCATCCTATGATCATGCTCCAGTGAGGGAATTAAGGACAGTATGTTGTCCTTGAAACGGGGATCCAGCAGGGTGGCCACCCAGTAATCAGCACCAGTTAGAATGTGGGCAACTCAGCAGTCATTGCGGAGACACTGCAGCATGTAATCGCTCATGTGTGCCAGGCTGCTCAGAGGCAATGAAAAGTACTGGGGCTGTGTACTGGTCTGCAGCTGTCTATGTACTGTTCTGGGGCTGTGTACTGGTCTGGGGAAGTGTTCTGGTCTGGGGCTGTCTGTGTACTGGTCTGGGGCTGTCTGTGTACTGGTATGAGGCTGTCTGTGTACTGGTCTGAGGCTGTGAACTAGTCTGGGGCTGTGTATGTACTGGTCTAGGGCTGTCTCTTTACTGGTCTGAGGCTGTCCATTTACTGGTCTGGGGCCGTCTCTTTTCTGGTCTGACGTCGTCTCTTTGCTGGTCTGAGGTCGTCTCTTTGCTGGTCTGGGGCCGTCATCCATGCTGCTCTGTGACCGTCTCTTCGCTGGTCTGGGATCATCTCTTTGCTGGTCTTGGGCCATCTCTTTGCTGGTCTGGGGCCATCTTTTTGCTGGTTTGGGGTCATCTTTTTGCTGGTCTGGGGCCATCTCTTTGCTGGTCTGGGGCTGTCTCTTTGCTGGTCTGGGGCCGTCTCTTTGCTGGATTGGGGATGTCTCTTTGCTATATGGGCATGTCTCTTTGCTGTATTGCGATGTGTCTCAGAATGAATATACACAAAAAAGATGCGCAAAAACTAATTACGTGACCAGTGACCAACAAGTGAATGAAATGATCACATAAGTGAATAAATAATTAAACCCAATAATTATAATTCATTGATTAGGGTTCAAACAAGTTTTATGTCACATTTAGCTTTTTGAATTATTTATCATTCACTATATTATTTATTTCATTTTTTGATACACATTTTTTTTTGCACCCTAATCAATGAATTATAATCATTGGGTTTAATTATTTATTCACTTATGTGATTATTTCATTCACTTGTTGGTCACTGGCCACGTAGTTAGTTTTAGTTTTTGCGCATTTTTTTTTGTGTATATGTATTGTTTATGGATTAAGTATTTCATTATTTAAGATTGCTGCATTTATATAATGAATATAATTTTTTGTATTCTAGTTTTTTTTTTTTTTTTTTTAACTTTATGTCTTTATTTCAAAATTTTTTACAAATACAATTTATACACAATCTCATTCATCTCTCTTACAAAGATCATGTTAAGCAAAAATCGTTAAACGTGTTTAAGTGAGATCTAACTCATTCACACCGCCTTGCATTCACCCCCTACCTCTCATATCCATCCTCTTACTCTCTGTTAGTATCGGTTCATCCACTTAGTTCTTTTTAACTAATTTGATTTAGTTGGCACTATCTAAGGCATTCTCATGTTCCTCTCTCAATCCATGGATTCCATAGTAAATTGAATTTAGCAAGGCTCTCTCGTTTTATATATGTAGTTCTCTCCTTCATGATCACTCTATCCATATTTTGCACCCACTCGTTGACTGACGGAGGGGTAGAGGACTGCCATCTCCGAGCAATTAGTAACCTGGCCTGAAAAAGACAACGCAAAACCGCAATCTGAACTTCCCCAGGCCTGCCCCCTCCCTCTCCTCCCCCAAGAACACATTGAATAGGGTCTAGCTCGAGATGGGTATTGAATATCTGGGAGACCTTGTCCACCACCTCTTTCCAATATCCATATAATTTTGGACATCTCCAGAACATGTGGACAAGATCTCCCCCTGGTCTCCCACATCTAGGGCACTTATCATCTTGCCTACGACCAAACCTAAAGAGCTTGTTTGGAGTGTAGTAAGCACGGTATAATAGAAAAAGGTGTGACATCTTCTGAGGGGGGGAGAGTGAGACCATTGGGGCGAGTTCAAGTATCCTTTCCCATTGAGGAGCTGAGATGATTCCCACATCTCTCTCCCACTTTACTTTGTATGGACATAGTTGTGTACCTTCCCTGTTCCCCTTATATAGATGTAAATATAGATTAGATATCATCCCCTTACGGGATCCTGCCCCTGCCACACTCTGTAGTACCTGCATATTAGTCCACTCTGGTGGTTCACCTTTAAACTGTACAGCCAGGGCATGTCTCACCTGCAGGTATCTAAAGAAAGACTTCCTGGGGAGGGAAAAATGTTCTCTAAGGTCCTGGAAACTTCTAATCATGCCCTCATGAAAGATCTGAGCAATATATTTTAAACCCATTCTCTCCCACTCTCTGACAGTCCCCATCTTTTTGGATTTCGCGCAAATTAGCATTCTCCCATAACAGGGAAAAAACTGTAAACCCTCCATATCCCATCATTTTTTTTACAGTACCCCAAACTTTAGCCATCAAGTCCTGGGTAGGGAGCCCCTTCTGGAAGGCCCCTGCCTCCAGAATCTCCATCAAAGACTTATGTGGGGATTTATAGAGAAGGATCTTCCACTCTGGCCCCTCTTTCTCAACCTCGCATCCCCCGATATGTTGCAGCTGAGCCACTAAAAAATATCTAAAAGGATGCGGCAGGGCAACTCCTCCTAACCCAATTGGAAGTTGTAATGTTCTAAGACTAATCCGAGAGGTCCCCCCTTTCCAAACTAATTCTCTAAATATAGTGTCAACCCTGTTAAACCACTTTTTATAAATCCATATTGGAGAGTTATGGAGAATATATAAAAGTTGTGGCATAAGCACCATTTTTATTAAATTACACCGACCTGCTGCAGACAGGGGGAGTTTTTTCCAAATTTGGGTTTTCCCTTTACATTTATTCAAAAGTGGGACCAGATTTTCTATAATAAATTGTTTAGGGTCTCTTGAGATGTTAATACCCAGATATTTGATTTGCTGAACAATTTGGAGTTGGTTTGCCTCGTGTGGAAGGGGGAGAACTATAGGGTCTATGGGAAGTAGATGTGATTTGTCCCAGTTAATTCTCAGTCCTGACAGGAGGCCAAAGTTTTTGATTCTGCCCATGGTCTCGCGTAGTGACTCCTGAGTATCGTTAAGCAGTAAAAGAAGCATCTGCGTAGAGAATCACATTTTCCTCTGAGTCCCCTCGTTTGAACCCTTTTATTTCTGGGGATGATCTCAGAGAGAGAGCCAAAGGTTCGATTGCGAGGGCGAAGAGGAGGGGCGACAAAGGGCACCCCTGCCTCGTCCCCCTCAGCAATCGAAACCTGGTAGAGTGTTCATTATTTACTTTCACTCTTGCCCCCGGAGAGCCGTATAGGAGCATTACCCATTTAACAAAATTCGGGCCCACCAAAATTCCGATAAGGTTCTCCAGAGATACTTCCATTCAAGGGAATCAAAAGCCTTGGCGGCATCCAAGGAAAGGACAGCCCTGTTGCCTCCATCTTCCACGGGTAGTTTGAGGTTTAAAAAAAGGCGTCTAATATTTAAACTAGAATACCTACCAGGAATAAATCCTGATTGGTCTTGATGCACCAATTTATGAATAATTTTATTTAACCTGGCTGCCAGGACCTTTGCTAACACCTTAATATCTGAATTCAGAAGCGCAATAGGTCTATATGAAGCGGGGGAGAGTGGGTTCATATTCTCCTTAGGGATCACAACTATGGTCGATTCCATCATTGATTTGGGTAGCTCGCCTTTCAATGCCGAGGCATTAAAAACCTCTAACAATTGGGGGAGGAGCACCTCCCCATATTTACGATAAATTTCAATGGGAAGGCCATCCGGTCCTGGGGACTTCTGGCCTGCCATTTCCCGGACGGTCCGCTGTATCTCCTCCAGGGTGACAGGGCCATCTAACATGGCCCTGTCCTCTTCAGAGAGACAGGGGACCGTCAGCCCCTCGAATAATGAATCCATTTCCTCTTTCATATCCACCTGTTCAGAGTGGTATAACCTCTCGTAGTACTCCCGAAAAGTATCCACAATCTCAGGTGTATATGTAGATGTCCTACCCGCCCCTGTGTCAAACAATGGAACCATCGATGAGGGAGAATTAGTTCTAATTAAGTGAGCGAGCATCCTACTAATTCCTTCTCCCTACCCAAAGGCAACTTGTTTTTGAAAAATGTATTTTTGTTCTGCTTTACCCAACAGGACTACACGATAGACCCCTTGTGCCTCTGTCCACGTTCTAAAATTTGCAGGTGTTGGGTTACTTATGTATGCTGCTTCTGCAGATATTAAGTTATTCCCTGCGGTTTCCTCCCCTTCTCTTGACAGTTTTTTTGTTTTTGATATCTGCTGAATCAGCAAACCCAGAAGGATAGCCTTGACTGTGTCCCAGACTACCCCCTGGGGGGCCGAACCTTTAATCCACTCAATGCATTCCCTCAAAGCGTCCAGAACCTCTTGGGGTTGTCCCATTAGCTCCAACCAGGAGGGGTTGATTCTCCACTCACAATAGGTACTTCTCATCCCCACCTCCATTGAAGCTGTCACAGGAGAATGATCCGAAAGACCTCTTGGCCTATACCTAATATCATCTATCATGGCCATCAGTTCATCGTTGCCAAGCAATATGTAAATTCTCGACAATGTGGAGTGTGTGCTGGAGAAGCAGGAATAACCCCTTATCCCAGGGTTTTTCAGGCGCCAAATGTCCTTCAGACCCATTTCCTCTAAGAGACGGTGGAGACGGCTATCCACTAGCCCACTCCGTTGAGTCCCCTGGGGTAATCTATCTATTGTTGAGTCCAGGACCATATTAAAGTCGCCTATGACCATTACCGGAAAGCCTGGCCTCTCCAGCACAAAATCCACAAAGTCGAGAAGAACCTCCAAATTAAAAGGAGGGGGAACATACACATTAGCAAGTAGCACCACTCTATTCTCTATCTTACAATGTAGGAAAATGTACCATCCCTGGTCGTCGATCTTGCTTTGGATACAATTAAAAGTGATCCCTGAGCCAATCAGAATACTAACACCCCTAGAAAAGGATGAATGAACCGAGTGGAACTGAAAGGCAAATTCCCCCCATCCCAACCTAGATAAAGAAGCATTGGTAAAATGGGTCTCCTGGAGACACACAATAGAGTTCCCATAGGACCTAACCATGGATCGTACTGCAGCTTTCTTCCCTGGATCTCCCATTCCCCTTACATTCCAGGAACAAATAGTGAGCTTTTTTTTACCCTCTTGTGTAGTACTAATCATACGTGATTATAGTAATAAGTGATAACATTAACAACATTAATCCTTAATCTCGTGCTTATTATAGTGAACCATATAATTCTTGTTTTTGATACTTGTGGAACCTTACTATCCCATCTTAAACTGTAAACGTGAATTTTTACCTGCAAAACATTTTTCCGTGCATACTTATGCCTTGTGAACATATTGTACCTCACCCATTCACCCACACATTCGCCACTATCATACCCAACCCTCTGTTTGCATCTCTCATGCTTCACCTTACTGTCGTATCCAACACTCTGTTTGCACACCTCATTCATTACCTCCCTAGGTTTGGCCAGGGGCCTACTATTGTGACCTATCCATACACATCTATTTTGGAACAAACTTAGTGTCAAAAGCTTTTTGTCTTCCCCATCCCTGTCCCTCCCCTTCCCCAAACCTACCCATCCTCCCCCCTCCCCCCAGATACAAAAACTACTCACCCACACAAACAAACTAAACCTAAACTCCAGGAGAACATCCTGTTGCACCCCCATGTCCTGGGAGTACAATACCCTTTGCTCTCCTTCCTCCCTACAAAGCGTCCCCATCACCCCCCACCCAAAAAAAAAAAAAGAAAAAAGGGGAGAGGGGGGGGGGGAGAGGGAGGCAACAACACAAAAAAAAAAAAAAAGGGCAATCCCTGTGTGTTGCCTCCCGCTACCCCCCCCCCCAGTACTCATTATAAAGTGTAATTCCCACCCGCCCCCTGGATAATAATGCTGTCAGCACCCCAATTTAGTCCACATCATCTGAGAGTCATTCTTTAAATTTTTTTATCCAGTCCTCCACCCCCTCAGGGGTATCGAAGAATATAGTCCCCCCAGGAGCCGCCACTCTCAGTTTTGCTGGGTAAAGCAGGGCATATGTAGTGTTAACTTGACGTAATTTACGCTTCACCTCCCCGAATTTAGCTCTCTTTTTTTGAAGATCTGGCGAGTAATCAGGGTAAATGGATACCCTCGTGCCATTATAGAGAATATTGCCCATTTCCCTTGCTTTCTGAATTATCGTTACTTTGTCTTTAAAAAATAATAATTTTGACAAAAAAGGTCTTGGAGGGGCCCCGGGGTTAGAAGGTCTAGAGGGAACCCTATGAGCTCTCTCCACTGCAAGGAATGATGAAAAAGAGTCCTGGCCAAATATCTCAGTAAGCCACTTTTCTAAGAAGGCGGCAGGGTCTGGGCCCTCAGAGTGTTCTGGGAGACCTATTATGCAAATATTTTTCCGTCTCATCCTATTCTCAATCTCATCCATTTTATTTGCTTGTTTGTTCAGGAGATCTTTGATTTCACTCATTTCCTGTTTTAAGGGTGCCAAGTCGTCTTCCACTAAACTTAATCTGTCCTCAAGAATTGTAGTCCTTTCCTGGACCTTTTGTAACTCATTTCTGATAAAAGAAAGTTCCTCATGAATTGTTTTCAGCTGGTGGTTCATCTCGTTCAAGGAGGATGTCATAAAAACCGTTATGCCAGGCAGCCTGGTGGCGCGCGCCGCCGCGCTCCTGCGCGCGCTAGTGCGCGCGCTCCTGTGCGCGTTCCTGCGGGTGCGGGCTTGCGTGCGCGCGCGCGTGCACGTGTCTGGGCGCGCGCGCGCAGTACTTTGAATACATCTGTGTGCGCTGTTGGCGCCAACCAGCCTACTTAATCAGGCAGCACCTGTTGGCCAGTGCTGCCTGATCTTCAGCTTCTCAGAGACCTTGTTCCTGTGTTTGTATCCTGCAATATCTTGTTTGATCCTGTGACCCGGCTTGCCCCTTTGGAATTCCTTGACCTCCGCCTGCCTGATGACCTCTGCCTGACTAACGATTCTTCTGCTTGTCCCTTTTGTACCTCGCCATCGGAACACCGTCAAACCCTGAAGGTATCTGGATTATCTTGCTTCCCTTTGAGAGACTTGTGCCTGCTTCCTATTTCCGCACCTCCCTCCATCTGTGTATCCCGCATACCTGCACTCCATCTTGTCCCCAGTGGGGCTTATACCCAGACTTACCACATCCTCTGGATATCCTGCATACCCTTACTCACCTCACCCACCAGTGGAACCTCCACCTGTGTATTCCGCATACCTGCACCCCATCTTGTCTCCAGTGGACTCTCCTCACCAACACCCGGACACCCTGCACCAGGCTCTCATACCCTTCCTAACTCTCGTGCCTCCTGTACCCATCTCCAGGGGCCGAAAGTGGGATCCGTACGGGAGACCTCCTCTCTGCCCAAGTGGACTCACCAGTCAGGTACGTACAAGCGTGATAGTATCAGGCAGCCATGACTGAGTCCGGGCAGGGGGTCTCCCCCATGGAGGATATGTGCAGACACCTAGCGGGTCTATCCCAAGCTGTGAAAGGCCTACAGGAAGTCTACTCTCGATTGGAAGAACAAGTCCAAGCCATGTCTGCATCTTCTGTCCCCCAGGTGGCGTCTTCTGTTGGTTACCCTCAAGCACCCTCCGTGATCATGCTACCACCAGAACCCAAGGTACCAATACCGGAAAGATTCACTGGGGAACGAAGTAAATACCGTGCGTTTCGCAATGCGTGTGAACTTTATTTCGCTCTACAACCACGGACTTTCTCTTTGGAAGCTACAAAAGTGGGGTTCATCATCTCCCTTCTGACTGGTGAACCACAAACCTGGGCCCACCGTCTATTGGAGCAGAAGTCTGCGTCCCTGGACTCCCTGGACCATTTCCTCACTGCAATGGCTCAGCTATATGAGGACCCTCAACCCGCTGCCACGGCTGAAACCGCATTACAATCCTTACAGCAAGGTCGCAGAACGGCCGAGGATTACGCCATTGAATTCAAACGCTGGAGCTCTGATACAGAGTGGAATGATGCGGCACTGCGACACCAATTTCGCAGAGGACTATCAGATTCTCTAAAGGATGAGTTGGCTCGTGTTGGGATTCCTCAGTCCTTAGATGAACTCATTAATCTCTCAGTTCAAATTGACCGCCGTCTCAGGGAAAGACGGGCCAAAAGATCCTCTGGTCCATCTCGCCCCTTCTGGATGCTTCCCAAAGTACCTGGTCCCTCCAACCCAGTCCCCTCAGCTTCATCTACCCCGGCTTCTGGGGCTCCTGAACCAATGCAAATCGGACTAATTCGGCCTTCCCTGACCCCAGAGGAAAAGATGCGCAGACGGGCCCATAATCTATGTTTGTATTGTGGGGCATCCGGACACTATGCAAGAATGTGCCCCAACAAGACATGTAAGTGGTTGTCTGCTTCTTCTTTATGTGCACCCGTCTTACTCCCAACCGGCACTCACCTGGCTCTCACTATTGTTTTGCAGCTCTCCGGTCGGAGCATTCCAGTATCAGTCATCATTGACTCAGGAGCATGCAGCTGCTTTATTGACCAAGTTTTTGCAACCAACCATGGCATCCCTCTTCAACCCAAAGTACGGGGCCTTGCGGTCCACCTGGCGGATGGTTTCACACTTAGTTCCGGCCCAGTCACCCAGGAAACGGAATCCCTACTGACCACCATAGGATCTCAACACCAGGAGCTCTTTACGGTTGGATGTCATACCTTCACCTCTCTTCCCGATAATTTTAGGAATGCCTTGGTTGCGTGCTCACAACCCCAGTATCAACTGGGCTACTGGTGAAGTTCAGTTTCCTTCCAGTTATTGCCGTCAGAACTGTCACTATGGAAGACCCGACCAACCGGCTTCACTTCTATGCCTGGATACTGATGTGTTCAGCAAAAAGGGGGCAGAGACACTTCCGCCACACAGGCCTTATGATTGTCCCATAGAACTTCTACCCGGAACAGAAGTTCCCTTCGGAAGAATCTACCCGCTTACGGAACAGGAATTGGGCACTCTAAAAGATTACATAGACGAGAATCTGGCAAAAGGGTTCATTCGTCCTTCCACATCCCCGGCCGGTGCAGGTATCTTCTTCGTCGAAAAAAAAGATCATTCTCTTCGCCCCTGCATTGATTATCGTGAATTAAACAAGATCACCATCAAAAACAGATACCCCCTTCCATTGGTACCAGAACTTTTTCAAAGGCTACGTACAGCCAAAATCTTCACAAAATTGGATCTTCGGGGGGCTTACAACCTGATCCGCATTCGAAAAGGGGACGAGTGGAAAACGGCCTTCCGTACTCGGTTTGGCCACTACGAGTACCTCGTCATGCCATTTGGGTTATGCAATGCCCCAGCAACTTTCCAGCACTTCGTTAATAACATCTTCCATGATTATCTGGATTTGTATGTCATTGTTTATTTGGACGATATTCTAATTTTTTCTTCCTCCTTGGCCGACCACCGCAGACATGTCCAAAACGTCCCATCTAAACGTCCCATCTAAGACAACATGGACTGTATGCTAAATTTGAAAAATGTAACTGAGATCCAGAGTGTACAATTCTTGGGATTAATCATATCAGCAGAAGGAATCAAAATGGATCCCGAAAAAGTATCCGCCATCTTGGATTGGCCAGCACCCATAGACAGAAAGGGAGTACAACGTTTTATTGGCTTTGCTAATTTCTACAGAAATTTATTAAAGGATTCTCTTCTATTATTTCACCCATCACTGAACTTACCCGACAAGGAATTCGGTTTCATTGGAGCCCCAAAGCACAACTGGCCTTTGAGAAACTTAAAGAACTTTTTACTTCTGCTTCTATTCTCAAACATCCGAACCCCGCCTTGCCCTTTGTTTTAGAGGTCGATGCCTCAGAGATTGCAGTGGGAGCGGTGCTATCTCAACGACAGGGTGCCAAGGCTCTCCTTTTTCCAGTAGGCTTCTTCTCCCGCAAGCTAACCTCTCCGGAACGAAATTACGATGTGGGCGATAGGGAACTTCTCGCCATCAAAGTAGCTTTGGAGGAGTGGCGCTACCTATTGGAGGGGGCTGCACATCCTGTTCTGGTGTACACCAACCACAAAAACTTGGAGTACCTGAGAACAGCTAAAAGACTAAGACCACGACAAGCCAGGTGGGCTCTATTCTTCTCACGTTTCCAACTCCACATAACCTATCGGCCAGGCTCCAAAAACATTAAACCAGATGCTCTTTCTCAAATGTTTTTGGATATCGAACACGACATTCCCTCCGATACCATTCTACCCGCCGGGAATTTCCTACTCTTACAAGAGGACCTCATGTCTCGGATCAAACAAGCCTCCATTGGGATGCCTCCCTTGGATGGAGTCTCCAGTAAGGACGGAGTGTTTTGGCATGAAGGCAAGATTGTGGTTCCAGAAAAATTGAGGTTACATGTATTAGAGTTATGCCATGACCACAAGCTGGACGGGCACTTTGGTATCTCCAAAACAACCGACCTACTACTACGTACCTTCTGGTGGCCCCATCTGACCAAAGATTGTAAGAAATATGTCGAATCATGCTGTATCTGTGCCCGAAATAAGACGAACAAGAGCCTGGGGTCTATTAAAACCTTTACCAGTCCCAGAAAGACCGTGGAGTATGGTTTCAATAGACTTTATTGTCGAACTCCCACCTTCAGAAGGTTTTTCCTCTATCTTTGTCATAGTGGACAGACTGTCAAAAATGGCGCATTTCCTGCCCATGAAGGGCACCCCTTCAGCTTTGGAAACAGCACAAACATTCATTAAAGAAGTGGTAAGGTTACATGGAGTTCCAGCAAATATAGTTTCGGATCGTGGTGTCCAGTTCACCTCCAGATTCTGGAAGGCTCTTTGTCGATCTCTGGAAATCGAGTTGGCATTCTTATCTGCGTACCATCCACAGACAAACGGTCAGACTGAGAGAACCAATCAGACATTAGAGCAATATCTACGCTGTTTTTCTACCTTTTCCCAAAATGATTGGGCCTCCTTGCTCCCCATTGCTGAATTCTCATATAATAACTCTCTGCACTCAAGTATTAACCAAACACCGTTCTTCGCCAATTATGGGTATCACCCATCCTTTTTACCTAGGTCAATTCCAGAATGCTCCATACCCGCAGTTTCGGAAACTCTAGACTTCTTCTCCACTAACAACAAGTTACTACAGGAGACCATGACTAAGGCACAGGAGAATTACAAAAGAATCTTTGATGGAAAGAAGCGTGGAGAACTCATCCTGGAACCCGGTGATCAGGTCTGGTTGTCCACCATCAATTTGAAGATGGCTTGCCCCTCCAGAAAATTAGGTCCTAAATTCTTGGGTCCTTTTCCCGTGAAAAGAAAAATCAATAATGTCGCCTACGAATTGGATTTACCTACTTCACTAAGAATACATCCAGTCTTCCATGTTTCTCTTTTAAAACCAGTGACTCCAAATCCTTTTGCGGGCCGCAGGGTCGGTCCCCCCAAACCTATTATTGTCAATGACGAAGAGGAATTTGAGGTGGAAGCAATTCTGGATTGTAGAAAACGGCGTAATCAGATCCAGTTTCTTATCAAATGGAAGGGATACGGGCCTGAAGATAATTCATGGGAACCTGAAGACAACCTACATGCGGGTGAGATGTTGCGAACCTTCAAAAACGCACATGCCTCTAAGTTAGCTCATCTGGGCATCCGGAGGCTGCCTTTAAGGAGGGGGCACTGTCATAAAAAACGTTATGCCAGGCAGCCTGGTGGCTAGTGTGCGCGCTCCTGTGCGCGTTCCTGCGGGTGCGGGCTTTCGTAGTACGCTGTGAAGGCATGCTTAATTATTTTGGTTTTAACTTTTATACAAAATTTAAGCAAGTACCGGCAATACTTTTTCTGGACACCCCAAAAAAAAAAAAAAAAAAACGACAAAAAAAAAAAAATGGAAAAAAAAAAAAAGGAAAAGGAACGCAAGCACTTGTTAATACCTCTTCTCCCTCTTTTGTCCTAGTATGCTCGGAGTAAAAAGGGGGGGGGGGGTCCCCTGCTGGTTGAAATAAAGGTAGGGATATGTAAGGTCAAAGCCCACCTTAGTATAGTTGTTACCTAAGAATAATCGGAGCTCTCCTTTTAACACAACACAGTCCTTAGGCAGTCCTTTAGGCGGAATGATAATACAATGAAAGCAATAAAACAACAATCCTAGGAATGTATAGGATTCAAAATACAGAAAAATACAGAAAAAAACAGCAGGCAGGAGAGTGACTCCTGCTAATTTGAGGTAGAGTTATGCTGAGATAAATTCTGTCAGAGTCCACCTAGGGGTTTTACTTTCAAAGGGTATAATACAGGGCTCTCCGTATATAGCTCTATTTAGAGCTACACAGTCCAGAAAAAAGGAAGGCGACACACTGGGACCTAACTATTGCTTATTAGGCTCCTTCACATTCAATTCCCTTATTATATAATGCAGCAAGACAGGAGATATTATACAAGCAAAACTTTTCCTTTCCTTTTTTTATATCTCACCCATCCAGAGCGGTAGTAGCAGTAGTAGAAATGTCCAGAGTCCAGATTCCAGCAGGGCGGATAACTGTCTTGTGCTGTACCACGCTGAGTGAAAAACAAAAAAAAACCTTCAGGTGGATAGGAACAGCTGGTAACCAAACCCATAGTTCTTTGTTCCACAAGCAAGGGATTTATTAAGCCTCCTCAGTACCCCGACTGACTTGGATTCCTTAGTTGCTGAGTATTGGAGACAGGGGATGCCCTCTCACAGCAATCCCAGGTGCTGGCTATGGCCCAGAGACGAAGGAGGTAATACACTGACTGGCAACCTTGTTGTTCCCAAGGAGAGACGGCCGGAGTCTCCCACCCCCCTTGCCGCTGATCTCCTCCTCCAGCTAGCTTGAGCTGACACACCGCTCTCACTTTAATCACGCTGTGCGGAATGCAGGACGCTAATAGCATAGGGTGGTTTGGTAATTGCTGCAAAAGTGAAAGTGAAAGTGGGACGCTCCAGCCCCTCGATACGCCAACAGCGGCACTCCTCACAGCCCAGCACGGCTCCACTCCCCACGCCGTCAATCAGCTGCACGGCCGCCTCTCTTCTCCCTCGTTCTCACTCCTGGATCAATACTGGTGGAGTCCGGACATCTAATCAGTAGATGGAGCGGGGGACGGGAGGGTGAAAGGAACGCAGCACACACTCCTCACTCACTTCTCACTGACATCCGGTCACGCCCCCCCCTGTATTCTAGTTAACATGGTATGGTTTAATTAGCTATCTGAGTAAGCACAGAATTTACCAAATTACACACCTCTCATAATGAATATCGGGTCACCAACCACCTCGCGAACGTCCACCCCACATCCACGTCCCTACTTCCCCCAGGGATTGGGCTGTCCAGTTTAAAATGCTCAGGCCTTTTTTTTGTCCCAGTCAGGGCCTGCTCACACATGTGGTATCGCCATACTCAGGAGGAGTATCAGAATGTATTTTGGGTTGTAATTGTTGCTATGTACATGCTATGTGTTGTAAATATCTTATAAATGCACAGCTTTGAGTAAAAAGATTTTTTTTTTTTTTTTTTATTTCCACATTTTCTGAAAACTTGTGGAAAAAATTACATGTTCAAAAGACTCATTATGCCTCATAAAATATACGTTGGAGTGTTTGCATTCCAAAATGGGGTCATTTTTTGGATAATTCCATTGTCCTGGTGCTCCAGGACCTTTACAAGTGTAATAGGTAGTCAAGAAATTAGATGTGTAATTTCTGTCCCTTGAACACCGGATGGTGCTCCTTGTTGGGCCTTTCTATGTAGCTAGGCTGTGGAAAAGTCTCACACATGTGGTATAGCCATGCTCAGGAGGAGTAGCAGAATGTGTTTTGGGCTGTAGTTGCAATGCAAGTATGCATATGCTGTGTGAGAGAAATAACCTGTTAATATGAGAGTTTTGTAAACAAAAAAAAACAAAAAAATCGTAATTTTCCAGAGAATTGTAGGATTGAGGATTGGGCTCTGTGTAGGTTGCTCCTGTTCCTCCACATCAACTCTCTAAACCATGTCTTTATTGGCCTAACTTTGTGCACAGTCTAACATGCTGGAACAGAAAAGAGCTGTCATGAGGTTGAAAGCACCAATTGTCTTTGGGTTTAATTTTGATTTGCTAAAGGCAAATAGATTGTTCACTTTGTAAGAGAAGTTGTACTTCACAATAGAGGTTCACTGCATATGCTAAGCTGTAACTAAACTTACCTTGCAAAGTTCAACTTCCTTTGCAAACCAAACAACCTATTTGTCTTTAGTAAATAAACCCCATTTGTATCCTGTAGCATTAACAGTACACTTCACTGAAAGCACATAAACTCAATAATTTGGAGGGGTGTCCACATACAAGCCATATAGTTGTAGTATAAACCACCATATATTTCAACTTGCATGGAACCACACAACAATAAAGTTCCTGTTTTTGGGACACCAGATATTAGCCCTGGATTCAACAACTCTTGTCTAATGATAAAGTTCACACAAGTCCATGAACAGTGAGAAAACAGGGGTGAATACGATCCTGCAGCTCCCGAGCAGATCTGGAATAGATATTATTCATAATTCATTATAATATTAATCATAATATTCTATCAAAATGCATAGGACATGTGTATATTCATCCTTTATTTGTTATATTTTGATTACTATCAATTTCATTATTTTGTTCACAAGTTATTATACTATACATTTTATAGCTTTCTGTATTTTATGCCCTTAATATATTGCCAATTGGTTATATAGTTTTATGCACATATATCAATCTATTATTTAGCTAATTACGTCATTATTATTTTTTAATAATACATTTTCGGCATCTTATGATATATACTATTAGTTTTAGTAATTTACTGCAGGGGAAGGCAACCTCGGCCCTCCAGCTGTGGTGAAACTACAAATCCCATCATGCCTCTGCCTCTAGGAGTCATGCCTGTGATTGTGGGGGTCTTGCAATGTTTTATGGGACTTGTAGTTTCAAAACAGCTGGAGGGCCAAGGTTGACTACCCCTGATTTGGTGGATGTATTTCTAATGTTGGTTGTCTACTTCATATCATTAATGGTTTGTCAGTATCTATAGCTAGTTCAAAGCTGGCTGGCACTTGTAGTCCACTTCTTTATCATTAAGCCCCACTTTATTTACCACACCACCCCGCTGTGCTTGAAAGCTGGCTTCTTTCAGCTAGCTTGACAAAGGGGACAGGGCTCCGTAAACATGTCACTGACTATTGCTCTCGCTGATGTTTGTGTGGGACCGGGTGCTGCTGGGATGACTTTGCATGCCACCAGTCACCATATGTTTGGTGGGTCTGGCAATATACCACGCGGGCCTACTGATTATGTGCCTGGATGTCACATTGAGTATCCCCATGTGCTTTCCCTCTCACAGTCTTTCTTTACAAAAGTGTGTCCATGTTTTGATGGAATAAAGTGATGCTGTTTTACTGATCCTTGCACCCTGCTTTTTTTTGTATCTTTTTTGTTTTGCATAATTATCCTGATCAGTTGCATGTTCTGTTTTAAACCATAATATACATCAGGGATGTAGATAAGGGGGGGGGGGGGGGGGTTGAGGGTTTGAAATCACTCCCCCTCCCCCAGAGAATCAGTGCAAATTACAGAACTAGTAGTTATCGTATATACTTGAGTATAAGCCGACCCGAATATAAGCCGAAGGCACCTAATTTTACCACAAAAAAATGGGAAAAATTATTGACTCGAGTATAAGCCTAGGGTGAGAAATGCGCAGCTAGTGTAAGTGGAAAAGAGGGTCAACAATGCCCATTTGCAGCCTCACTGTGCCCATTTGCATGCCTCACTGTGTCCATTTGCAGCCATAGGTCCCCCGAACTTCAAACCCAAAGGATCCCGAAATGACATTGCTGCAAATGGACCCAGTTGACCGAATTTGGGGCCCCATATCTCGGGGCCACTTAGTGCTAGGAACCCCAAATTTGGTGTGCAAACCCAGTGGAACTATCACTACAACATATCCAACAAAGTCCGTTCAGAAAATGTCAAGCACTTTTCTGCAGCAGAGAATGACATTTTCCCCGTATATCAGGGTCACTTGGTGATAGGAACTCCATCTTTGGATATGTTGTAGTGCTAGTTCCAGTGGTTTGCACTAAGTGGCCCCGAGATACAGGGCCCCAAAGTCAGGTCGGAAAATGTCATTCTCTACTGCAGAAAAGTGCTTGACTCGAGTATAAGCCGAGGGGGGCATTTTCAGCACAAAAAAATGTGCTGAAAAACTCGGCTTATACTCGAGTATATATGGTAAGTAATGTGTGCTTTAGTGGTGCCGGCCACGCTGCCGCCGCACTCAGTACTAAATCTCCCACGTTGTTGTGTGCTGCCTGAGTCTGGCCTGTTGTTATACCACTGGACTGAGGGAGGCTCTGTCAGCAGGAAGGCAGCAGGGAGGGGCGGGGCGGGGCCAGGAGCTCCATGGATGCTGTGACCCTGCCCCATGCAGTCTGTATCTTCGGTGGCTGAGCAGAGAAACTGAGTGGAAGCACTGAGAGCACTCAACCTTAAATAGTTACATAGTTAGTCAAGTTGAAAAAAGACACAAGTCCATCCAGTTCAACCACAAAAAAAACAAAAAACAATATCATACAATCCCATATACCCAATTCTATACCCACAGTTGATCCAGAGGAAGGCGAAAAACCCCAGCAGACCTTGGAGAGCCCTGTCCCGGACCTTTGAGAGGGAGGTAAGCCCAGCTGTCCAGTTAGGTCTTTCTCCCCATATAGACTGCCTGTAGACTCACTGTTATACTAAACCCTCCCTGACAGTGTTGTTTACCCCATGTATAGCTGTGCAGTGCTGAAAGATAGAATAAAAAAAAATAAATGGCTACTTGATTATCTCCTGTATGTCTTCTCCGCAGTCTCTGGTTATCTCCTGTAGTTCGACACGTCTGCAGTTTCTGGTTATCTCCTGTAGTCAATCAGCAGTCTCTGTTCATTTCCTGTGGTAAACAAACATAGACTTGGGGGGCACACCCTAAAAATACATGACATTAAAGATGGTGCCGCTATAAGACCGAAAAACAGAGGAAAAGTTTACAGCGCACACATACTAAAATTACAATGAAATCCTGAAAGGCTATATAAAACACCTGAGCATATTATCAGTGGGTCCTGCACTATTCATAGAATGAAAGAACCTAGCTTCTCAAACATTGGAGAAATGCACTCCTCTATGTGGGACTTGTTCAGCCACAGTCTCCTGGACAGGAGGCAGCACTGAGTAGAGTTGGATCTGCCAGTGCCTACTTGCCAACTGGTGCGCTCTATTTCCATTGACTCTGTCTCCTTACAATGCCACTTCCCACCTTTGGCTGCCACTTGGGTGAGGAGCTGGACCCTCGAGGGTGCCGTTAGCCACTAGCCTGCCACGTGGACATGGCTGTGGATGATGTTCTGAAGTGCTACTGGCTGCTGCTGTCTGTTGACACAGTCCACCCTGGGTCACCAGGTGTGTCCCTTTTTCCCCTGTGTCCTCCTCAGTCAGGGTAGCTTAAAACTGCAGTGCTGCAAAATTTCTTCCTGTCAATCTACTGGTATCTGAGATTGTGCCAACTGCTGGCAAAGTTGGCGATTGAGGCGTGGGCTGAGTCTTCCCTAATTGCTGTTGTGTTAACCTGTTAGACTCTGACTGTTCACATGTTTCCATCCCAGGCAGAATATTGCAGTGATTCTGCCTGCCACTGTGCACCGTTTCAAAATCACACTGCAGTACTGGCAAAATGCAGCACATGTGTTTGTGTTCCCTTCATTTTTAGTGGTACCAAGATGTAGCAATTTATCGCACAACAGGCACCGTGTTAGTACAGTGATCCGTCAGGTTTTTTTTCATTCAGACAATATCAGGTTTTAGACTGGACAATAGCCACCCTCACTGAAGAACAGGCAGTGTGTATGGCCCTAGTCCAATCATTAATTTGTTTGGGCAGGGGCGGGTTCATACATATACACTGGGGTCACATGTTCCCTGGGGGAGATGGGACGAGAAGGAATCCAGAAAGGCTGCAAGATGTAACCTTAAGGAGAAGAGCTGGAAGGCCTGGGGGTTCAGAGACCCCAGAGCTGGAAAGCCAAGGAACTTAACCGGAAGGCCTGGGGGTTCAGAGGCTCCAGAGCTGGAAGGTCCACTGCACAAGCTGTCCTAAAATCCTGGGAAACAGAACCAGGCATCCCGGCTGGGATGGTTCTCTATGCAACAAGCAAGAAGTAGCTACTAACAGGATTGAGTAGGCCGGGGACACCTGGATTTTCCTGAGCTGGCCTGGGAAGAAATTGCAGGAGGTGAGAAGGCAGGTGAGGCCTGGGACTTCCAGCATTTCAGCAGTACCACATGCCTTTCAGAGGGGCATAGGCCAGTTCGTTAAGGGAAAGGGTTCTTTCTACTCATGCAGCTAAACAAGAGAGGCAACTTATACTGTCCTGCATTACCCCATTAGACTGTTGAACTGTGTTTGTGATTATTACAGCGGGGTGGAAGAAGCGGGGGTTAAACCAGCAGTACTGTAATGAACCACCCAGCAGCTCCCAAGGGAGTAGTGCACTTTATGGAGGTCCCACCAAAATATTTTACAGTACTGCTGACCCATTACCCCTAGCAACCGCAAGAGAAAATAAACTTTTATTTCCTGCAAACAGATGAAGTGCACTGGGAGTTGTGTGTGTGTCGCTGCAGCTCATGGATAAAACATGGACACAAAGAGAGAGGCAGCAGCCGGGAACGGGGAGATGTTGGTTTCTTGCAGTAAGGCATCACAAAGTGACATTTTCAACTGTGTTCTCAGTAACTGTTGCTCAACATGAAGTTCCACACTGCCTGCCACCAGAGGTCGCTGGCGCGTACTGCTGAAATGTAATGTTACAGTTCCTTGCACGCTGGACCAACAAGATGAGGGGCGGGACCGCGCCCTAAAAGAAAGGCATCATCCAGAGTCCTGCGTGCCACGCGCTGCTCACACAGCAGAGGAAGATGGCATGGAGTGTTCAGAGCACACCCACCATCCAGCGACACACACTGAGATGCAGGACCTGATCCTTATCGATACCGGCATTCTGCTGGAGCTCACCGTTGGGCTGGCGCTTGGAGTGGTGGATGGAGTTGAGAGACTCTGATCTGATGCCTGATCTGTCCCGACTGTTGGAGGCCTACTCTGGGGGTGAATGCCTGGGCGGCCATTGCAGTGCACAGCTGACGCGGTTGGGATCTGAACAGCAGGAGGTGAAGTACTTTTACATCAGAAGCATCACCGTATTCTGTTTGCCCCAAGCACGGATGACCCAGAAGGCCGGAGAGGGCTTCACACCACCTGAGGTGCCTGCAGAGGAGATCCAGACTGACATTCCATCACCGGAAGAGGTAGGATCAGAAGGGGAGGCCTGTGGCCTGGCTGGGGTACCGGACGCTGCGGAGGTATAAAGGCAGTCTCCACAGAATCTCCCAGAAGAGCCGGTCACTTGTAAGTCCTTTGTGGAACCTGTCCAGAAGGAGCCACCAGTAGCAGAGGGGGATCCCTCAGGTGAGCTGGGCAAAGGAAGCAGGGGCTGGGCCATAGACTGGGGTTCGCCTAAGGTGCTGGACCGCTATGGGTCCCTAGAACACCTGTTTGTGTGGTCCTCACCAGAGGAGGGTGGCTCAAGTGGAGAGGAGGACTGGTACATGGAGAGCTCCACGTCTCTGAGTGCTTCAACCGGGGCTCCGGAAAGTACAGCCACCTTCCCAGCACCCGAAGCACCCCTTACCAAGTCGTCCACGGATGCACCTCACAACAGGGCACCCACTTTCCAGCAGAGGGCTGTGAAGGCCTCTGACACATATGTTCTGCCAGGGCGGGGAAGGCCCAGGGATCTACCAAGACTGTCCAGATTCCAAAGAGATGTGCAGAAGAGGGTTGCTCAGGAGTGGGGATTTGACTATACATATGTGCCTGGCAAGGTCATGGAGGTAGTTAAGGCTTCCCGGGAAGGATGGGAGAAAGACCTTGTCTGGGACTATTTGCACGTTCCCAAACCACAGAGGACCCCTGACCATGAGATGTGGGTGAGGTTTCAAGACATTTTCAGAGAATGGCGGCAGGGTAGAGCCATTTACAAGGACAGGGTGATTGTGCAGAAACCAGGACAACATACCAAATCATACTTAATCTCTGTCAGAGGGGAAGGGGACACACGCCGAAGGTTGCCAGACTCCCAGTACTATCTGTAAAGTGATCTACAGATATGCTGGACTTGCCACGGACTGCAAGAGTGCAGACAGGTTAGGGTGGGCTATCCCAAGGACTTCCTACCAAGGGCAACAGCACCAGTGCCTGGCTTGCTAGCTATGGACATTATCCCCTGCTGTCTGGCTTCTTTTTGTATATATTTTGGCGTGTCTGTTCAGGTTGCATCTTGCAGAAGTCTAGCTGACTTCTTTTGAGGGGATGGAGGTCCGGACAGGATTACACATGCCATATAATTGTGGTTTATTAATTTGCTTAGATAGATTGAGAGATAGTTGTTTCTTTTACAGGTGTGGGACGGCTGTCTAAAGAAACACCGGAAGACCTGGGGTAACAGAAATACTATCCTCTCGGGGGTAGTGCTTTGGTTCTCCTTGTAATTCTCTCTAATGCGGCGTACACACGAAGGGACAATCCCGCGGGATTATCCTCTGGACTGAAGTCCAGCGGATAATCCCCTTGTGTGTGGGCGCCGGCGGACTTTTTGGCGCCAAAGTCCGGCAGACTTTTTGGCGCCAAAGTTTTAAGTTTGGTTTTAAAATTATACGCTGGACTTGGCAGTCCGGTGGACAATCCCGCCGTTAGTAGGCAAGTCCGCGGGACTTTTGAAATGAACGGACTTGCCGCTCATCGGCAAGTCCGTTCATTTAGCACGTGACTTCAGGTTACGTAGCTAGCGTAGGCAGTAAATGCCGCCGCGCTAGCTCCATGACCTGGCATGGATTTAAAGGGACTCCACACGCCGAAAAAACGGCGTGGGGGTTCCCCCCAAATCCATGTCAGACCCTCATCCGAGCACGCAGCCTGGCAGGCCAGGAAAGGGGTGGGGACGAACGAGCGCCCCCCCCCCCTCCTGAGCCGTACCAGGCCGCGTGCCCTCAACATGGGGGGTGCCCTGGGGAAAGTTTCCAGAGCCCTGTCCCCTTTGTCATTTAAAGTTCCTTTAAATCCATGCCAGGTCACGGAGCTAGCGCGCCGGCACTGCCTACGCTAGCTACGTACCTGAAGTTGCGTTCGAAATGAACGGACTGCTCCGTGTGTGGGCAAGTCCGTTCATTTTCAAAAGTCCCGCGGACTTTTGGCCGGCGGATTATCCGCCGGAGAAGTCCGTGCGTGTGTGGGCAAGTCCACACGCTTGGAAAGTCCAGCGGACCAGCTGGAAAGTCCCACGGGATTGTCCACTGGACTAGGTCCGCCGGCAAAAGTCCGCACGTGTGTATGCGGCATAAGTTTATAAATGGATAGTTAGGAATTTTTGTGTAATTGTTCTGTAAATGTTGTTGTACATTTGCCTACAGTACACTCACTGATGGTATAAGATGCCTCGTGGTTAGGAGGTATGTTAAGGCTGTTCCTAGTTCGTGGATTCTTTTCCACAACTGGGGACAGTTGTGATTGCAGAGGGGGGTGTATGTAGCGCCCACCACTTTTAGGTGGGTGCTAGTAGGTAAAGATAGGAGAAATTACCAGTGCCTTACTGTTCTTTTGTTTAGGCCTGGAGGTTTGGTTTGGGTTAGGGTGGAGTTGTAGATTAGAGGGGGGTGTGAGCACCTGTTCATCACCCTGGAAAACCCTCCCTTGCTCTTCCAGAGTAATGTTCTGGAAAGGAGGCGGGTCAGGGCCTGAAGGACAGGCAGTGTGTATGGCCCTAATCCAATCATTAATTTGTTTGGGCAGGGGCGGGTTCATACATATACACTGGGGTTACATGTTCCCTGGGGGAGATGGGACGAGAAGGAATCCAGAAAGTTGCAAGATGTAACCTTAAGGAGCAGGGCTGGAAGGCCTGGGGGTTCAGAGACCCCATCGCTGGAAAGCCAAGGAACTTAACCGGAAGGCCTGGGGGTTCAGAGACTCCAGAGCTGGAAGGTTCACCGCACAAGCTGTCCTAAAATCCTGGGAAACAGAACCAGGCATCCCGGCTGGGATGGTTCTCTATGCAACAAGCAAAAAGTAGCTACAAACAGGACTGAGTAGACCGGGGTCGCCTGGACTTCCTGAGCTGGCCTGGGAAGAAATCTCAGGAGGTGAGAAGGCAGGTGAGGCCTGGGACTTCCAGCATTTCAGCAGTACCACATGTCTTTCAGAGGGGCATGGACCAGTTCGTTAAGGGAAAGGGTTCTTTCTACTCATGCAGCTCAACAAGAGAGGCAACTTTTACTGTACTGCATCACCTTCAGATCAAACACACACACACTGCAGCATGAAGAATAAAAATTCCCATTAGACTGTTGAACTGTGTTTGTGATTATTACAGTGGGGTGGAAGAAGCGGGGGTTAAACCAGCAGTACTGTAATGAACTACCCAGCAGCTCCCAAGGGAGTAGTGTGCTTCACATATAAAAATAATTACGGCAAAACAAAATACAGTTTAAAGTGTACTGTAAACATAAAACCAATTAAACTTCACTTCAAAATACAGTACTGTACAGTAGTAGGGATACTGTACTGTACCTCTGTGTTGCAAAAGTTTTAAGGTAACAAAAAAAAGAATGTGTACTCTTACAATTACAATTACTATTTAAAGCTGAGTAAAGCTGCTGGTGTACAGTATACAGCTCTGTATGTGGCCAGAGGTTGGTGCTCATCCATCCATTTAAAGCTGCTCTTTATACAGTACTGTATGTTCAGTAAAGCCACTGGTGTACAGTATACAGTACATTGCTGTATGTGGCCACAGGTTCAACTCCCAGTGCTTCCTAGAGAATTAGGAGACACTCGGGAACTGATGACATCACTTCCGGGTATGCCCGCCCCTGCTGAGAGTGTCTTGCCCGCCCCTGCTGAGAGTGTCTCCAGAAAGCACTGGGAGCCACCATTGCCCACGAAACTCTGGCCACATACAATGCTGTACTGTATACTGTACACCAGCGGCTTTACTGTACATATACACAGCGGCTTTACATGGATGAGCAGCAGACTAATTCACATTGTGAGTGTAACTCGTTTTCTTTTTTTTTTTTACATTGAAAAAAAAAAACGCTCGTATATCAAGACAGCGCTTGCAGTTTAAAGCAAGTATTAAAAGAAAAAAGTTGCTCATCTTTCAAAATGCTTGAAAACCACGTTACTCGTAAACTGAGGTTACAATGTACATTATAGCAGCCAGCTGTAAGTTGTGGTAGACAGTTGTATGAAATGTACTGACATTTTTTTCTGTTATTCATGTGAATGATACCTTCATTTTTTATGTTTAAGTCCACACTAAATGTAGCTTGACACAATTCTGTGATAATTTGATACTTGCAAGATTTTCTAAATTTACCTTAAAAAACACATTATTTCAAAATACAATTTTGAAAAATTACTGGTGCGGTTTGGATGCACAAATAGTACCACCGTTCAGCTGATGGGCCATTAATATGCTTTCTGCTCATTTCTAGGATAGAAATAACCCTTATTAACTGAAAAGAGGTTGTAAATCTTCTATCTATAGTAACAGCTGATGCTGTATTACACACTAAATTAATGTAGCATTCAAAAAGAAAATCTATTTGACCCACTTTTCCTTTCAACCCTCTCAGAGAAATAGCATTTATTTTAAGAAAGTGATTGAATTCATTGCAATCATTAAAATATATTCATGTTATTTATAAAAGCCAGCGCCTGCATTTTGTACCTCTACACATTACATAAACCTTCTTTTCTATTCCTCCTTTAAAACATACGCTACTTAATGTTTAAGACAAAATAAAGCAGCTTATGAATAGTTGATTATTCTGTACATAAAGATGAACTCCTTAAATTCTGTTTCATTTGTAAAATCTGCAAATACAGAAGCCTAGGCTGACTAACATGTTTTTGCATGAATATAGGCATCACAAATCAGAGCCCTTGAGGAATGAAATTACCAGCGATTCATTCATAATTCATGACTTTTATTATCTTCCCACTACATTTAGTATGAGGTTCAATTTATGGCTTCATTTACATTATACTACATGAATAATGGTAAAAATATGCAAACCCATTTCTTTGTGATCTTCAAGGCCATTGAATGCCAACATAAAATATAACATTGTAGTTACTGTGTAATACAAGTACCAGGTGTGGTTATGTAGCGAAAAGTCAGTGCAGTCTTTTAAAGCACATAAATGGTATTTAATTATTTATGTTATATTGAGAAAAAGAGAAATCTAAGCCACAAACGAGATAAGTAAACAGATTTTTCAAACTCTAATTTTACTTTTGTTCAGCCTCGTATGCAGATATAACCCCTGTAGATTTAAAGCATGCTTTTATTTAAACTTTCACGTTTTGGAAAAAGGTTTCTATTTCCACTATGGACAAACAAGTTAGTCAAAAAAGAGAGAGGAAAAATCTATTTTAAAGCATATATATATATATATAAATATATATATATATATATATATATATACACACACAGTATATCACAAAAGTGAGTACACCCCTCACATTTTTGTAAATATTTTATTATACCTTTTCATGTGACAACACTGAAGAAATGACACTTTGCTACAATGTAAAGTAGTGAGTGTACAGCTTGTATAACAGCGTAAATTTGCTGTCCCCTCAAAATAACTCAACACACAGCCATTAATGAAAGTATGTGTGTGATGAACCACGCTCCCTGTGGCTTAATACCTCAATATAAAGTGCATACAGTGCAAAATAAAAAATGTTTAACCACCGGATTTACTCCAATGGAAAATTACTAAATAATAAACATAAGTGTACATAAAATTGTGATCAATCATCATCAATCAAATAGTTTCCAGTTAGAAGGTGATTTAATTAATCCAATGAATGGGTGACTGTAGGAATCCTCCACCAATACCAAGCACTCTACAGATGAAGATGATTCCTATTATAGAGATCATAATAGGTTTGGAAAATTTAATATTTCAAAGACCCATCTCAGAAAGCCCAGTGATACCGGCCTGAAGTTATGGGAGGAGCCCGGAGGGTATTTAAGCAGCCCAAAGGCCGCCGGTCTTTGTCGGTTTCCTGTGCGAGACATCTGTTACGTCAGACGTCTAGGACCGACTCGTTCGAGACAAGCGCTGTTGGTGCCGGTTCGTGAGCTCCATTTTTCGTCTATCCGTCTACTTGTGTTGTTGCAGTCCCGCGTTCCGGGTTCGTAAGTCGTGTTGTCCCTTCGTGTCGCACTCGTGTCACCGAGTCGCAGTTCCGTACAGAGAGTCTGGTTCGGCTGTCGCAGGTAGGGCTTCGGCTCCCATGTTTTACGTCCCCATGCACTGCTTATCATGTCACTAAACTGTGGTCTGCGTAGCTCACGAACCACGCACCGCTTGTCTCGAAACACTAAACAGTTACACGCACGTTTTTGGTTGTACACGATCGGGAGCCACCTAGCGGCACGCACATTCAGGGCCGCCCGCCATGACACTCCGACCGATGCCACATCCGGCACTCAAGGGTTCCCCTTACGCGGTCGGATCACGCAGTCTTTGAATCGTTCAAATATGGCTCACGCACGGGTGCCGTTCGCACTCACACGCATCATTCATGTCCTGTCATATCGTTCAAATCGGTTATGCCAGCAAGCGTGCCGAATCGCTGTTTGCATTCCGAATCGCTGTTGGCATGTTAATTGTACGAATCACTTCGACCGTGTCGAAACATTTCATGTATTAGCATGGCAATCATTTCGTCATTTCAACATGGCTAACGTATCGGGCCATTCGGTCATGCTAAGTCATTTCGCATCGTTTAAACAGGGCGTTCATGCCATCATTTCGATCCTGGCCGCACTCAGATTCAAGTCATGTCGCACTCAGGCACGGATTTGTCTCGGGGTACCCAGGTTACGGCCGCATTACCATACATGTTTCAGAGATTGGCCCACCGCTCGTATGGATGCGGGCTCGAGTCTAGTCTTTGGCATGATTTCGGTCATTGGCCACGTATTGGTCTGAATCCGGTCGCATCCGGGATGCATCGATTCGCACTGGTTCGCCTAGCCGCTCGGCCTCCTTTCTATACATGCTCCAGAGACAGATTCAGTTACAAATTGCTTGGTTTGTTGAAATCTAGTCTTTGTCATGGTTTCATTTTGGTCACTATACCTCTGGGTGGGTCCGGTCGCATCCATAGATGCTCCGATCGGGGCAATCCAGACGCAAGGCTGCCCTGCCTCATTTCGATACATGCGCCAAGGGCGGAATCGCATCACAGGTTACGTTCATTCTTGATTCTTGCCCTTGTCATGGTATGTCATTTCTGTCTCACCTTACCACGCCCGGCATGAATGCAGTCACTTCCCCGCACTAATTCGTGTCGGCGTGCCCTAGGCCGGCCTCATTTCAATACATGCGCCAGGGACGGAATCGAATCGCAGGTTTTCGGTCAACTTTTGATTCTTGTCCTTGTCATGTTATATCATTTCTGTGTCACCTTACCACGCCCCGGCGTTAATTTAGTCACTTCCCTGTACGAATTCGCGCCAGCGTGCCCTAGGCCGGCCGCATTTCAGTACATGCTCAAAAAAAAAAAAAAAAAAAAATGCTCAGTCACTAGACAGTGGCGTGATGATCAAGGTCGCTGTCATACGAGTGCTAGCGTTTCACCTCATGCAGTAGCACTTTGAGTCGAACCCGGTGGCATCCAGTATGCCACAGTTCGGCCCCAGCGTACCCAGGCAATTGGCCTCATTTCACGGTTGTCTCATTTCTGTACATGCTCCAGAGTCCGGCCCACAGTCACCCCCATACGGTACGCCCGGGCCTGGCCTCTGTCACGGGAAGTTCATTTCAGTCAAGGCAACATGTCATTTCATTTATTTGTGTTGTTGTCTGTCATTTAATTCCACAGCTGTCACGCCAGTCGACTTAAATCACTATCGCCTGTTGTTAACGTCAACATTTG
Organism: Lithobates sylvaticus; assembly: GCA_028564925.1. NCBI lineage: Eukaryota > Metazoa > Chordata > Amphibia > Anura > Ranidae > Lithobates > Lithobates sylvaticus. The sequence goes on along the minus strand of CM053034.1, from coordinate 111,871,837 downwards.
GGTACCGTCGCTCAAGACGGCAGCAGTTTCAGGCTCTTAAATAGGTACTTTCTCTCACACTCTCTCAGGTCAGTCGGATTCAGTAGGTCCACCTGCACCAGCTCGATCAGGGTTCCAGCAGGTAAAAAAAAAATAAAAAAAAAAAAATAAAAAAAAAAAAAAAAAACGCACGTTTTTCACGTCAGGTACGTATACCATAGGTTACACGTCCAAACTCATTTCTTGTCACCTCTTTATAGGCCCAGCCTGCAGACACGTGACCAGTCAACCGAGCAATGGGTCTTGGCAGCTGCCATGTCGTCAGTCGGCAGCGATGACCTCGCCACCCCGCTATCTCCAGCGTCAGCCTCCGAGGCTGGCAGTGCCCAGTCCCTCAGGGCGTGGACAATTCCCAGGCTGTCCGCCGAGTTGAGGCGCAGAGGGGTACCCTTCTCATCCGCGGCCAGGAAGGCGGAGCTATTCAGGCTCCTCTTCCCACCACCGGCCGCAGCAGGTTCCAGCAGCCAGCAGGCGTCCCTGGAATCCATTTCAACCGCCGCCGCTCAGCTACACGTCCTCGTATCTTCCCTGTCTTCCTCGATCATCGAGGTCCAGGACAGGGTGACACGCCTGGAGACCAGCCCTGCCGCCACGGTTCCGGACCCTGCCGTGGTCCCAGCCATCAGTGCACCGGCCGCAGGTGGCGAGTTGGCCACAACTACCGTTCATCCTTCCCACCTGGTGCCACCCAGCGTAAGGAAGGACATTTTAGAGGGCAGAGACGTTAACCTGGCCTCACTCATGATCTCGGTCCATGACTTGGCCGAGAACAAGGCCTACACCTGGGCGGACGTCTCGGTGGTTTTGAAGGCTAAGGATCCGAGGCTCAACAGAAAGCTCACGGTGCCTGAGTTCACGCTCGCTTTCGGTATGTTCAGGGACGTGCTGTGCTCAGCCTCCCCTGGCAGGCGAGAGGAACTGGACCTCTACCTCCATCTAATCGTAGACCTGGGCCACAAATACGGTGGTTCAGCGTTCTACGATTATCATCGGTCCTCTCGGCCAAAGCCGCGGCCAGGTTCTGGCAGTTCCATTTGACAACGGACTGGAGTGCAGTGGACACCGAGTTGTTCTGCCGCCACTTCGCGGGTCTACGGTCCCCACTGTGTGCTGTCGGTCAGTCAGCATCCCACACCGTGGTCTGGTGTGCCAACATAGTCTCTGTCCACCCGACAGCTAGCACGGCCTCTGCCAGCACGAGTCATGCTCAGCAGGCCCCGGCGCAAGGGCAGAAGGTGGACAAATTGGGATGTCCGGTGTGGATGGTTGGGGGAGCCGCCATTTGCAACAACTTCAACTACGGCTCCTGCAATTTTAGCCAGTGTCGGCTGTTGCACGTCTGCACCCTATGCCAGAGGGCGCACCCCAGGGTCCTGTGTGAGGTCAAACGGAAGAAACCAGACTAAGCCGGGTCAATGTCCGTTGGCTTGGTGTCTACCTGACCTCACACCCCACTCCGTCACTCGCCAGCTACCTTATCCGAGGTTTCACCGATGGGTTCATACCGGGCTCATCACCCTGCCCCACACCACCCATGAATGTCGGAACTTGCGGTCAGCAGCTACGGATGAGCCAGCTATCGACGTCCTTCTCCGCACGGAGTTGGATCGGGACTTCATGACAAGCCCGTTCAGTCAGTCCCCCTTTGGTATCTGGAGGGTCAGCCCTATCAGGCTGTAAAGGAAAAAATTTTCATTAAAAAAAAAATAAAAAATATGTCTGGTGCACGATCTGTCAGCGCCTCATTCTTCCGTCGTCCCCAGTCTCAACTCGCTCATTCCCTCTGAGGAGTTCTCACTGAAGTGCGCTTCGGTAAATGTGGCTATCCAGGCCATACTCAGGGCTGGGATGGGGACTTGGCTCTCGAAAACGGACATATCTGACGCCTCAAGCTGCTGCCATACATCCCTCCTGGTGGTGCTGGCACGGCATCAAGTGGAGGGAGCGGTATTATTTCGCAACCAAGTTGACCTTCGGGTCTAAGAGTAGTCCTTGGTCGTTCGATAAAGTTCGCAGAGACCCTGGCGCGGATCCTTCTCCACGAGGCACAGTGCCCCGAGGTCATCCATTATGTGGACGACTTCCTTCTGATAGAACCACCCGGGGCTCCCCCAGGGGACCTGGGAAAGTTGAGGACTGTTTTCAACAATCTGAACGTCCCCATAGCAGAACACAGGGTTGACGGCCCGGCGCACAAGATCACGTTCTTGGGCGTCGACCTTGACCATGCAGGCCAGCCTTCCCGCAGACAAGTTGGACCGTATCAGGACGGTTCTACGAGAATTCACCCGGGTGAGGGGATGTACTCAGAAGCAACTTCAGTCTCTCCTCGGGATGTTGAGTTTTGCTATGAGGATCATCCCCCAGGGCCGCTCCTTGGTGTCCCGGCTGCTGGGCTTCCTGTCCTACACTCGGGACCCAGACCAGGTCATCAGGCTGGGTACGGCAGCCAGGGCAGATCCGGCCATATGGGAAGACTTTCTCAGCAATTGGAACGGTGTGTCCCTCTTCATCCCAGTAGTGTCCTTGCTGTCACCACAGGTGGGGACCGATACGGCGGCATCCACAGGATGTGCCGCCATTTTTGGCCATTTGTGGTTCGCCGCCCCCTGGCCTCCACAGGCACTAGCCACATCAGGCTTCACTACCACGTCAGCCCTCTTTGAGCTGTACTCCATCATAGCAGCCGCTCACCTATGGGGTCACCATTGGTCTAGCCCCACATTTACGGTCAGCTACTGACATCATCAACTCTTCGCTTGCCCGCAACACTCGTCGGGCCTACCGCACGGCCTGGAGGGCATTTAATAAGTTCCTGCCCCAACGCCCACGTGAACCTTCCAGCGTCAAGCAGGTTCTGGCGTTTATCGCTCATGGCCATTCTCACCTGGCACGGTCACACAACACGATACGCCAGTATGTAGCCGGGGTGCAGCACTACTTGTTTCTTCAAGACCCTGCGAGGCCTGCGGTGTTCTCCTGCCACACAGTAAGGGCTCTACTGCGCGGAGTTCAGAAACGCCAGCCGCCAGTCAGCCAAGCGGCTGCCCATCACTGGGAAAACCTTTAAGGGAATGTCGGACATCTTGGATAGGTCCCCTTCTGGTCTCCTCCTCAGCACCGTCCTGCAGGCTACGATTCACGTGGCGTTTATGGGTTTCTGCGGCCCAGCGAGTTCACTCGCAGCCACCCAGCTGGTCCAGTCTTGCATAAAAGTAACCTCTTCCATCACCAGGATCACTATGTTCTTCACTTGGCAATGTCTAAAACTCAGCAGCGAGGTTCCGGAGCAGGTATACACCTGTACAGGACCCACAATAACTAGTGCCCAGTTACCGTGTTAAACCGGTTGATGGCATTGCTGCCCGACCGCCCAGGTTCCAGTCCGCTGTGACCCTTTCCAGTTAAGCCTCTCAACTCGTCACAATTCGGGGAACATATCCGGGTCCTTCTCGGCAATCTACATTTGGACCCCAGCCAATACCCCGGTCATTCATTCCGAATAGGGGTGGCCACGACGGCCTCAAGACAGGGGGTTCCGGACCATGTGATCAAGGGACTAGGTCGGTGGAAGTCGGCCTGCTTCTCTCGCTACATACCTGACCCACAGCTGGAGATGGCTCAGGCCTTTGCCTGACTTACTCAGGGACATTTACCTTTAATAAATAATTATCCCCTACCTGAAAGTTTTTGCCCCCTTATTTTGGTGTACCATACGGTAGACCAAGGCACGCTTTCGGGTCTATTTCATGTTGGTAAGTTTTGTGTTATTCCTGTATGTCATCGTTACTCATATCGTCCGTAGGGCTCTAGACCATAAATTGGAAGGCCGGGTACCGGCCTGAAGTTATGGGAGGAGCCCGGAGGGTATTTAAGCAGCCCAAAGGCCGCCGGTCTTTGTCGGTTTCCTGTGCGAGACACCCACCCACCCTCCCCTTTTAAAAGCTTCTTCCAAGTATTCTTACCCCAGACTGAATACTCATTTCACATTATTCCATAACTACTTTTTATCATTCCTTATCTAGGGTATGCCCCCTTATTTTGGTGTACCATACGGTAGACCAAGGCACGCTTTCGGGTCTATTTCATGTTGGTAAGTTTGTGTTATTCCTGTATGTCATCGTTACTCATATCGTCCGTAGGGCTCTAGACCATAAATGAAATCACCTTCTCACTGGAAAATATTTGATGACCTTCTTTGGACTTAAATTATTTTTTTATTGTGCTGTAAACAAAAAAAATGCGACAATTTTGTAAAAAAATTAACATTATTTTTGTACTTTTTTGCTATAATAAATTTAATACAATTTTTAAAAACAAAATTTTTTTTTTCTCAGTTTAGGCCGATATTTATTCTTCTACATTTTTTGTGGTAAAAAAAAAAATGCGCAATAAGCGTATTTTGATTGGTTTGCGCAAAAGTTATAGGGTCTAAAAAAATTTTTTTTCTCAGTTTAGGCCGATACATTTTCTACATATTTTTGGTATTTAATATATTTTTTTGCGCAAAAGTTATAGGGTCTGCAAAATAGGGGATACATTTATCTGCGATTTTTATCGTGACTGTGACATTATGGCGGACATATCGGTCAATTTTGACACATTTTTGGGACCATTGGCATTTTTATACAGCGATCAGTGCTATAAAAATGCACTGCTTACTGTAAAAATGTCACTGGCAGTGAAGGGTTTAACACTAGGGGGTGATCAAGGGGTTAACTGTGTTCCCTGGGAGGTGATTCTAGCTGAAGGGGGAAAGGACTGACTAGAGGAAGTGACGGATCATGGTTCCTAGCTAATAGGAACACACGATCTGTCACTCCTCTCAGAACAGAACAGGGATGTGTGTGTTTACACACACTTGTCCCTGTTCTGTCTCTCGTGCTCGCGATCGCTCAGCTATTATGATTCCGCAAGCCGACGTATAGCTACAATGGTTCACAGGATCGTGCCGACCTGCCACAGTAGAATGACGGCGGCTGGTTGGTAAGCAGTTAACTTTCCATTGGAGTGAATCCGGTGGTTATACAATTTTTTTTCTGCACTGTATGCACTTTATATTGAGGTATTAAGCCACAGGGAGCTCGGTTCATCACACACATACTTTCACTTACTAGTTTATCACAACTTTGGAACGGGCAGCTCCATTAGATTAAAATTGTATTACACAATTTTCTACACTTCTTTATCCAACTGCACAGGTAGGGAATAATACCGATTGTTCCCCTACTAAACACACAGCCATTAATGTCTAAACCGCTGGCAACAAAAATGAGTACACCCCTAAGTGAAAATGTCCAAATTGGGCCCAATTAGCCATTTTCCCTCCCGTGTCATGTAACTCGTTAGTGTTACAAGGTCTCAGGTGTAAATGGGGAGCAGGTGTGTTAAATTTGGTGTTATCGCTCTCACTCTTTCATACTGGTCACTGGAAGTTCAGCATGACACCTCATGGCAAAAAAACTCTCTGAATATCTGAGAAAAAGAATTGTTGCTCTACATAAAGATGGCCTAGGCTATAAGAAGATTGCCAAGATCCTGAAACTGAGCTGCAGCACGGTGGCGAAGACCATACAGCAGTTTAACAGTACATGTTACACTCAGAACAGGCTTCGCCATGGTCGACCAAAGAAGTTGAGTGCACATGCTCAGCGTCATATCCAGAGGTTGTCTTTGGGAAATAAACGTATGAGCAGAGGTTGAAGGGGTGGTGGGTCAGCCTGTCAGTGCTCAGACCATACGCCGCAGACTGCATCAAATTGGTCTGCATGGCTGTCGTCCCAAAAGGAATCCTCTTCTAAAGATGATGCACAAGAAAGCCCGCAAACAGCTTTCTGAAGACAAGTAGACTAAGGATATGGATTACTGGAACCATGTCCTGTGGTCTGATGAGACCAAGATAACTGTATTTGGTTCAGATGGTGTCAAGAGTGTGTGGCGCAACCAGGTGAGGAGTACAAAGACAAGTGTGTCTTGCCTACGGTCAAGCATGGTGGTAGAAGTGTCATGGTCTGGGGCTGCATGAGTGCTGACAGCACTGGGAGCTACAGGTCATTGAGGGAACCATGAATGCCAACATGTACTGTGACATACTGAAGCAGAGCATGATCCCCTCCCTTCTGAGACTGGGCCGCAGGGCAGTATTCCAACATAACAACCCCAAACACACCTCCAGAACGAACACTGCCTTGCTAAAAAAGCTGAGGGTTAAAGTGATGAACTGGCCAAGCATGTCTCCAGACAGCGGGTTTAGACAATAATGGCTGTGTGTTGAGTTATTTTGAGAGTACAGCAAATTTACACTGTTATACAAGCAGCCTATTGCATTGGGGTGTGCACCCCAAAGCTCAAACTCATTTTTGTATATATATATATATATATATATATATATATATATATATACTATATTAAGGCTCACAATTTCAAGTCCTTAGCTACTAGCCAGGCCTCAAGGGTTACTCGCCACCAGTTGCCCCGCCCAACCCCTACCCTGCCCCACCCCTAAACCCGCCCTCATAAATTATCTCATTAAATTACACTTTAATGTTTTATGCAATTAAGTTATAAAAATATTAACAACTTTATCCATGCCTGCCAATGCAGCCTGTGTCCCCCCCCCCCCCCATGTGCAGACTGTGTCCCCCCCCCATGTGCAGCCTGTGTCCCCCCCCATGTGCAGCCTGTGTCCCCCCCGTGTGCAGCCTGTGTCCCCCCCGTGTGCAGCCTGTGTCCCCCCCCCCCCCTGTGTCCCCCCCCCGTGTGCAGCCTGTGTCCCCCCCCCCCGTGTGCAGCCTGTGTCCCCCCCCCCCGTGTGCAGCCTGTGTCCCCCCCCCCCCCCCGTGTGCAGCCTGTGTCCCCCCCCCCCCGTGTGCAGCCTGTGTCCCCCCCCCCGTGTGCAGCCTGTGTCCCCCCCCGTGTGCAGCCTGTGTGTCCCCCCCCGTGTGCAGCCTGTGTCCCCCCCCCCCGTGTGCAGCCTGTGTGCCCCCCCCCCGTGTGCAGCCTGTGTCCCCCCCCCCCCTGTGTGCAGCCTTTTTCCCCCCCGTGTGCAGCCTGCACCCCACCCGGTGTGTGCAGCCTGTGTGTCCCCCCCGGTGTGTGCAGCCTGTGTGTCCCCCCCCGGTGTGTGCAGCCTGTGTGTCCCCCCCGGTGTGTGCAGCCTGTGTGCCCCCCCGGTGTGTACAGCCTGTGTGTCCCCCCCCGTGTGTGCAGCCTGTGTGTCCCCCCCCGGTGTGTGCAGCCTGTGTGTCCCCCCCCCCGGTGTGTGCAGCCTGTGTGTCCCCCCCAGTGTGTGCAGCCTGTGTGTCCCCCCGGTGTGTGCAGCCTGTGTGTCCCCCCCCCCCGGTGTGTGCAGCCTGTGTGTCCCCCCCGGTGTGTGCAGCCTGTGTGTCCCCCCCCCCGCAGCCTGTGTGTCCCCCCCGGTGTGTGCAGCCTGTGTGTCCCCCCCCCCCGGTGTGTGCAGCCTGTGTGCCCCCCCCCGGTGTGTGCAGCCTGTGTGTCCCCCCCCCCGGTGTGTGCAGCCTGTGTGTCCCCCCCGTGTGTGTGCAGCCTGTGTGTCCCCCCCTATATGGTGCAGCCTGTGTGTCCCCCCCATATGGTGCAGCCTGTGTGTCCCCCCCCATATGGTGCAGCCTGTGTGTCCCCCCCATATGGTGCAGCCTGTGTCCCCCCCCCCCATATGGTGCAGCCTGTGTGTCCCCCCCCATATGGTGCAGCCTGTGTGTCCCCCCCCCATATGGTGCAGCCTGTGTGTGTCCCCCCCCCATATGGTGCAGCCTGTGTGTCCCCCCCCCATATGGTGCAGCCTGTGTGTCCCCCCCCATATGGTGCAGCCTGTGTGTCCCCCCCATATGGTGCAGCCTGTGTGTCCCCCCCCCCCCATATGGTGCAGCCTGTGTGTCCCCCCCATATGGTGCAGCCTGTGTGTCCCCCCCATATGGTGCAGCCTGTGTGTCCCCCCCCATATGGTGCAGCCTGTGTGTCCCCCCCCCCCCCATATGGTGCAGCCTGTGTGTCCCCCCCATATGGTGCAGCCTGTGTGTCCCCCCCCATATGGTGCAGCCTGTGTGCCCCCCCCATATGGTGCAGCCTGTGTGTGTCCCCCCCCATATGGTGCAGCCTGTGTGCCCCCCCCCCCATATGGTGCAGCCTGTGTGTCCCCCCCCCCATATGGTGCAGCCTGTGTGTCCCCCCCCCCATATGGTGCAGCCTGTGTGTCCCCCCCATATGGTGCAGCCTGTGTGTCCCCCCCCCATATATTGCAGCCTGTGTGTCCCCCCCATGGTGCTGCCTACCTGTGGAGGAGAGAGGAGAGCTGCCACTGGGAGATCACAGCAGGGAACATCACAGCTTTCGTTTCATAAGCTGTGTGTTCCCCCGCCGCGCGCCGTCACATAAGCCCCTCCCCTTGTCCGGGGAACTTTGATACATGTCATCCGTCCTAGGATTGGACTGGTGATCTGTCTATCAAAGTCCCAGAAAAGGGGAGGGGCTTATGTGACGGCGCGCGGCGGGGGAACACACAGCTTTTGAAACGAAAGCTGTGATGTTCCCTGCTGTGATCTCCCAGTGGCGGCTCTCCTCTCTCCTCCTCGCCAGGCCTCAAAAATCACTCACAAAATGCGAGTGTGCGAGTGTAATTTTTGAGGGCTGTACTATATTGTCAAAAGTATTGGGATGCCTGCCTACACACACATGAACTCCAGTGGCATCCTAGTCTTTGTCCGTATGGTTCAACCTTGAGTTTGCCCACCGTAGAACAGCTTCAACTCTTCTGGGTAGGCTGTCCACAAGGTTTAGGAGTGTGTCTATGGAAATGTTTGACCATTCTTCCAGAAGTGCATTTGTGAGGTCATGCACTGATGTTGGACAAAAAGGCCTGGCTCGCAGTCTCCGCCCTAATTCATACCAAAAGTGTTCTATCAGGTTGAGGTCCTCCACCCCAAACTCGCTCATCCATGTCTTTATGGACCTTGCTTTGTGCACTGATCCAAATTATTTGGTGGAGGGGGATTATGGTGTGGGGTTGTAACTAAAAAATGAAAATTCCAAAGTGCTGTAATGGTGTAAACCTCCCAACTAAAAGGTTTTGCACTTAAAGTTAATATGTATTGCAATTATGTGTAGAGGGGTTTCCACCATCCCTGCTAAGTTTAAAAAAAAATGTTTATGTCTTTTTATTATTTTGATGAGTATTACATGTGAAACCACATATCACTGGAATTATTGCACTTGAAGTTAATCTGTATGGCAAATATGTATACCACTGCTAAGTTTCATTTTATACAATATGTCTTTTTTTCAGTTTGATGTGTATTATATGTGATGTTACTAGAGTTGAGCGGACACCTGGATGTTCGGGTTCGGCAGGTTCGGCCGAACTTCGGAAAAAAGTTTGGGTTCGGGACCGAACTTGACCCCGAACCCCATTGAAGTCAATGGGGACCCAAACAGCTATAATGAATTGTCGGCTCCCGTCCCCATAATACAGAAAACAGTCATTGAAAGTCATTGATTTTTAAAAAGTTATTGTCATAAAAAGTGTTTGGGGACCGGGTCCTGCCCCAGGGGACATGTATCAATGCAAAAAAAAACTTTTAATAATGGCCGTTTTTTTCGGGAGCAGTGATTTTAATAATGCTTAAAGTGAAACAATAAAAGTGTAATATTCCTTTTAAATTTCGTACCTGGGGGTGTCTATAGTATGCATGTGAAGGGGCGCATGTTTCCCGTGCTTAGAACTGTCCCTGCACAAAGTGTAATTTTTGCAGGAAAAAAAGCTATTTAAAATCACTCGCGGCTTTAATGAATTGTCAGCTCCCGTAATACAGAGTACAGTCATTCATTGAAAGTCATTGATAAAAAAAAAAAAAAAAAAAGTGTGGGGGTTCCCCCAAATTCAATTACCAGGCCCTTCAGGCCTGCTATGGATATTAAGGGGAACCCTGCGTCAAATTAAACTAAAAATGATGTGGGGTTCCCCCTAAATATCCATACCAGACCCTTCAGGTCTGGGATGGATTTTAAGGGGAACCCCACGCAAAAAAAAAATGGCGTGGGGTCCCCCTCAAAATCCATACCAGACCCTTATCCGAGCACGCAACCTGGCAGGCTGCAGGAAAAGAGGGGGGTACGAGAGCGCCCCCCCTCCTGAACCGTACCAGGCCACATGCCTTCAACATTGGGAGGATGCTTTGGGGGTCTGTGACCCCTCAAAGCACCATGTCCCCATGTTGATGAATTTAACATTACACAAAAATATCCAGAGTAAATACAAAACACAGTTTTTAAATGATGATTTCATTTATTAAGGGAAAACAGCTGTCCAAACCTGCCTAGCCCTATGTGAAAAAGTAATTGCCCTTGCTAAATCATAAATGACTTGTGACCATATGATTTGTAAAGCATTAAAAGAGTTAATTTTCACTTGTCAGGTGTGATTACTGCCAGAGCTGTTGAATCAAGTAATCACTTAAAGTGATAAATAAAAGGGGTTGTAAAGTCAGAAGGTTTTTTATCTTAATGCATTCTATGAGGGGGATAAGAGGGCCGCAGCACCATGTCTGAATGGATACAGGGAGCTGTGACTTGGCTCGGGTGCCCCCATAGCAACCTACTTGCTGTGGGGGCACTCGACAGGAGGGAGGGACCAGGAGCACAGAAGAGGCACCCAAGAAGAGGAGGATCTGGGCTTCTCTGTGCAAAACCACTGCAACAGAGCAGGTAAGTATGACATGTTTGTTATTTCTATAGAAAAAAAGACTTTACAATCACTTTGACCGCTTAGTGACCACCCACCGTAGATTTACTGTGGCAGGATGGCCGCTCTGCACCAGATCATGTACCTGGTACATGATCTGACAGTTCCGGGTCTGGGGCGCTTGCCATCGGAGACCCACTCCTGCTGTGATTGGACACAGCAGAAGCCAATCAGAGGGTCCGGCGGACGCGATGTCCGTTGGGACCTGCCGAGCATTCAGGAGAAAGACAGAACAATGTAAACAAGGCAGATCGTTGTTCTGTGAGAGCGGATTGTGCTGATCTTATGTCCTTGCTAAGCAGGAACACGGATCTTTACATTCCCCAGTCAAAGCACCTCCCCCACAGTTATCAATCACTTCTAGGGAACACATTTAACCCTTTTATCACACCTGATGTTAACCCCTTCCCTGCCGGTGTCATTAGTACATATTTTTTAGCGTTAACCACTGTATTAGCGTCACTGGTCCCCAAAAAGGTGTCAAAAGTGTCAGTTAGGTGTCCAATTTGTCTGTCGCAATATTGCAGTCTCACTATATGTCGCTGATCGCCACCATTACTAGTAAAAAAATATATATATATATACATTAGACATGTGCAATTCGTTTTTTTTTTTAAATTTTAACGAATAACGAATCGTTCGAATCGAACGAATCCGAAAATAACGAAAATCAGAAAAAAACAAACTAGAAACAACGAATGTACGAATGAATAAAATCAGAAAAACGAAAACAGGAACAACGAAAATGAAAATGAACGAAAAAATTCGTACATTCGTACTTTTTTTTTTTTTGTTGAATTGGTAATTTTCTGTGTCCCTTACAATGGTGCTGCGTTAAGCTCAAATGGATTGAGCGAAAAAATTCGTACATTCGTAACTTTTTTTTTTTTTTTTTTTCGATTCGTAATTTTCTGTGTCTCTTACAATGGCGCTGCTTAACGTGCTTCGAATGGATAGAACGAAAAAATTTGTACATTCGTAACTTTTTTTTTTTCGATTTGTAATTTTCTGTGTCTCTTACAATGGCGTTGCTTAACGTGCTTCGAATGGATTGAACGAAAAAATTCATACATTCGTAACTTTTTTTTAATTTTTTTTTAAATTTTTTTAATTTTTCGTGTCTCTTAAAATGTAATAATAGCATACACATTACATAACATTATGAATTATGCTCCGATTACGAATCAACGAATGTTACAAATGTTACGAATGTACGAATAAGTACGAATGCGTCCGAATTTCGAATAAACTAATAAACGAAAATTAAACTAACGGAAATACGAATCAACGAAAAAATAACTTTTACGAAAATACGAATCGTTACGAATACGAACACCGTCGACTTACGAATGTACGAATCATTACGAATACGAACACCGACGACTTACGAATGTACGAATCATTACGAATACGAACACCGACGACTTACGAATTTACGAATCGTTACGAATCAACGGAAACGAAAAAAAAAAACCCGAAAATAAACACATTTTTTTGTTGTGCACATGTCTAATATACATATATATATATATATATACCATAGTATGTAGATGCTGTAACATTCGCCAAAACCAATCAATATACCGGTATTCTGATTTTTTTTTACCAAAAATTTGTAGCAGAATACATATTGGCCTAAATTGATGAAGAAATTAGATTGTATACATTTTTTTTTTTATTTGGAATGTTTTATAGCAGAAAGTAAAAAATATTGTTTTTTTTTCAAAATTGTTGCCCTATTTTTGATATAGCACAAAAATAAAAACCGCAGAGGTGATCAAATACAACCAAAAGAAAGCTCTATTTGTGGGAAACAAATTACATAAATAGTTTTTGGGTACAGCGTTGCACGCCAGCGCAATTATCAGTTAAAGTAATGCAGCACCATATCGCAAAAAATTGCCTGGTCATGAAGGGGGGTAAACCTTCCAGACTGGGCTGACAGTTTCCTCGCTGATTGCTTCTGATGGAAGCGGTGCGGCCATCAGAGCAGCCCGGAGGGGGGCTCCCTGCCACTCTGATGTCCTGTACAAAAGGCCACACCCCTACTGCCAGAAGCGATCAGCCAGGAAACTGTCAGAAGGATCGGGCAGTCGGATGACACAGAGCAGGGATCTCCTACTGAGACACGGCTTATATATCAATAGCCGGCCGCTGTCAAACAAAGTCCAGCCTCCTAAACCGGGATTGGACCAGTGTGCTGTCTATTTGAATAGCTGTCTAGGAGGCGGGACTTCATTTGATAGCGGTGGCTATTCATATACAAGCCACATCTCAGAGGGAGATCCCCACTCTGTGTCATCCGGCTGACAGATCCACCTGATTCCTCCCTGATGCATTGCTGGGCACTGATGAGGCTGCACGTATGAGCAATGATAGGCTGCATTGATGAATACTGATATGCTGCACTGATCAGCAATGATATGTGAGGGGCAATGATATGCTGCACTGATGGGCAATGATATGCTGCACTGATGGGCAATGATACGCTGCACGGGTGGGCACTGATACGCTGCACTGGTGGGCACTGATAGGCTGCATTAATGGGCAATTATACACTGCACTGATGGGCAATAATACGCTGTACTGATGTGCACTGATACGCTTCACTGATGGGCAATGATACACTGTACTGATGGGCAAAGTTAGGCTGCACTAATGGGCAATTGTAGGCTGCACTGATGGGCACTGATAGGCTGCACTGATGGGCAATGATAGACTGCACTGATGGCCACTTATAGGCTAAACGGATGGGCACTGATATGCTGTATTGATGGGCAATTATGTTCTGCACTGATGGGCAATGATAGGCTGCACTGATGGGCACTAATATGCTGCACTGATGGTCACTGATAAGACGGAAGTGATAAGCTGCACTGATGGGTGCTGATGAGGCTGCACTGATGGGCACTGATGAGGCTGCACTAATGGGCACTGATAGGCTGCACTGATGGGACTGTACTGATGGGCACTGATCTGCTGTACTGATGGAACTGTACTGATGGGCACTGATCTGCTGCACTGATGATCACTGATGATGCTGCCCTGGTGGACACTGATAGGCTGCACTAATAGACTGCACTGATGGGCACTGATATGCTTTATGTTAATATTGTTAAAGTTGTTAATATTTATTTTTGGAAATTAATTCTGCAAAAAACTTTTAACAGTATAATTTCATGAGATAATTTGCTAGGGGTTGGTTAGGAGCGGGGCAGGGTAGGGGCTAAAAACAGATTAGAATTAGCTAATCAGACAATGGCAGCTTGATCCTTCTATTAAGCTTTTCCATCAGGTTTCTCAAACATGTGCATACCTGTGCAGTATATGATGACTAAGCCCCTCCCCTTAATGACATTGTCAAAAAGGGGCGGAGCATGGGTGATCTTAAAATGATGCCCTCCCTGAAAAAAGTTCTGCGGATGCCCATAAACAGTGGTGAATCTTCCCATGAGTTGCCAACGGGGCTACCAAAATAACTCCAACAGCACAATAACGACTCATCCAGGAGGTCATAAAAGAACCCAGAACAACAAAAAACTGCAAGCCTCACTACGAACGTAGTGACGTACAAGACGTACGACGAGCTGATAAAAAGGAAGTTCAATAGTCATGTGCCACTTAACCACTTGCCGACCGCCCCATGTAGATATACGTCGGCAGAATGGCACGTACAGGCAGAACCACGTACCTGTACGTGCCATTCTTTAGGCGGTTGGGGGGTCCGATCGGACCCCCCTCCGCCGGCGGGGACGGTCGGCATCGCTTCAGGAGCGATCCGGGACGAGGGGACGGCCAGTGGTTTCTGGCCACCCCCTCGCGATCGCTCCTGGCGAATGAAAAGCTTCCCCTTCCTGTCTATTGTATAGACAGGAAGGCGGAAGTGATGTCACGCTCGGTGCGCCGGTCTATGTGACCGGAGACGCCGAGCGGCGAACATGTTAAGGTTAGTGCACAACAGTACACTGACACCAGTACAGTTAGGCACACAAAACACCCCCCTGTCACCCCCTGATCACCCCCCAGATCACCCCCTCCCCCCCCAGTCACAGTGTCACTAATTGCAGTGATCATTTATTTACTGATCACTGCATTTAGTGTCAGTGTGACTGTAATAACTGTCAGGGCAGTTAGTTTTAGGTCCTAGGTAGCCCCCTACCCCCCCCTAATAAAGGTTTAACCCCCTGATTGCCCCTAGTTAACCCCTTCACCCCCTTTTGCCAGTGTCACTAAGCGATCGTTTTTCTGATCGCTGCATTGTGTCGCTAGGTAACCATTTTTTTTTTATTTTAACCGCCATGTTTTATATAGGTTCATAAATAGTTTTATAGGTCAGGTACCCCCATATTACAACCTAAATAAAGGTTTTAACCCCCTGATTGCCCCTAGAGTTAACCCTTTCACCAGTAATCACCGTATAACTGTCACTGGTGACGCTGGTTAGCCAGTTAGTTATTTCGTTATTTAGGTTCCCCGTCAGGTTTTTATATAGCGTCAGGTACCCCCATATATTACCTAATAAAGGTTTAACCCCCTGATTGCCCCTAGTTAACCCTTTCACCCCCTTTTGCCAGTGTCACTAAGCGATCGTTTTTCTGATCGCTGCATTAGTGTCGCTAGGTAACCAGTTTTTTTTTAGGTTAACCGCCATGTTTATATAGGTTCATAAATAGGTTTATAGGTCAGGTACCCCCATATTACAACCTAAATAAAGGTTTTAACCCCCTGATTGCCCCTAGAGTTAACCCTTTCACCAGTGATCACCGTATAAAATGTCACTGGTGACGCTGGTTAGCCAGTTAGTTATTTCGTTATTTAGGTTCCCCGTCAGGTTTTTATATAGCGTCAGGTACCCCCATATATTACCTAATAAAGGTTTAACCCCCTGATTGCCCCTAGTTAACCCTTTCACCCCCTTTTGCCAGTGTCACTAAGCGATCGTTTTTCTGATCCCTGCATTAGTGTCGCTAGGTAACCAGTTTTTTTTTGTATTACTGTTACGGGTGACGCTGGTTAGTTAGCTTGTTTTTTATACTGTCAGGGCACCCGCCATTTATTACCCAATAACGGTTTAACCCCCTGATCGCCCGGCGGGTGATATCAATTAGGTTTTAGGGTCAAATAAGGTCTGCGTCGCCCCAGGTTAGTGCCAGTACCGCAAACACCCACGCGCAAAGCATACTCCTCCCTTAGTGGTATAGTATCTGAACAGATCAATATCTGATCTGATCAGATCTATACTAGCGTCCCAGCAGTTTAGGGTTCCAAAAAAACGCATTGTTAGCGGGATCAGCCCAGATACCTGCTAGCACCTGCGTTTTCCCCCTCCGCCCAGCCCAGCCCACCCAAGTGCAGTATCGATCGATCACTGTCACTTACAAAACACTAAGCACACATAACTGCAGTGTTCGCAGAGTCAGGCCTGATCCCTGCGATCGCTAACATTTTTTTTGTGGTAGCGTTTTGATTCAGTCGCTAACAGTCAGGAGCTTTTTTACCTGTGAATCTCAAAAAAAAAAAAAAAAAACAAAAATAGTTGTCGTTTTATTGTTCTCTCTCTCTCTCTATTGTTGCTCTTTTTTTACTCCATTCTATTCTGCAATGTTTTATTATGTTTTATCATGTTTTATCATGCTTGCTTTTCAGGTATGTAATTTTGTTTACTGTGTTTTAGTGTTAAGCATTTTTTTGTTTTCAGGTGCGCCATTCAGTTGCAGCGCGGATTTATTTATCTTGACAGCAACAGCGTTTGCTCCCACGATACATAAAGCCGCGACTCCAACGCTGTAGGAGGTGATTTCACCACCACAGTTAAAAAAAAGAGCATATGTGCCGAAGCATGGGGGCAGCAGGGGGGGCGGAGGAGCGATTGGCTCCTAATGCCACGTACATACGGTCGAAATTCCGACCGTGTGTACACGGCATAACTTTTGCGGGAGGATGCCCCCATGCATCGGCATATATAAATGGTGCATGTATGCCCATCATTAGAAGTGGGTGGATGAAGGGAGGTATTCTAATGGTGGGCATACCCACCAATCAATCTCTTTTTTTCGTTCAGCCAAGAGGCTGCATGAAAAAAAAAAAGATTACAATATATGTCCAGTATGTTGCTGGACTTTGAATGGTTATACCAGAATGATGCCTACAGGTTTAGGTATCATCTTGGTATCATTCTTTTCAGCCAGTGATCGGCTTTCATGTAAAAGCAATTCTAGCGGGTAATTAGCCTCTAGACTGCTTTTACAAGCAGTAGGAGGGAATGTCCCCCCTCCCGGATATAAACCGCGCCATTGGGAAATTGGGAAAGCATTTTATCACACCAATCTTGGTGTGGTCAGATGCTTTGAGGGCAGAGGAAAGATCTAGGGTCTAATAGACCCCAATTTTTTCAAAAAAAGAGTACCTGTCACTGCCTATTGCTATCATAGGGGATATTTACATTCCCTGAGATAACAATAAAAATCATAACAAAGAAAAAAAATGGAAGGAACAGTTTAAAAATAGAATAAAAAAGCTAAATAAATAAAAAAAAAACTAAAAAAAAAAAAAAAAAAAAAAGCACCCCTGCCCCCCCTTCTCTTGCGCAAAGGCGTACACAAGCGTTGGTCTGGCGTCATATGTAAACAGCAATTGCAGCATGCATGTGAGGTATCACCGCGAAGGTCAGATCGAGGGCAGTAATTTTAGCAGTAGACCTCCTCCGTGAATCTAATGTGGTATCATGTAAAGGCTTTTAAAGGCTTTTAAAAATGTATGTAGTTTGTCGCCACTGCGTGTTTGTGCGCAATTTTAAAGCATGTCGTGTTTGGTATCCATGTACTCGGCCTAAGATCATATTTTTTATTTCATCAAAAATTTGAGCAATATAGTGTGTTTTAGTGCATTAAAATAAAAAAAAGTGTATTTTTTCCACAAAAAATGCGTTTGAAAAATCGCTGCGCAAATACTGTGTGGAAAAAAAAAATGCAACACCCACCATTTTAATCTGTAGGGCCTTTGCTTTAACAATATATATAGTGTTTGGGGGTTCAACGTAATTTTCTTGCAAAAAAAAAAAAATATGTTTTCATGTAAACAAAAAGTGTCAGAAAGGGCTTTGTCTTCAAGTGGTTAGAAGAGTGGGTGACGTGTGACATAGGCTTCTAAATGTTGTGCATAAAATGCCAGGACAGTTCAAACCCCCCCCAAATGACCCCATTTTGGAAAGTAGACACCCCAAGCTATTTGCTGAGAGCAATGTTGAGCCCATTAAATATTTTTTTTTTTTGTCCCAAGAGATTGAATAATGAAAAAAAAAAAAAAATATATATATTTTTTTTACAAAAAGTTGTCACTAAATGATATATTGCTCAAACATGTCATGGGCATATGTGGAAATACACCCCAAAATACATTCTGTTGCTTCTCCTGAGTACGGGGATACCACATGTGTGGGACTTTTTGGGAGCCTAGCTGCGTACGGAACCCCAAAAACCAAGCACCGCCTTCAGGCTTTCTAAGGGAGTAATTTTTTTATTTCACTTCTCACTGCCAATCACAGTTTCGGAGGCCATGGAATGCCCAGATGGCATAAAACCCCCCAAAATGACCCCATTTTGGAAAGTAGACACCCCAAGCTATTTGCTGAGAGGTATTGTGAGTATTTTGCAGATGTCGCTTTTTGTCACAAAGTTTTTAAAATTGAAAAAAAAAAAAAAAAATTTTTTTTTTACTTTACTTTCTTCATTTTCAAAAACAAATGAGAGCTGTAAAATACTCACCATGCCTCTCAACAAATAGCTTGGGGTGTCTACTTTCCAAAATGGGGTCATTTGGGGGGGTTTTGTGCTATTTTGGCATTTTATGGCCTTCGAAACTGTGATAGGTAGTGAGGAGTGAAATCAAAAATTTGCACCCTTAGAAATCCTGAAGGCGGTGCTTGGGTTTCGGGGCCCCGTACGCGGCTAGGCTCCCAAAAAGTCCCACACATGTGGTATCCCCATACTCAGGAGAAGCAGCAAAATGTATTTTGGGGTGCAATTCCACATATAACTATGGCATGTGTGAGCAATATATCATTTAGTGACAACTTTTTGAAGAAAAAAAAAATTATTTTTTATTTTTGTCTTTATTCAATCACTTGGGACTAAAAAAAAAAAATATTCAATGGGCTCAACATGCCTCTCAGCAAATAGCTTGGGGTGTCTACTTTCCAAAATGGGGTCATTTGGGGGGGTTTTGTACTTCTCTGCCATTTTAGCACCTCAAGAAATGAAATAGGCAGTCATAAATTAAAAGCGGTGTAAATTCCAGAAAATGTACTCTAGTTTGTAGACGCTATAACTTTTGCGCAAACCAATAAATATACGCTTATTGGCATTTTTTTTACTAAAGACATGTGGCTGAATACATTTTGGCCCAAATGTTTGACTAAAATTGAGTTTATTAGATTTTTTTTATAACAAAAAGTAGAAAATCTCTTTTTTTTTCAAAATTTTCGCTCTTTTTCCGTTTATATCGCAAAAAATAAAAATCACAGAGGCAATCAAATACCATCAAAAGAAAGCTCTATTTGTGGGAAGAAAAGGACGCAAATTTCGTTTCGTTACAAAATTGCATGACCGCGCAATTACCAGTTAAAGTAGTGCAGTGCGAAATTGAAAAAAGACCTCTGGTCCTTAAGCTGACAATTGGTCCGGGGCTGAAGTGGTTAAACCACTGGACAGACAGGACCAGAAACAGTGTAGGAAATCTATATATTGACCACAGCCTCTAAAATATATAGCTGTAGATTGCAAATCCATCTTAAATAGTTTATCAGGGGTAAGATGGGAATGGTGTAAAAACTTTAGCTGAATAATTCATATTGAAGAAATAACTGTAGATCTGAGGGGGACATGCAATGAAAATAAAAAACAGCATTTTTGCTTGTACATGATTGGATGATAAAATCAGCAGAGCTTCCCCTCATTTCAGATCTTCCCCTCAGATCTAAAGCTACTGCACTTCCAAGTGCACTTGTAGTGCAAAGTGGATTTGCCTTTAGTAAATCAACCCCATGGCATTGTAGTTTTACATAGAGTGTGGTTAATGTTCATACTCACAATAGAAGATGCAAACAAAATGATATAAATGAGACATGTGTGTACCCATCTGAAGAGAGCTGCTAGGTATGGCCCAAGGGGGGAGAGGGGGAGGGTGCCCAGGTAGAGCAGCTCCCAAAACACTCACTTCTGCATACACAAGGAACCCATAAGGTGGGGGGGGGGGGTTGCAAACACCACTGTACCCCCTGCTCATCTGCCCCACCACTGTAACCCTTTGCTCATCTGCCCTACCACTGTAACCCCCTGCTCATCTGCCCCACCACTGTACCCCCCTGCTCATCTGCCCCACCAATATACCCCACCAATGCACCCCCTTTCATATCTGCCCCACCACTGTAACCCCCTGCACATCTGCCCCACCCCTGTAACCCCCTGTACATCTGCCCCACCACTGTACCCCCTGATCTTCTGTATCATCGCTGAACCATCTTCTCATCTGTCCTAACATTGAACTTATCTGCTCGACTGCCCCACCACTGTAACCCCTTCTCATCTGCACCACCACTGTACCTCCTGCACATCTGTCCCACCTCTGTTCCCCCTGCTCTTCTGCCTTACTACTGTAACCCCCTGCTCATGTGATCCACCGATGTACCTTCTTCCTCCTCTGTAGGGATGAGCCAAACACCCCCGGGTTTGGTTCGCACCAGAACCCGCAAACGGACCTAAAGTCCGTGCAAAAATAAGAACCCTATTAGTTACAATGGATGCGAACGTTCGAAATCAAAAGTGCTAATTTTAAAGGCTAATATGCATGTTATTGTCATAAAAAATGTTTGGGGACCTGGGTCCTGCCCCAGGGGACATGTATCAATGCAACATTTTTTTTTAAAACGGACGTTTTTTCAGGAGCAGTGATTTTAATAATGCTTAAAGTGAAACAATAAAAGTGTAATATTCCTTTAAATTTCGTACCTGGGGGGTGTGTATAGTATGCCTGTGAAGGGGCGCATGTTTCCCGTGCTTAGAACTGTCCCTGCACAAAGTGTCATTTTTGCAGGAAAAAAAGCTATTTAAAATCACTCGCGGCTAATGAATTGACGGCTCCCGTAACACAGAGACCAGTCATTCATTGAAAGTCATTGATAAAAAAAAGTCATTGATAAAAAATAAAAAAAAATAAAAAAAAAAAGCGTGGGGTCCCCCCAAATTCAATAACCAGGCCCTTCAGGTCTGCTATGGATATTAAGGGGAACCCCAGCCAAAAAAATGGCATGGGGTCCCCCTCAAAATCCATACCAGACCCTTGAGGTCTGGGATGGATTTTAAGGGGAACCCCGGCCAAAAAAATTAAAAAATGGAGTGGGGTCCCCCTCAAAATCCATACCAGACCCTTATTCGAGCATGCAACCTGGCAGGCCGCAGGAAAAGAGGGGGGACGAGAGCGGCCCCCCTCCCTTCTGAACCGTACCAGGCCACATGCCCTCAACATTGGGAGGGTGCTTTGGGGTCCCCCCCAAGCACCTTGTCCCCATGTTGATGAGGACAAGGGCCTCTTCCCCACAACCCTGGCCATTGGTTGTGGGGGTCTGCTGGGGGGGGGCTTATCGGAATCTGGAAGCCCCGTTTAACAAGGGGACCCCCAGATCCCGGCGTCCCCCCTGTGTGAAATGGTAAGGGGGTACAAAAGTACCCCTACCATTTCACCAAAAAAGTGTAAAAAATGGTAAAAAAGACAGGAGACGGTCTTTGACAATTGCTTTATTAAAATCTTCTTTCTTCTGGCCATTGTCACATGTGATTTTAGATTTGGATTTTATATTAAGTTATTATTTTGCACAGGAAGCACTTATAGTCACGCTTGACACTGCACAACTATTTTCACCCACAAGCAAATGTTGTCATCTTAAGCACTTTGTATTTATTTTACTTTCTTGCACTTATATATTGAACCTTTAGTATACAGCGCAGCACTACCTCTTTTACATATCTTCTTGTTGGACCCCAAAATTCCTTTCAGTGTTTGCCGCAGTAGTAAACCATATTGTTACACACAAGGTTTGCGCAGAGATACATACTACATTTAGACCTTTCTGCAAGGCCTCCCGGAGATGTCTCATCCTCTGCTCCCTCTGCGATGGCAAGATTACATATCTTGCAGAAAGGTCTGTGCAACGCGTTCCCAGAGACTGGGAGGTTACAAACTCCTGGTCCTGGACGACGAATTGCTGAGGCTTTGGTCAGTAGCAGAAGGAGCGGTGGGGAAGGTGGACGTCTGACCGATGCGTTCAGACAATTTTTTAGTCCGCAGCCCCAAGGTATGGATGTATCACTGGCCAGAGCTTGCACAGTATGCAATTGAGCTACTGGCCTGTCCTGCATCCAGCGTTCTTTCGGAACGCACATTCAGTGCTGCTGGAGGCTTTGTCACCGATCACAGGGTGCGCCTGTCCACCGACTCAGTTGATCGACTGACCTTCATAAGGATGAATCAGTCTTGGATCACCACCAGCTACCAGGCACCTGAAGCTGATATAACAGAATCATTTATTTTGAAATGTCACATCCCTTCAAGACTGCCTATGCTGATGCTGAGTGACTGTCCTGTTATGTTGACTGACTATCCTCTTCCTCCTCAATGATCCTGATGATAGCTTTCAAGAACATTTTTGTTTCTGGGTGCCACCACCAGTGGCTAAGGCCCAATTTTTCAGTCACTGTTTAACAGGGGCGTGTAATTACAATTTTTTATGCAATGCTTTGCAACAGGTCTCATTGCTGTGCTCCAAGTACAGTATCTGTGAGGGGTTGCAGTGTTGTGGCACCAGCACCAGTGCCTAAGGCCCAATTTCCCAGCCCCTGTTTAACAGGGGCGTGTAATTAAAAAAACATTTATGCAATGCTTTGCAACAGCTCTCATTGCTGTGCTCCAAGTACAGTATCTGTGAGGGGTTGCAGTGTTGTGGCACCAGCACCAGTGCCTAAGGCACACTTTTTCAGCCCCTATTTAACAGGGGAGTGTAATTACAATTTTTTATGCAATGCTTTGCAACAGGTCTGATTGCTGTGCTCCAAGTACAGTTACTGTGAGGGGTTGCAGTGTTGTGGCAATAGCACCAGTGCCTAAGGCACAATTTTTCAGTCCCTGTTTAACAGGGGCGTGTAATTACAAATCTTGATCTAATAATTCACAGCAGGGCCCATTCCTGCGTCCACCAAGAGTAACTGTGAGGGCTTACAGTGTTGTGGCAACACCATCCACCACCAAAGACCCAATTTTTCAGCCCCTGTTTAACAGGGGCGTGTAATTACAAATCTTGAGCTAATAATTCACAGCAGGGCCCATTCCTGCGCCCACCAAGAGTAACTGTGAGGGCTTACAGTGTTGTGGCAACACCGTCCACCACCACCACCAAAGGCCCAATGTTTCTGCCCCTGTTCAACAGGTGCATGCAATTACAATTCTTGATCTAATAATTCACAGCAGGGCCCATTCCTGTGCCCACCAAGAGTAGCTGTGATGGCTTACAGTGTTGTGGCAACACCAACATCTAATGGGGAAAATTTCTGCAGAGTATATACGGCAGGCCCCTACTTTCAAACATCCAACTTAGAAATGACTCCTACTTGCAAACGGAAGGAGTAAATAGGAAGTGAGAGGAAATCTACCCCTAGGAAGGGAAATTCTATCCTGTTAGATTTAATTTGGGAAAAGGGTATCTCCTCTCTACTGATGCTTTATCACCAATCCTTGGTCCAAAATAAAAACCCCACTTTTCCAAAAACAATTGTCATTGGGACGGAAAGTGAGGTGAAATGTTCTGAACAGGTGCACAGACAGCAAAACAAATGTTACAGGGGTGATAACCCTTCCCTATGTTCTCCAAAAAGCATAAAAATTTATTTTTTTGAATGGAGCTACACTTAAAAATGTACCTGTTCAAAATTACAAACAGATTCTACTTAAGAACAAACCTACAGTCCCTGTCTTGTTTGCACCGCCTGTATACTGCTGTTCAGAGTATATAGGGTTGTAGGTATAGGGTTTTATTTTGGGTGCAGGGTTCCCCTTAATATCCATACAAGACCCAAAAGGGGTGGTAGTGGGCTGGGGTGGGGGGGGGGGGGGGGTGTTGGGATAGCCATGCCATTTTTCTCAAAGATTTCCATCCATATTGCCAGGACAAGACATGACATTAAAGCCGCAAGCAGTTTTAAATGGCTTCTTGTTTTCCTTTACAAATTTCATTTTTTGCAGGGACAGTTCTAAACACATGAAACACATGCCACTTCACAGGCATACTTTAGACACCCCCCAGGTACCATATTTAAAGGAATATTTCACTTTTTTTTTCACTTTATGCATCATTAAAATGACTGCTCCCGAAAAAACGTCAGTTTTTAAAACTTCTTTTTGCATTGATACATGTCCCCTGGGGCAGGATCCAGGTCCCCAAACCTGTTTTATGACAATAACATGCATATTGGCCGTTATAATTAGCACTTTAGATTTCAAACGTTTGCGTCCATTGTAACTAATAGGGTTCTAACGTTCGCGCAAACTTTCGGTCTGTTCGCAGGTTCTGGTGCGAACCGAACCCGGTGTTCGGCTCATGCCTACTCATCTGCTTCACTGCCGTGTCCCCATGCTTTAATGTCTCACTACCTAATCACCTTCTCATCTGTCCTAACACTGAACCCATCTGCTCATCTGCCCCACCACTTTAACCCGCTTTCTCATCTGCCACACCAATGTACAACGTACACATCTTTCTTACCTCTGTACCCCCTGCCCTTCTGCCCCCACCTCTGTCCCCCCTGCTCTCCTGCACCACCACTGTAACCCTCTGCTCATCTGTCCCACCAATACTCCTCCTTTCACATTTGCCCTACTGCTCTACCCCCTACTTTTCTGTCCCACCACTGAACCCCCTTCTCATCTTCCCCAACACTGTACCCCCCTGCTCTTCTGTCCCACTGCTGAACCCCCTTCTCATCTCTTCCACCCCTTTACCCCCTGCACATCTGCCCCACCACTTGAAAGGAATTGTACACCTTGAAGACCACCCTGGTTTATGCAGACAGACCACCGGGACCCTCGGATCCGTGAGAGACCAAATGAGACACAGGAAACAGTCTTGAGTGTGTGTTCATAAGATCTCTAACTTTATTGAATACAACAGTAGTATATATACCAGTAGAAATACATGTCTAAGGGTTATTCAAATTTTACACTCAGTACTTTCTTATCAAGAGTCAGGCTGCTTGACTAAATAACAAAAAATTGTTGATGACTTGCTGACACAAATTCGGCTTAAATACAGTATCTATGCAAACTTTTAGGCTGATTTTGGCAAAACTCACACAAATGAAAAGTTCCCTTCTAGTTTTATGTAAAATGGAAGAGAATCTAAGATGAAGTCAGTTATTTATACATTCTATTACAATCCCTCTCAAATCATGAAAAATTACTTACTTTCTCGGCACGGTAACATAATTAGATTTCTTATCATAGTAAATGCTAAGGTAGGCTTTCCATTTAGAAAAAGGGTGATATTTAAAGGTACAGCGATAAGGGGAATATGGGCTGTACTAGGATGCAGTTTACTACATATCCAACATTTCTCATACCCTGATTTCTGGGCATGATTATATTTGGATTTCAGTAGCAACATTTTGTCTGTAAAACTATCAGTTTTAACTCCTTCTTTATCTGATTGTGTATCTCTCTTGTGTCTGGTATGTGTATTATTGATGATGATATTGGGTGACCCACATATGCCTTTAAAGGCTCCCAAGTCCGCAGGATGATAAATACAATTAGTTATGATCCATGTAGGTAGGAACACTATCAAAGAGATAAGTAACAGGAGGCAAAATGCCTTCCCAGAAGTCTGTGGTGCAATAAGCGAGGTCGAGAATTTGTATCACCTGCTTCACCTCTCTGTGCTTTATCTTGCTTCTTAGGTGTTTGGTTCACCTTCTTCACACAACTGCCATGAATCCAGGACTGTTGTCCCTCTGTAAGGATTGCGGTACGTGTGACTGCGATCACAGTGGTCGGGGG
Organism: Lithobates sylvaticus; assembly: GCA_028564925.1. NCBI lineage: Eukaryota > Metazoa > Chordata > Amphibia > Anura > Ranidae > Lithobates > Lithobates sylvaticus. The sequence continues at coordinate 111,845,946 of CM053034.1, read as the reverse complement.
TCTGAACGGGTACTCTTGCTTCTTAGTACGATTCAGCTGTTGGACCACCACTACGTCGCCTACCTGGAAAGGGTTTGTAGGTTCCTGTGAAGAGAAAGGCGAGGTGCAAGCAACATTTCTTTCAACTCTGTCCAGAGTTTCAATCAATTTTCTAATATACTACACCTGTATTACTTCTAGGTCCCCTCTTTCTAACATAAGTGGTTATCTGGCCCACGGGGTGGAAAATGGCCTACCCATAAGGAACTCAAATGGAGAGTATCCTGTTTTCTTAGACGGGATCATTCTTATTTTGGCCAAAACTGCTGGTAGGACTTTCTGCCACTTATTATATGTGCCTCCTATTGCTTTTCTTATTTTATCTTTAATGGTTCTGTTCATTCTCTCAAGAATACCTAAAGTTTGTGGGTGGTAAGGTATATGAAATTTTCAATCAATTTAAAGTGCTTTCATAAAATCTTGGCAAACTTTTGAAATAAAGGCAGAAGCATTATCAGAATATATTTGGAGCGGGCATCCCCATCTAGTGATAATTCCCTGCATGAGGATTTTTACAATTGTTTGTCCATCTTCTTTTGTGGTTACAAATGCTTCTGTCCATCTTGAGAATCTGACATCTTGGCACCTACTATAACACTACTCATAAATCAGTCATTCAAAGAAGGAATTGTTCCGAACTCCCTCAAGCAAGGCATAGTCAAACCCCTCCTAAAGAAACCCAACTTGGATCCAAGAAACCCCAACCACCGAAGACCGATAACTAGCTTGAACACCATCTCCAAGATTATGGAGAAAGTAGTGGTACAACAGCTACAACTCCATCTGGACACACACAATCTCCTGGACCCTCTGCAATCAGGCTTCCGCCCGGGCCATGGCACAGAAACAGCTCTCCTCAAAATATGGGATGATGCCTTGGAAGCAGCAGATGATGGAGAATCATGTCTCCTGGTACTCCTGGACCTTAGTGCAGCATTTGACACACTGGATCACAACACTTTACTCACCCGCCTCAAAGAAGTAGCAGGAGTCACAGTTTCAGACTTACCATGGTTCACTTCCTTCTTAGGAAATCGGTCACAGACAGTGAAACTTGGAGCCTTCACATCTGAATCCCGTGCAGTCTCCTATGGAGTCCCTCAAGGATCACCTTTGTCACCCGTGCTCTTCAACATTTACATCCGTCCACTCCTAAAAATCATCAGCAAATCTGATCTATGCTTCCACTCATACGCAGATGATACTCAACTCTACCTTCGGATCCCCGGACAAAAAGACCAATATCAGGAATTAGAAAAATGCCTCGCATCAATAGACGACTGGATGTCCACAAACTCCCTCAAACTTAACGGAACCAAAACAGAACTCCTTCTCCTAAATGCAAACCGGAAAACTAAATCTACGACACCATGGACTCCGCCCACCATCCTTGGACAGACCATCCCCCTAAGCATAAAAGCCAAAAGTCTCGGTGTCATCTTCGATTCAGAAATGTCAATGAATGCACAAATAGGATCAGTAGTCAGCGGATCCTACCACCTTCTACGCCTGCTACGTAGACTCATCCCCTTCATTCCAGAAAAGGACAAAGCCGTAGTGGTAGGAACAATCATCAACTCTCGACTCGACTACGCAAACTCCCTCTACATAGGACTACCTAAATTCCAGATTGCACGACTACAAGTCGTTCAAAACACGGCAGCTAGACTAGTCACAGGAAAAAAACCATGGGAATCCATCGCCCCCTCCCTGAGGACCCTCCATTGGCTAACCGTAAAGAATCGGATCACATTCAAGACCCTCTGCTTGACCCACAAATGCACACAAGGAGATGCTCCTCAATACTTATGCGAAAAAATACAACACTACACCCCCAATCGCAACCTCCGATCTAACGACCAAAACCTCCTCCTTGTCCCCAAATCCCGGTACAAGTCAAGGGGAGAATGAAGATTTGCAGTCCAAGGACCACGGCTATGGAACGCTCTACCTACGAACATCCGCTTGGAAAAAGACCATCGGGCCTTCAGGAAAAAACTCAAGACCTACCTCTTCTAAGAAGGAATCAACGCAGGTCGGATCAAGCGCCTCGAGGCGATTCAGTTCGCAGTTGCAGCGCTATACAAATCATTCATTCATTCATTCATTCAACATGTCTACTATCACAAGTAAACATTCCTTTCACCTAATTTAGGCATATGGGTGAAGTCAATCTGTAAATGTGTAAAAGGTGTGGATGGATATGTAAGGTGTTCATGTTTTGCCTTGTTTATTTCTTGGGTTGTTTCGGATGCATGTGATGCACGAACATTCGAACACCGTTAAAGTCTATGGGACTCAAACGTGAGAAATCAAAAGTGCAAATTTTAAAGGCTAATATGCAAGTCATTGTCCTAAAAAGGGTTTGGGGATCCGGGTCAATGGAAAAGAAAGTTTTAAAAGTGTCCGTTTTTTTGGGAGCAGTGATTTTAATGATCAGTGTCAGTAGTATAGTGAAGGGTAGGCTTGAGGCCTGTTTAAACTCAGTTATTTTGAATAAGATCTCCTCCATGGGACTACAGTTCCCAGCAACACTGTGTTAAAAGTCTAGGTGTATAAAAGTGCACTACAAAAACTTTGGGCAACAGCCCTCTCACCCAACTAGGCCTGGAGAATAGAACAGCTCCGCTCCGGTGGTCTCAGTCCTGCTTCGAGCCAGCCAGCTTCGTTACACCGATCTGCCTTTGCAAGATGAACCGGGACCCTCTGATGGCTCCGACAGGTGTCTCTGGATCCTTCCCGATCCGGTCACACAGTCTTTCCAGCACACAGGAGTAAGGCAGAGTCTCTAGCTGTTCCGCGACGCAGTGGCTGTAGGCCACACTCTCTGGAAACCTCCTCACAGGTCCTTGTAGGCAGGCCACGCGTCCAGAAGAGAAAGAAAATGGCCGCACGGGCTCTTTTATAGCCTACTCAGCATGCAGTTCAGCAGTAAGTGATCATGGGTAGGTCACTTGGCATTCTGGGTAGGTAGGTCATAGTAAAATGTAAACAGACAGTCACTTCCTGTTATGTTTCTAATCCTCTAGAAAAGAAAATAATTAGAGTCCATTTCCTGTATTGGTCACTAGATGGTGCCAAATTCTACATTATAACACTGCTCATAGGTTACTATTGCATCACATTAGCAGGCGAAAATACCAGCGCTACACAGGCTTGTATATATAAAGTCTAGCCAAGCCTATACCTGACAGTAGGCCATTCCTGGAGTGCGTGTTTAAAGACACTTTCAGGCAGGTGACTCAGTGAGGTGCAGTTCATAAAATATATATCTACTGCATTTTAGTCCAGCCAAGCCTATGCCTGACAGTAGGCCATTCCTGGAGTATGTGTTCAAAGACACTTTCAGACAGCTGACTCAATGAGCTGCAGTTCATTTAATATATATATATATATATATATATATATATATACACACAGGCTTGTATATGTATATATATATATATATATATATATATATATATATATATATATATATGTATATATATATATATATATATATATATATATATATATATATATATATATATATATATATATATATATATATATATATATATATATATATATATATATATATATATATATATATATATATAGCCAAGCCTATACCTGACTGTAGTGTTGGATAGCTGGGTCCCGCCCACCCCAAGTCCCGCCCACCTCCGACATCCAACCTCAATTGTGACAGCCCCTCTCTACATACAGTGTGTGGAGAAGGGAGGAGGATGTCAGCGGCTGCTGAGCACTCTCTTCCTGCTCCATCCACACTACCAGACAGACCCCACAGCCCGCCCTGTAGCAGAGACACCTGTCAGTGACAAAAACCCAAGCGCCAGGGCACAATTTCTAGTCGCAATGGCGACCTGGCACCTGGGATTTGTCGAGCTCTGTATATATATATATATATATATATATATATGAAATACACTGCAGCTAACTGAATCAACTGCCGGCCTGAAGTAGATTAGAAACAGTAGAGCAGGAACAGTCTGCAGTGAGATCTAGCTAAACTGGATCAGCTGCCTGCCTGCCTGAAGTAGATTAGAAATAGTACAGCAGGAACGGTCTGCAGTGAGATCTAGCTAACTGAATAAACTGCCTGCTCAAAGTAAATGAAATGACACTCTCTCTCTCTCTCTATCTATCTCTCTATAATGCCAGCAGCACACTACACAGGGCCGATGTGCAGGCGGCCTTTTATAGTGTGGGGCGTGTACTTAACCCCCTGAGCCATAACTGGCCAAAGGCACCCTGCCTTTGGCCAATTATGGCTCTTTTTTCTTACAGCCCTGTGATTGCCCAAAGCAAGTGTGTCATAGTGCATGCTTGGCCAATCATCAGCCAGCAAAGCTCGGCGATGACGCAGTGCATTATGGGCCGTGATGCGCCGCTTAAATTTGGCATGAATGGCCTATAATATTTGATCTTCATCGAACGATTGAACAGCCGATCCCTAGCTACAGATATACATGTTCTCCCCTCTTGACAGACAAGTCCAGTATCTGGGCTTTTCTGCACTCTGCACTGCAATATTCCATTGTTTAATATCTGTGTCTGTAGCATATGTCTGAAGAGCTGACAAGGTTTGGTCTAACAGGGGCATTTCAGGTGCAAGTGATGGCATTTGTATGGTATCTTCTTTAGAAGCTGCTTCCTTTGCTACTTTATCAGCAAAGGCATTTCTTTTTGAAACATCATCTTGGTTTGTGGTATGTGCCTTGCAATGGAGGATGGCTATAGTGCGAGGCAATTTAATCGCTTCCAAAAGGCTGGACACTAATGTTGAATGTGAAATTGATTTTCTACCTGCTGCTATATACCCTCTTTTTAACCAGATAATACCAAAATTGTGGCACAGTATAAATGTCCACTATCTTGTCCTTCAAAGAGCAGGCATGCTCTTGTAAGGGCAATCAGTTCTGCAGCCTGTGCTGATTGAAATGGGACTGGGTTTGCTTTGAGCACTACATCAGGCAATTGGACTACAGCATATCCTGCATGATATGTGTTGTCATTTGGTCTAGAACAAGAACCATCAACAAAAACATTTTGTGCCCCAGGGATTGCAGTGGAAGACATATCTGCACATGGAGATGTGTCTTGTTGGATTATTTCAATGCACTCATGTTGAGTAACTACCTCATCCTCTTCTTCTTTTAAACCTAGTAACACATTTAGGATCAGGGCTAGGCCTGAAGTAGGTGAAGCATATTTTATTTTGAGATTTGTATTTGAGAGGAGAATAACCTTGTATCCACTCAATCTTTGGGCTGACATATGTTGGGTATGAATATTTTTCAACAAAATTGATAAATTATGAGTAGTATGTAAAGTGGTTGGATGTCCTAAAGTAAAAGAAGTAGCCATTTCTACTACCATAGCACAGGATGCCAAAGCTCTGAGACACGCCGGCATGCCCTGTACCGGAATTGGCACTACTCTTGAAAAAAATGCTCTGTGTTCCTGTGCTAGGACTCCTGCCATTGTTTTACAATTGTCCATGACAAACAAATGAAACATCTTGCCATAATTGGGCAATCCGAGGCCAGGGGCAATTATCATTGCTGTCTAAAGGTACACAAATGCATCACACATTTCATTTGTCCATTTCTACACAATCTGGCATGTCTGAGCCTGTGGCTTGCCTCAGGAGGTTATCATAGAAAGAGCAGTCAGGTATCCATTGGCGGCAGTAACCAATCATACCAAGAAAAGATAGCATATCTTTCTTTGTCAGTGGGTGGGGCAGACCCACGAGAGCCGCAGCTCTCTTGTGACTGACTCTTCTTTCTCCTTTTGTGAGGATAAAACCAAGGTATTCAACAGTCTCTTGACATCATTGCAATTTCTTTTTAGAGACTTTGTGACCATTTTCTGCTTACCAGTACAATAAATCTTTACCATCCTCTCTGCTGGCAACCTGGCTCGGACTGCATAACAACAAATCATCAACATACTGTAATAGGTCTGAACCATGGTGGGGAGTCCAGGACTGTAGGGATGCCTGGAGAACAACTGAATAGATTATAGGGGAGTCTACATACCCTTGGAGCATTTTGCACCAGGTCATCTGGCTATTTTTAAAACAAAATGCAAGAAAAGGCTGTGTCTCTTCATCCAACGGGATGCTAAAAATGCATTTGCTAAATCAATTACTGTGAAATACTCTGCATCGGATGGTATGGAAGTCAGGGGTGATGGCACATCAGGTACTATAAGTGCTATGGGCACTACAAGATTATTTATGGCCCTAAGGTCTTGAACACACCTATAACTGCCACCCGGCTTTTTGACTGTATTTGTAGTGTTTTAAGGTGAAATTGTTTCAGTTAAAATTCCTTGTTTAAGGAAATGTTCCACCATGGGAATAATTACGTCCTCCTTTTATTTTGACAAAGGGTATTGTTTGTGGTATATGGGTTCTGCCCAAGGTTTGAGGGTGGCTTTGTATGGGGTACAGGAGATGAGACACACATCCAAAGACCCATCTGACCAGGCATTTTGTAAATGTTTTGGAAATTCTTCTGTTGGTACTTCATTACTTAGGGCCAAAATGGGCATGATGGGACCTTGTTTGAATAGACAGTAAGACCGCCATTTGGGGACATTATTATCTTCATACCCAATTTTCCCAGCAAGTCCCTACCCAAGAGATTCACTAGACAATTTGGTATGATCCTAAAGCTGTGATGGATTATTACAGACCCATGTTCATCCTCTACAATCGGGAGGGGAGGTGTTTTGTAGGTCTTGGTGAGTATCCCATTAATTCCCTTTAAAGGCTCAGCATTTGTGGTCTCACCTCCATAATAATCTTGGCTTAAAGTACTACGGGTTGTCCCGGTGTCAAAAAGAATGGCATCAGTAAGCCATTTACATGTAGGTCACTAGAGGTTGGTCATCAAAGGAGTGCGACACAAGAGGAAATGCTGGGATACCACCTTCTGGGCAGCTTCATTTTTGTTTTCGGCTGGGTCCACTGGATTGGTAACCTTGACCAGGATTGGTATTATTCAAAAGCTATAGATTATTTGGGTCATAAATCTCATAAGGACATTGATTCCTCCAGTGATCTTTAGCTCCACTATTGATGCCGGTTCTGGAGGGAGGGGGGCCTCGGGAAAAACTTCTACCTCGTCCTCTCCCTCTACCCCTTCCTCTATCCCATTCCCAGATTTATCCTGAGGTCTCGTATTCTGTTGAGGTAGACCTCCTTGAAGAAGGGCACCTGTAGCTTTATCCTTCGGTATATCAAAACAACCAGCTGCGTCCTTTTCAGTCAGTGCTTTCTGAAAGTCCCCAATTGATTTTGTGGGCCAATCAGAAATCATCTGCTTTACCATTAAACCATGTTGTGGTTTAAGGTTGCTAAAGAAAGTCTGGATCATCAAACTATGCATGGTTGGCCTCCATGAATCTTTTCCAAAATTCTAATACACTTTCTCCAGATTTCTGTTTACATGCTACGGCAGTGGGGAGGGAGGTTCTATATTTAAAGACAATTTTAAATTCTGTTTCTAATTAGGTCCACATTATTTATTTAAGATATATTGATCTGCATGGACAGCATTGTCCTGTATATCATTAATACTGGGAACCTTTGTCCAATCAAGAGCAGATGTATGTCCGATCACCTCATCAACAATCAACTGCATATCTTCTTGTGTATAGTTTCTGCCATTACAAGCTTTTTTCAAATAACTCAGTGTAGCAGAGGATGATTGAGTGGGTTTAGGGCAATGTTTAATTATTTGATTGATATCCTCAATGTCTATCACCTTTTTAAGCATATCATTACCTATAGTCATAAAAGGAGCCTGCATGCTGACACCCTGTACACCTGCATCCATCCCATATTTCTTTCCACTCCTTGTTTTATCAGGACTTAATGCATTTATAATAACAGCCCCAATTTTCTTTGTAGTTTCTATCATATTAAAATCATCTTCCTCATCTTTCTTTACTACTACAACAGTAGGGGGGGGGGGGGCTGAGGGGATTGGGTAGTTAATATGTGGCCCCCTGTTGTTCCTCCTGAGGTGCTACCACTATCCTCAGAATATTGTGATGCTTGGCTTTGTGGGGTGGTGGGCTCCTGTGTGGTTTGTGGTAGTGCTCCTTGTTGTGGCAGAGCCTGTGGGGCACCTGATGGAGGGGGTCTTTGGTGGGTGGCATGATATCCAGCAAGAAGATCTATCTCATCCTTGCTGAGGCTAGGATAGATCTGACTGGTCTAAGGTGGTGGGAATACATGAGAGAAATGCAATGGTGGAGCCGTGGGATCGGGTCTCTTGACCTCAGATTCCTTCTTATGTTTAAGGTCATACTCTTCCTTAGTTAAACAATTCTTTGCTTTCTTCTGTTTCTTATTATCCCTCTGAAACCAGTATGGGGCAAACTTAAGCCAATTTTCCCCTCTCTCTTTCGTGTATTTCATATCCCACTGAGGGTCTCATGAAAACCATGGAAAAGCCTTCATGTCACCAAGACATACACCTTTCACCATATCCATATAAAATGCATCATTATCTCCATCTGGGGAGAAGGGATCAATACTATGCATAGTTTCAGTCCACCCTGCTAAATTTGACACCCAAGGATTTATAAATTCATAATCAGTACCATGAACCCTAGCAACATAATCCTTACAAATTGTCCTGGTGTTAGGGGTAGGAAAAAAGGGGGGTGAATACTGCGCTGAATGTGATTATATGGTTGAAGCTGCCAGCATTGCCGAAAGATTATCGGTGGATCAAGGTTGGTATGTGTATAAATGCAGCGCTGAAAAAAGAAGGTAGTACCTGGGGAAAAAGTACTACTGTGGTATAGTTGAATATGGTGTTTTGGTTTGAGGAATATGCAAGGGGGCTGAATGGAGTGTTTACCAAGTGTGCCGTGATATCAACATATACTCCCTTTGTATTTTAAAAGTTAAAAAACATAAAACCTCATTACATAAGAAATGGCAATAAAACACCATAAAACCAAATAAAAAATGCAATAAAAAACACAAGTGTTTAAAACGAGTGAATAAAACCTAGTTTGTTTTTTTGGTGCATATACCGTGACAAATAAACAAATAAAACACTAAAATATTGGTGATGAACTGGACTCAACTGCGGTTGAGGTAATAGGTGCTAGGTGAAAAGAACTTATACACGTGAATTAATAGCAGTGCAGTCCATAAAAATGGTTGGTGGTCAAGTGAATGGCACTGGATCCAACAGGTGATTCTGTTTGGTGGGCTAGGTGGTGGTGATAGTTGTCTGGTGGATCTCGAGCCTAATGGATAGAGGCTTACCAGATGGATAGGACTTGAAGGGGCATATGCCTCACAAGTCGCAAGCGCTTTTGACCTTAGGGGGTTTGGGCAAATCTCCGCTCCACACAATGACTCCAGAGGCTCGTCCAGATGCCGTAGTGGTCAGGGGTCACAAGGAGAGATGTATCAAGTAGGGAATGGGCCTCAATGGTCCGTATGGTCAACCGTATTATGAAGTCATGATAGAAGAAAAAGACTTGCATGGCATAATAACATTTGGAAAGGTTTTTAATAGTATAAAAACAGATTAAAAACACTCACATTTAGTAGGTTTAAAACAGGCCTGTTTTTAAATTAGAGATGGCGTGGTGCTGTCGCTCTGGTCCACCCGACGCGTTTCGTCTGCATAGACGTCGTCTGGGGTGTGTTAGGGGTAGGCAGAGCCTCTTTACCATGTTCTTGACCCATATTACTGTGAACGAAAGGCTGTCTTACCTTACAGCTTCTTTCACACAACAAATTATCTTATACTTTTATGTGACAGAAAGACAAAGCAAACAGAGGTTTGGGTCACGGTGGTAATTACCTCATAAACTCTTTCTCTCCTTCCCAAAAGGAGTTATAGTACTGGTTTGTCTAATATTAATGAATCCTCTCTCTAGCACTCAGGTCTCTCAAAGACCTTTCACAATGTTAATGAATCCTCTCTCTAGGACTAAGGTCTCCCAAAGACCTTTAAGGCATGGTCTGTCTCCTTTCTACATAGTTATTAAAGGACTAAAGCTTTATCAGAGCCAAGGCAAGAAAAATAATTCGTCAAAATAAGACAAAAGTTTTACTTACCAAGGATGATTGCTTTTCCGGGACGAGCCCCCAATTTCTGAAAGGAATTGTACACCTTGAAGACCACCCTGGTTTATGCAGGCAGACCACCGGGACCCTCGGATTCGTGAGAGACCAAATATTACACGGGAAACAGGCTCGAGTGTGTGTTCATAAAATCTCTGACTTTATTGAATACAACATTAGTATATAAACCAGTAAAAATACATGTCTAAGGGTTATTCAAACTTTACACTCATGACTAGTTCATGACTTGCTGACTAAAATTCGGCTTAACCATAGCACTTCATAGGGTGTGGTTCTATGCAAACTTTTAAGCTGATTATGACAAAACTCACACACACGAAAAGTTCACTTCTAGCTTTATGTAAAATGGAAGAGAATCTAAGATGGAGTCAGTTTTTTATACATTCTATTACACCGCTGTACCCTCCTTCTCGTCTGTCTTATCTCTGAACCCCTCCTGCTAATTTTCCTTACCGCTGTACCCTCCTGCTCTTCTGCTCCACTGCTGTACCCTCTTCTCATTTATGATATGCTTGATAGGCAGAGTGGTGAAAGGAAGCAGAGATGAGACACATCTACCTGTCCTGGCACATCCTGCTGATCCACCTCTCGCATGTGATGTATGTGATGTCACATACAAGCATCTGGACTGGATGTGCAATGATGAGCTCAGGTCAGGGGCATTGTGTGAAAGCAGTGGGCCTGTGTGCAGGATCCTAAGTTGGGCCCTTGCAGCTGAGAAAAAGTGTGGCGCCCTGCGTCACAGGAAAAGTTGGGTGTGATTTTCATTGCGCTGAATACTGGCTGTGGCTTATAAGGACACAGAGTGCAGAGGGGTTCACTAGTATGTAACGCAATGGTTCACGCAATGGTTCACGCAATGGTTCAGGAATAATTTCAACAAAGTTCCCAGAAGTTTAACAGTAATTCCACAAACTGTGACATGATTGTGGTTTTCTCAACCACAGTGAAATCCCTTCTTTCTGAGATTGGTAGTGGCAGCCAAGTGAGTCATCTTCCTCCAGATGGGGGACAGGACTAGCAGGACTGTGATTGACTTTAGCAGTGGCCAAAGACAGTCCTACTCCTCCTGGAAACCAAGGCCGCCCCCCTAGCAGAACTGCACCCAATCTCTTCCCCATCACAAAAGCTGATGAGCGAAGCTACAGCAAAGTTAGAGAACCAATTAATTTTTCCCATCTTTTACAATGTGTGGGGACACAGTGCCTAATGGATGCGGCATGGGGAATTATGAAATTGGAATCCATTAGTGTCTCACTGACACTTCCCTGCGCTGCTCTGCTGATGTGGAGGGAGTTGTGTGCCAGCAAGAGGCTTTGCATGTCGCTTGCGGCACCCATGCCAGGGGTTGCCTACCCCTGGTTTAGATGGTTCAAAGGTATCTTTGTATACATAGCCACGAGACATGTATGATTTTATATCAGTTTTTTTTTTCTCTTTTGCTACATTATGCTATTTTATAATGAATACTTTCCCTATTTACTCCAATTTGTTCAATAAAATTATATATTTTTTATATATGTGTAATATCCTTTCTCTGACTGGATGCACTTTGTGCAGACCTAATTATAACAGTATGTTCTCAATTGGATGTTGGCAGATCACACTGTACCCACCTTCAGCCTATAGCCTATTTAGGGGGTCGAGACCACAGATCCCTAGTAATATGGATTACAACAGTGGAAAACAGTTAGAGAGTAGTACTCAACATCATGGTTCCCGGGCGAGTGGAGACTCATCCATGGTAAATATTATTATGGAGGGTTTCCATGGAGGAGACAATAATAACTTCCATAGTTTTACAGGCATTATCTTATATGGGATGAAGCCAGTCATGAACATATTCCATTTGGGATACCAGGTAGTAGAGTTAAAAGTTAGGATAAGCCAGACCTGCCAGTTGAGTTGGTAGCCTTAACACTGCCAGTCTTATTCTGGGTGGTTTAAGATGCCATAGAAACCCTGTGCATATGGTGTCACAGTTGGCTAAAATATACAATAATTTGGGTAAGTAATTCATTTTAAGAATATTAACTCTGATAACCATGAAATCTAACAGTATATCCATCCATTGTTTTATTTAACATTGTGGTTGGGACACCAAGGCACACACATTATAAGCATTGTAGAAGTTAAAGAATATAAAATGTAGTCCCTCGCGCTACTAAGTGAACAATATCTAACTAACTAAATGAAAGTGAAAATGCTACTAGATCTAAAGTGAACACAATGCACAAAAGAATAAATGAAGGGCAAAGTGGGACCATCCCTGATGAAGTCCCATGCCGTGAGGAAATTGCGCGGATCACTTTCTTCTTCATTGTAGAGATTAAGACCTGAACACCCACGTATTGAAAATAGAAACAACTTGTAATATGGAGTCAGCCCCAAGTGCCTCTTTGTGCTAAGCGTTCTGGAAAGCCCACAAAGCAGGGGTTATTGCGATGGGAGTGATTTTCCAAATCATCCAGTTTAGCTTTAAGAGCTGCCATTTCATCAGAGGCCAAACAAACTGTAGCAGACAGAGGATGTAGGGTGTCTTCCAGGAAACAAATTCATTTCTCAGCTTCCCCAGTCCTCTCCTGAAGGTTCTGTATATCTTGATTTAAAAGTGAAAAGCCAATATAGATGGTTTCTATTTGGTTAGTGAAAGTAGCCTGTCCTGTATTGTATGGCCTGCATGATCTGAGAGAGAGTAGGTTTAGCAGATTGTGATTTAAAGTCTCCCTCAGTATCAGAGTCGGGTGGAAAGCCTAATGCCCCGTACACACGCTCGGATTTTCCGATGACTATTTCCGTCGGAATTTGTCCGAAGCTGGTGTTGCGTACACACGGTCGGACAATGTTGTCGGAATTTCTGGTCTTCAAGAACGCCGTGAGGTAAGCCGTCTTCCACGAGACTAAAAAAGGGAAGTTCAGCACCACGTCCGGCACCCGTTGGGCTCCTTCTGCTGATTCCGTGACATACGATTCGCGCTTTTCAGTTTTCAGACTCAGATCGTTACTGCTCTTCAGTTAGTGCTTGTCGTGCGTATCTGTTTATCGGTGCGTGTAGTCAGTTCGCATTTGTTGGTCATTGTGGCCTATATCTTGATATAGGACGCTTTGATTTTCACTGCTTATTGTCTGCTCGTTTCTGGTATTCATTTCATTTTTTCAGGCCTTTCTGTTTATCGGTGCTTTCATGTTTAGGAAACCAAGTGGAGGGGAAAAAAGAGGTGCAGTGTGAGAAAAACCCCCCGACAAGGGGGTGGGGGAGGGGGGGGGGAATGAGGAGGGGGGGGATGTGTGCCAAGGTGCACCATTTGTGTTGGGATACAGAAAAAAACATATAAAGAAGGGAGTGAGGCAAACATTGTTAAAACAAATACAGTATAGTGACACCAGGAAAATCGGGAGTGTGATGGTGGAGTGATGGGGCAAAAAGCTGGGGAACCAGGTGAGGGGAAAAGGAATGATAAGTGAAGAGAATAAGCAATAAAAAATGTTGTGGAACTAAAGTGGGTAAGTGGGGTGAGAAGAGATGGTAAATACCTGGTGATAATGTTGTTGGGTGATGGGGGATTCCGGGGCGGATATCCCCACTGGAAGTAATAGTGGAAATATCTGGTTCCAGTGTACAGCCATAGAGACAACACATCAGGGGTGAAAGCTTGGTAAGGTTCACCCCCATACGGGTGACTCCTATAAAGGAGCATATGGTAATGGGTTAGAATTAGAAGACCAGTATTCCATGGTAGGGTATACTAGGTCGGGGTACAGCAAAGATTAATGTGCTTTTGGTTGTCTACTTACTGAGGGCTGGCTGGAACATGCAAACCCGTGGTCCCTATTCCGCAGCATATCTGAACAGGTGAATACCTGTTGTTATATAGCACCCGACCGTGCGTCGCCCAGATGACTCTTGCCGGCGCCGGCAAGTGACGACGCAGGGTCAGTGCTCCCGCATTGCGCACGCGCAGTGCTGTTCAAACGCGCGTGCGCGCTGGCCCCACGGCTAAGGGAACAGGTCCCTGTCGGGGCCAGTGCAGGGGGAGGAGCGTCCCGTATGGGACCATCTCTCCTTCCTGGGAGCTCACCGAGCTGCCGCAGAGAGACACTGGTGGAGCACTCTGTCCCCATGCCAACGACAAAGGGGGGAAGAAAGGGGAAGGCAGCGGGCTCCATAGTAAATAAATAGGGGCTTGTGTATAAAGGGATAATGTCAGATTAAACATTGTTTGAAAAAATTAAAAATAAATAGATTAATATAATAGAGCAATTTTAGTAATTGGTGGTTGGGATCAACATCCCATGGAACCCATGCAGACTACAAACATCGCAGGCATCTACGGTACAATGGGGCACAGAGTTAAAGACCATGATGGGGTACATCATGGTAGAAAGTAGGCTGATAGCCTGTGGTAAAAATAATAGTTTGTGTCTGGCCCAACCAATAGATGCCTGGGGTGAGTGACTGCATAGTGGTTCACCGTTACACCACATTATAGTTAGTAAGCTTAGAATAGTTATATGTAACAAGAGGCTCTCCCCCATCAGACACGTGGTCGAGAGGGGGGTTTTTAGATGCTGACGAGGGATCAGTATTGGAGACGGGCCGAGTGGGGGGCAAAGGGGGGGCCCTAACCATCGGGTCGTTCAACAAAATGAATCCCGCTCAGCTGGGGGCCGGGTGTGTTATCCACCCAATAAATGTGAGAAAATGTTTAGCCTCTTATGGAGAATTGAAAAATTGAACATGAATAGGGGGTGTACCATCATCCAGAAATCAAGTAATGTAAACACTGGGAGTCTAGTCCCCAACTAGGCTACCAGAGGGGAGGGGGGCCAGTTGGACTATCGCGGTACAATAACACTAGTATAACACAGGAAAATATACAATTTACAGAAGATTTTATTGATGCCGTAAAACAGTTAAAAGATAAAAGAATACATAAACACTCTACACGATGTGTCACCACATGTATGTTCATAATGGTACAGTTGATCACAGATATGATTTTCCTCAACTAGTTTCGCGGACAAGCCGCTTCATCTGGAGGTTATCTGTGATTAGATCAAAAAAAACAGTAATGTGAAATAATCAATAAAACAAAATAAGAGAGCATCATGCTTTGCAAATCTTCAAAAGTTGGAATGGGGAATGGGGGGGCCTCAGCTGCTTACCCATGCTTTAACGGACATCAGGCGCAGAGTGCTACCACCTATTGGATGGTCTCCCGCGGCAACTCGGGGGTGCTACTAAGTATGCTAGGCGGAATCTAGGTATATCAATATGAGGATAATAATGGTTACAATGGGACCAAGTCATTTAGCCAATTTGGTGAGGTGTGGGGACTGGGGTTGATGTGCAGGTAATAGTGGAGCCTTCTGTTTGTCCGTTCTGACCAGCCGACCGTTTGTGAGCTATGTTTCGTGTACGTACTCGTCGCAGAGTTCGTGCTGTTTAGGGGCTTGGTGTCGGGCTTTTAGCTTTGACCCAAGACCAGTCCATGAACAGGGCGAGGAGGAGTTCATGGACCAAGAATTGGTTGCTTCAGCGTGACCAATTATCGCACATGCCTTTGCTTCGTGAGATCCGGAAGAATAATCTTGATGATTTCAGGAACTTTCTCCGGATGACGGACCCCGTTTTTCACCGTCTGTTGGCTTTGCTGACCCCTTTTATCAGCAGGCAGGATACCTGCATGAGACAAGCCATCACTCTGGAGCAGAGGCTTGTTGCCACGTTGAGGTACTTGGCGACAGGGAGAAGCCTTCAGGATCTGAAGTTCTCAACAGGTATCTCTCCCCAGGCTCTGGGAATCATTATTCCAGAGACCTGTTCTGCTATCATTCAGGTCCTGCAGGAGGACTATATTAAGGTAACATTTCTCCTTTACTATTCCCTTCTATGTATGCTCTGTTTGCTAATGTCTTGTAATTTTGACTTCCTTCCCTAATTACCATGATTGCAATATGCTCTAATATGCTGTGCCCCTTTTGTCCTTCATGCATTTTTGCCTTCACTTACCTCCCCAGCATGCTCCTCTGGCCCAATATACACCTATGGCCTAGTCACTTAAGCAATGTATTTTGTCTGCTCCATAGTATTGGTTTCCCCCAAACACCCCCTAAAATATGCAAAAATGTTTTCTGTGTGTTTTACTTCATGCAGAGTCCCTGTTTTTTTTTTTGGTTCCAAACTCATTAGGAACCCCCTCCCCCAACTGCTCTGTCTGATGATACCAATCCTCTATCTGCCAGCTTTGCCAAGCTCAATACACACTATATACCTACCTCTTTATAGTGGTCATATTTAGGGATGAATTCAGCAAAGCATGTAGTGCAAGGGGTTGGCTCAATACTTTACAATGTTTATTTTTATTTTATTTTTTGTTTTTCCTCCTATTATTAGCTTGGTAGGTAATTTCAGAATGTCAAAATGTGCTTCCCTTTGTGTTTTTTTGGGGGGGGATTAGGAATCTTCTTTTATCTTTCCGGTGGGCTGCCAATAGTGTTAAGTAAGGAGGGTCTGGCCAAACTATCACACATTATTGGCTCTCAATGAAGTGGAGAGGGTTACCTGTCCAATCCCCCCCCCCCCCCCCCCCAAACCCCTAGTTATTGTCAATGGCACATCAGAAGTGGGGGGAGTGATGGGGGGTGAGTAATCTGCTAAGGGGACCTTGTACTTTGGTTTGCAAATACTTTCTTGGTTAAATTTTAAGTCTGATCTTGTTCCAAGATGTTAGTGTCTAATCTGCTTGCAATGTTTATGTGCAAACTGACAAATTTCTTTTTCTTGTTTGACTCCACAGTTTCCTTCAACGCCACAGGAATGGCAGACTGTGGCCTCCCACTTTGCTAGCCGTTGGGAATTTCCTAACTGCGGAGGTGCAATTGATGGGAAACACGTCCGCATCGTCCCACCCCCCAACTCGGGGTCATACTATTATAATTACAAGGGGTTTAATAGTATAGTGATGTTGGCGGTGGTGTCGGCGACATATGAGTTTTTGTATGTGGATGTGGGGAAGAATGTCCGGATCTCAGATGGTGGTGCCATTGCGCACATGGAGTTCTACTGACGTCTCCAGAGTGGCAGTCTGTGCTTGCCACCTCCAGAGGAGAATGCTGAAGGACTCCCCTTCGTCTTTGTCGCGGATGAAGCGTTTGCATTGTCAAGCCATCTGATGCGCCCCTTCCCGATGAGGACCCTCACCCCAGACCAGAGGGTCTTCAATTACCGGCTGTCCAGAGCCCGCAGAGTGGTGGAGAACACCTTTGGGATCATGGCCAGCCGCTTCTGCCTCTTTTTGACAGCTATCAACTTGGCGGAATATAAACTGAACCACATTGTGCTTTCCTGCTGCATATTGCACAACTCCTTAAAGCGACATAGCACCAACTATGTTGTGTCCATTGGCCCTGATGTCGACATGCCTTCCAATGCCAACCTCACAGCCCTTCAAGCTGCACATCCTGGCTTGCCCCCCCTAAATGCCCGCGAAGTCCGCGAGAGCTATATGGAGTACTTTGTGGGTAGGGGGGCCATTGATATGCCTGACGATGTGTGAGAGGCATTTTTAAATACATTTTTATTTGAACTTGAACTAAGATTTGTTTTCATTTACTGCTTGTGTTTCTTGTAGGTGTGTTATAGCTTATTTTTTGTGGTCTTTTTGGGCCTTTATCTTCAACAGTGGGAATGCACTTTCTTGGCAAGAGGAGGTTACAGTCTCTTCTTCCTAAAAAGAATCTTCTCATGTTGTGTGTGTGATACCTAATATTTTGTCTAGGTAAGGTTTGTAGTGCATAACTGACACCAAAAATACTCCTTTTTATCACCATGACAGAAATGTGTGTATTCCTGAAAATGGCGTGATACGTGGTTTATTACAAAGCACTGTGGGTGTCATTTACAAAAGACAAATCCACTATGCACTACAAGTGCACTGCAAAAGTGCACCCGAAACTACACTTGCAGTGCAAAGTGGAATAGCCTTTAGTAAATAACACCCATTGTCACCAAATTCATTTACTTTTGATGCAAATAATGCTTTTGTGGTTTGAAATAAGGAAGCCACACATTGTTTAGATGTTAAAATTTTACTTCTAACACATTCACAAGTGCCTTTCAAAAATGCTTTGGTAAACTCAAAAGATCTTTGGTCTTTAGAACATTGTTTACTAAAATGGCGCATTTGTGTAAACCAGGCATGTAGAAAAAAAAAAACATACTGAACATAGGAACTTACAAAGTTCAACTTTGAAAAGTGAAGACAAGATCAGACATGACTATGTTCAAAGTGTGTTTGATCGTGCCTTCATCACATGGGGTGTCACCCCTGGAAAAGGTAAATTTAGAACATGCACACAATTTGGGGATCAAAATGGGCATTTGATGCAAGAACACATGCCTAGAATGTCCAAATGTGCAATCTCCCATCATGGGGATCAATGGACGTGTTTTGGGGGTGCAACCCCTTCACCTCACCCACTTTAGTAGTTAGTAAAGTGGTTGCACCCCCAAAACGTTGTCATTGATCCACCATGATGGGAGCTAGCACATGTTGACACACTGTGTGCATCTTCCAAATTTGGCACAGTTATTACGTTACAATTTTTGGGATAAACACCCACAAATGTGTGATAAGTAGTTTGTGCGTTTTCATATTTTCGCTAAAACATCAATGATGTTCTTCATTTTTTGTTGAACATCATTGATGTTTTTCTTGATATTATCTAGATATCGATTGCACACCATTATCTCCCCGATGAGGACGTGTGCACTTTCAGTGGTAAAATGCGATTCTTCTTCTACAACATCCACATCACCTAAAAAAACACACAAACAAAAAAAAATGGCTATTTTTAAGATGCAGGCATACATTGATTAGCTTACCTGTAGCCGTGGTCTCCGACACTCCTGTTGGACAAGTTCTCCAACTTCTACAATCTCTCCTTTCTCCTCCTCCTCTGCTTCTGGTGTTGGTATTTCCCCTTCTTTGGGAGGTGTGGGGTTCCTGGTGTCCTCAGACGTCCCGAGTCTTCTCTCCCCTATGAGAATGTACAAAATGAATACTTAGCACACCAATCTATGAGGGCAGAAATAGGAAATATGAAACATTGCTTGGAAGTGACGTACAATAGTGGTTTGTGGCCAGGTTCAAAGGACAACAACATTAATGTTGTCACTTTGTAAAGGTGCAATGCTTACTACCTTTTGGTTGCAAGTTTGTCAGATGGAGACACCCCTATAGTATCCACTGGAGCACATGTGTGGGACAACATAATAAAAAGGGGTTTTGGGTGTCCCAGCACTAGTGCTCTAGAGTCCAGATGAGTAAACAGCTACTGAGTCACCTCTCCTTTACATTTTAGAAATATGCATTTCATTCTTGAAAAAGCTCTCTAGACAACAAACTTCCTTTGACTAAAAACAGGCGTTAAACAATGTAGTTCACTCCAACTTCACTAAACATCGTATTATAAGTGGGCGAACGATCGAGGTTGAGTACGATCGAATGGACACACGAACATGAAAGTGGCCATTTTCAAATGTACAACATTGAAAAAAAAAGCACATGGAGCAGTATGCAAGCAAGAAAAAAAAAGATGAACACACGACAACTACTTACTTTTTTGAAGAACTCGCTTGATCTTTCTGTACTGATCAGGCTCCCTCAGTTTCAGGTCTGACCAGAGTTTCCTCAGTTGATCCTTGGATCGTTGTACCCCAAAATTATTGTGCAGCCTCCTCACAACTTTAGCCATGATCTTGGCCTTTCTGACATTTGGGTTGGGGTAAGGCCCATACTTCCCATCATAGTCGCTCCCCTTCAATATGTCCACCATCTCCAACATTTCTCCAAAAGACATATTTGATGCCTTAAATTTTAGCCTCCGGGATCGGGGCGTTTCTGCCTCTGGCCTTTCCTCGTCCTCCTCCTCATTGCTGTAATATTTAGGGCGCACCTGCTGTGTCCCCGCCATGTGCTCTCCCCACTGCACCGTAAAGAGAAGGGGTGGGGAATAGACGAGAAAGATCGTCAGGGGCAGGCGGAGTTTCACGCATGCGCACTGTATATAAAACGTCACACGCGTGTGTCGTAGCGACGATCTGTAAGCAGAGGGGAGAGAGAGCTGACGCACGAGACGATCGCTATAACGAAGGTACTATTTGAACTTGGTACATCACTAGCCTAGACTGCTTATACATTGAGGCTTATTTATGGGGAAGATTAGGAGAGTTTAGCCTGACATTATTTAGTGTTTTGTCTGGTGTTGTGTCTTGCAGAGAATATGGATGGCTTCAATGACGTCAGCTTCCTCCCCCTCTTCATTGATAAATTCCGGTAAAAAGGCCCCTTTTGTGGAAGGCTAAGCACCCACTATACAGCAACAAACTAAAGAGGCAGGCAGCGATGAAGAAACGTCTGGAGTTTGTATTGCCGGTGATCCCCACGGCAACCATTGATAAGTTAAGAACCAAAATTGGCAGCCTGAGGAGTACGTATTTCAGGGAGCACAATAAGGTCCTGAAGTCCCAAGCATCTGGAGCTGCAGCAGATGAGGTATATGTCCCCAGGCTGTGGTACTACGAGAGGCTCCATTTTCTCAAAGACCAGGCTGATGTCAGGCAGTCACTCTCGACTCTTCCTTCCACGTTTCCTTCCACGCATTCCACCCCTGATGAGGCTTTCGAGGACCAACCTGGGCCTTCCAGTCAGGAAGATGTGGAGGAGCCCAGCTTGAGCCAGTTATAGTATTTTTGTACCCTTTTTTTGTTTAAAAATGAATGATGTTCACTTAATTCAGGATCCCCAATTGCTTATTTTCTTAAGTGTTTGACATATCAACAGACAGTAATGTTGGAGACATTTTGGGCAAGAATATAAACTGCTGGGCTAAGAATTGTATGGTTTTCAATTTGTAAACATTTTGCAACAGTCAATAGATGAAACTTGTGTGTGTTTGATGAACAAATAACTCAAACTATGTCCCTTTTTCATACACAGGAAGACCTCAGCCAGGAGGTGGCTGTGGAATGTGGCAGCCAGGAGGAGGCAGGGGTTAGTGGCAGCCAAGAGGTGGGCAGGCCTAGGAGCCTGACTCTATCCCAAGTCCCTCCCCTCCGCCATCCCTACAAAGGGCCCAGAAAGGGGGGATGTGGGGGAGTCAGTGCTCTGGCTGATAAGGGAGGCTTCGGTGGCACTACGTGCCACACCCACCTACGAAGAGGCCTTTGCCGCCTTGGCTGCCACTAAGCTCAAAGAGATGGAGACGGGGCAATGCAGCATGTGTGAGGAGGTCATCCTCAAGATACTGAATAAGGGGGTGGCTGGGGAAATGACCCCAGCAACACATGTTTGCTCCTCCTCCTCCTCCTTCTGCCACACCTCCAGCACCACAGCCACAGCCTGGAAGGAAGCGTGGAAGGAAGACCAGAGTGTGACGACCTGGATTCAGTCTGGTCTGAGAGAAGATGGAGCCTCTCGTATGACCACAGCCTGGGGACATAGATGGCATCTGCTGCAGTTCCGGATGTTTTGGACTTCAGGACCAGATTGCACTGAACATAAAAAAAGAGAATTTGGTTGGGCAGGTAGGTGGGACAACAAATGGTCTATCGCATCCCAGGTAAGATATAGAATAGTTTTAACAGTAGGCCATGATGTGCATAAAGCATAGGCCAGTACCCCTGAGGGATGCTTGGAGTGAAGATAGACACTTAGAAGAGGTGTATGCGTGTAATAAAGTAAATATTTATTCAAAATATACAAAGTGTACAGGGGGATGCTCAGTGAGGCATAGTATGTTTACATACAGGAAATAGAATCAATTGATACAGTTTATAGCATGTCAAGAGAGCAAAACATACAAAGCATTATGACAGTGGTATAAACTTGCTTGGTACATATGGTAAGGAAGATGCCAACATGTTTCGGACTTTGGTCCTTTATCAAGGCAACTGGATATCCTTTAGATTCTCATCTGGATGTATGAGGAATCATAGAGTTAATCTCAGTAAAGTATAACATATTTGCACTGTCAACATATATATTGCTTGGTAGAATTAGTGTAATAGGTAAGTAGTCAGTGGGATACTCACATGTCCTGCCAATGCTCAATTGTATGCCACATGGGGGAGCCACTGAGCGTGGTGTCCAAGATATCAAAGGTATGTGGAGTAAAAACAAAGTGTACTTAGCCACTTGGATATGGAAAGCTTGCTGAAAGCCCCTCTCAGGATACAAGGTCCAGGGTACAGGGCTAGGGCGGGGAGCCCGGGTCCTGTATCAGGCACAGTAGGCCAACCAGTGTATCACTGTAAGGACAAAGTAAGAGAGGGTAATAAGGAAGGGTATCTAAAGTTGCAATATATGGCTGAGTCAGATAAGCCATGTATTTACCTGAGTATAAAGCATGAACAACGGATAAGAGGTCATCTCTGGTCAGTCAGCAGCATGTACTGAAGCCAGAGTGTGGGAGGTATATAAAGGGTCAAGTAATAAGCAACAGCTGAGAGGAGGTGTGTGTATTCAGCCGGAGACATGGTGCTGGTTGGCTGATGTGTCTGTGGGAAGGCAGGCGCCAGAAGGAGCGCCAAAGTAAGCTTCCTGTTGAGGACCTCTGACGGGGCGGCGCCGGGCGCGGCCGCGTCATGACGACGCGGTCACGTCCGGCGTCGTGACGTCACCGACGCGGGAAAGAAAAACGCCGGCCTCCTGGTGCGCTCCAGAGTGGAGCGCAAACAGGAAGCGGACCAGATGTCTAGTCCGGATGAAAGGCGGTATGCAAGGCGCATGCGCAAATGGACAAGCGCGCATGCTTGCCAGGTCTTACCCGCGCCGGGTATACTGTGGAGGGGGGGCAAGCTGTGTAAATGGGTATAAATCCATGTGAGGCAAGAAATGACAAAATGAGCAGAGGGAGACATGCGAGTGGCTGACATGACACAAAAAGATATTGCATATTACAATATTAGAATTTGTGTGGCATATATAAATTGGGTAGAAGGGAAAGGCATGTAGTTATACATACATAGTATATAATGCATATAGTACAAATAGCAGGATTTTGTGTGGGTGCTTGAACGTGGGGGACCAGATTAAAGGTCTAATTCACAAACTCCAGTCTCAAAGCCCTCAAGATAGGGCTTAAAATTGAAGGCTTCGTTGAGGCCGGGGGGTAGGGTGGCATTAAGATGAAAAATCCATCGAAGTTCGCTCTGAAGGAGCGCTTTGTTGTAGTCACCCCCTCGGTTGGGAGGTGGAATATGGTCCAAAGCTCTGAACGAGATTTTGGGGGTAGTATCTGGGTGAACTATAGAGGTGTGTCGTCCCAATGGTAGATCGGGATCTCTTTGGTTTATACTGGTGATATGGCCATAAATTCGTTTCCAGAATGGTAGTTTGGTCTTGCCCACGTAGAAGCACCCACATTCACACTCCAAAAGATAAACAATACCAATAGAACGACAATTTACATAATGTTTAGGAAAAAGGCGTTGACCATTGGGTAGAGCATTGTGTAAATTGGATTTGGGTAGATATTTGCAATAATTGCAATTGCCACATGGGAAAGTGCCCTTGAGCTGTCTCTGGGATTTGTTGCTACTTTTGTATTCACTGGTGATAAGTTTATCACGGAGGGATGGAGCACGTCGATAAGTAATCAGGGGTTTAGGCGGGACAAAGGGGGAAAGTGTCCTGTCTGTGGAAATGATGTGCCAATGTTTAGAAAGTATTTGAGTAATTTCATTGTATTGTTGGCAGTAGTTTGTTATGATTCTAAGGGGTGGTTGTGTGGAGGGCCCACTAGGTTTAGGGGTGAGTAAGGCAGAGCGTGGTTTGGATTTCGCCTTTTTATATGCGTTTTTTAAGACGCTATTCTTGTAACCGCGTGCGCGAAGTCTGTCCCTCAATACGAAGGCCTCGTGTTCAAAGGAGGTATCCGTAGAGCAGTTTCGTCGGGCACGTAAGTATTGGGCAAAAGGAATAGATTTGAGTAGAGGTTGGGGGTGGAAGCTGGAAGCCGCGAGAATGGTATTGCCAGCAGTCGGTTTACGAAATAGTTGGCTTTGTAATTGGCCTTGTGTGTCCTTGCTAAGGGTAAGGTCAAGGAAAGAGATGGAACTATAGCTGTATGTCATTGTGAATTTAAGATTGAGAGAGTTCGAAGTATTGAGGTATACAAGAAAATGTTGTAAAGTATCAATGGGGCCTTGCCATAGAATCAAAATATCATCTATGTAGCGACGAAAGGACGCTATATGTTTAGTAAAGGTGCTAGCAGCGTCAGTACTGAAAAGGTCTCGTTCCCACTCCCCCAGGTACAGATTGGCGTACGCCGGTGCGCAGCAAGTGCCCATGGCGACGCCCTGTACCTGGAGGTAGTGGGAACCGTTGAAAGAAAAAAAGTTATGAGTTAAAATGAAATGATGTCTGCCGTGGGGGTCAAAGGCTTTGCAAATTTCCCAAGTTTCTCCATCGCTGCCTTCCTCTTTTGTTTGTTGCTGACACCTAATAAAGGTATTTTTGATTTCAAGAAATCCTTGCCTATGTGTTTTACTTTTCAAAAAGGACAGTTTATTTGTGAGTAGGCAGGTACATTTCACAAATCATAAAGTCCAATTAACAAGGGGCACCAACAACAAACAACCTCCTAGTGAATTTAGGCTAAAAATACAAATGATAATAGTGTTGGGATAAGTTGAGACACACAACCCCCCCCCCCCTCCCCCCACCAAAAAAAAAAAACTAATTAAATAAAGGAAATCTGGATTAAAAAAAAAAAAACACTATAAATGACAAATCATAAAAAAAAAATACAAAACATTCTTAAGATCTGACGAATAAAAAACATCTAGCCAAGAAATCATGAAAAAGAATAAAGAAAGAAGTTTGTGAGAAGTCAGTGTGAATATGAGCAGCTAAAAAACTGCATTCTTCTTGCATTGTAAAGAAAAAGAGAATGCGCTGCATTAAACACATTTTAACATTGCAGCGTGACGAATGTGTTGTGTCGATTAGGAACGGTAGTTTTACCTGACCGATCGCTTCCGTCACAGAATTTCTTCTGAGCATGCGTGGCACTTTGTCCGTCGGACTAGGCTACACACGATCGGAATTTGCGTGATCGGACTTTGTTGTCGGAAAATTTGAGAGCAGGAGATCCAACTTTTCCCGTCGGAAAATCCAACGGAAAAAGTCCGATGGAGCCTACACACGGTCGAAATTTCCGACAACATGGTCCGAAAGGACATTTTCCGTCGGAAAATCCGACCGTGTGTATGGGGCATAAGGGAGCAGGAGAGGCCGATTGTAGAGTTGGAAAATCCAGGGGAGGAACATTCACCAGAGTTGAGGAGTTTGTCTGTGAGAGAAGCGAGGATAGCAGCGTGGAGTAAGGCAGGAGGATAAGCACCATCTTGCCCGTGAAAGCAAGCAAGCTTCCCTGTTGCTGAGGGAGCTGTAGTCTGCCCAATTTTTACTATGATGGAGCCATTTGGTTTTGGTTACAAAAGAGGGAGCTATACATTTTCACCTATCATTATTATCTGAGTCCATCTAAGCTGAACAATGTATTTGTTTTGTATACGACCAACCTAATAATACTCCTTTGCTTATCTAGATCACAAACCATTGGGGAAAACCTTACCAATAAGGGCTTGTTACTATTCAGTACTTATTAGTGCCTTGATAAAAAGTTTAAATTTTTTGACCAATCTAATTTTTGACCAATGAGATTACCAGTAAACCTCAGTAGGAAGATGTAACCTGATTTAGATGACTGAATGCAAAAGAACACTATACTATACATAATCATTTACAGTATTGTTTAGATTGGGTACCTTATTGATGTTATTTTTTTTGTATGTAGTATATAATGAATTATTCTAGAAAAAGAGAAAAAGCAATCTAACCTTTTTTGTTCATCAATAAATTCATTTTGATTTAGACTCTTCCACTCTAAAAGATTTTCTATTAATTTGTCACTGAGGATAAATGGGGATATATTTTTTATGCAGTCAGTGTATCGTGATAGAATTTTAAATACTGATGCAGAGTCCAGATTTTTTTTGTAAAGAATAATGTCAAATAAAAACCATAATAAATATTTTTCAGCATTCTCAGAGCATCAGTCAATTTTATCCCCATTACTCAGAATATAAGAACTAGTAATTCAAGTCTTCTATATTTATTGCAGATCTGGATGGCTATTTAAACAAGTTTGCTGAATCAATTTATATTGTGCTTCTACAAGGCATGGAAAATCATTTTAAAAATCAATAACTGTGCAAAGATCCATTTAGCAGACTTTTAATATTTATTTATTTATTGTGATATGTATTATTGTTATGTGAATATTTTGATTTGCTAATAATTAGGAAATAAAGTAAATTTGCACAGTGCCCAATAATGTAAACATATATAGAAAATCAGAAATAAACACGTATAAAAAGTGTATGGAGCCCGCTCTGCACAGCGGGAGATCGCTCCGTCGATCCCCCACTGTGCAGGAAGATGACAGGTCTGTCTCTGCACTCTGTGCAGGGATGGACCTGTCAGAGCGCCACTCTCCCCTATGGAAGATCGGATGATGACAGACCGTAGAGCCCATCGTCACCCGATCCAATCCGCAGACAGATGGAAAAATAGCTTTTTCCTCCATCACACTTTTTCGGATCGGAACGGGTCGGATGTCAGCGGACATGTCACCCTATACCCCAGGGGTCTTCAAACTATGGCCCTCCAGTTGTTCAGGAACTACAATTCCCATCATGCCTAGTCATGTCTGTGAATGTTAGAGTTTTACAATGCCTCATGGGATGTGTAGTTCCGCAACAGCTGGAGGGCCATAGTTTGAGGATCCCTGCTATACCCATTCACATAGGGGGGTGGGGTCTGGGGGCCCCCTTCTTAAAGGAGGGCTTCCAGATTCTGATAAGTCCCCCACCCACATACCCCGACAACCACTGGCTAGGGTTGTCGGGAAGAGGCCCTTGTCCTCATTAACATGGGGACAAGGTGTTGAGGGCATGAGGCCTGGTATGGTTCAGGAGGGGGGTGCTCGCTAGTCCCCTCCCTTTCCTGACCTGCTGGGCGGCATGCTCTGATAAGGGTCAGGTATGGATTTTGGGGGGGACCCCGCACCATTTTGTTTTTAAATTTTGGCACGGGGGTCCCCTCCGAATACATAATAGACCTGAAGGGCCTGGTATGAACCTGGAGGGGGAACCCCCACGCCGTTTTTTTGCAAATTTTTAATTTTTTTTCCTTTCTGCTTTCAGCTGATAGTAGATGACTCATCGGTTGCTAAGGATGCAAGTCTGGCTTCCCGGCCCCTCCTTAGAAACCAGCTATATACAGTGTGTTTTACAGTGCGTTTAACCACTTGCCGACCGCCCCATGTAGATATACGTCGGCAGAATGGCACGTACAGGCAGAACCACGTACCTGTACGTGCCATTCTTTAGGCGGTTGGGGGGTCCGATCGGACCCCCCTCCGCCGGCGGGGACGGTCGGCATCGCTTCAGGAGCGATCCGGGACGAGGGGACGGCCAGTGGTTTCTGGCCACCCCTCGCGATCGCTCCTGGCAATGAGAAACTTCCCCTTCCTGTCTATTGTATAGACAGGAAGGCGGAAGTGATGTCACGCTCGGTGCGCCGGTCTATGTGACCGGAGACGCCGAGCGGCGAACATGTTAAGGTTAGTGCACAACACTACACTGACACCAGTACAGTTAGGCACACAAAACACCCCCCTGTCACCCCCTGATCACCCCCCAGATCACCCCCTCCCCCCCCAGTCACAGTGTCACTAATGGCAGTGATCATTTTTTTACTGATCACTGCATTTAGTGTCAGTGTGACTGTAATACCTGTCAGGGCAGTTAGTTTTAGGTCCTAGGTAGCCCCCTACCCCCCCCTAATAAAGGTTTAACCCCCTGATTGCCCCTAGTTAACCCCTTCACCCCCTTTTGCCAGTGTCACTAAGCGATCGTTTTTCTGATCGCTGCATTGTGTCGCTAGGTAACCATTTTTTTTTATTTTTAACCGCCATGTTTTATATAGGTTCATAAATAGTTTTATAGGTCAGGTACCCCCATATTACAACCTAAATAAAGGTTTTAACCCCCTGATTGCCCCTAGAGTTAACCCTTTCACCAGTAATCACCGTATAACTGTCACTGGTGACGCTGGTTAGCCAGTTAGTTATTTCGTTATTTAGGTCCCCGTCAGGTTTTTATATAGCGTCAGGTACCCCCATATATTACCTAATAAAGTTTTAACCCCCTGATTGCCCCTAGTTAACCCTTTCACCCCCTTTTGCCAGTGTCACTAAGCGATCGTTTTTCTGATCGCTGCATTAGTGTCGCTAGGTAACCAGTTTTTTTTTAGGTTAACCGCCATGTTTATATAGGTTCATAAATAGGTTTATAGGTCAGGTACCCCCATATTACAACCTAAATAAAGGTTTTAAACCCCCTGATTGCCCCTAGAGTTAACCCTTTCACCAGTGATCACCGTATAAAATGTCACTGGTGACGCTGGTTAGCCAGTTAGTTATTTCGTTATTTAGGTCCCCGTCAGGTTTTTATATAGCGTCAGGTACCCCCATATATTACCTAATAAAGGTTTAACCCCCTGATTGCCCCTAGTTAACCCTTTCACCCCCTTTTGCCAGTGTCACTAAGCGATCGTTTTTCTGATCCCTGCATTAGTGTCGCTAGGTAACCAGTTTTTTTTTGTATTACTGTTACGGGTGACGCTGGTTAGTTAGCTTGTTTTTTATACTGTCAGGGCACCCGCCATTTATTACCCAATAACGGTTTAACCCCCTGATCGCCCGGCGGGTGATATCAATTAGGTTTTAGGGTCAAATAAGGTCTGCGTCGCCCCAGGTTAGTGCCAGTACCGCAAAAACACCCACGCGCAAAGCATACACCTCCCTTAGTGGTATAGTATCTGAACAGATCAATATCTGATCTGATCAGATCTATACTAGCGTCCCAGCAGTTTAGGGTTCCAAAAAAACGCATTGTTAGCGGGATCAGCCCAGATACCTGCTAGCACCTGCGTTTTCCCCCTCCGCCCAGCCCAGCCCACCCAAGTGCAGTATCGATCGATCACTGTCACTTACAAAACACTAAGCACACATAACTGCAGTGTTCGCAGAGTCAGGCCTGATCCCTGCGATCGCTAACATTTTTTTTGTGGTAGCGTTTTGATTCAGTCGCTAACAGTCAGGAGCTTTTTTACCTGTGAATCTCAAAAAAATAAAAAAAACAAAAATAGTTGTCGTTTTATTGTTCTCTCTCTCTCTCTATTGTTGCTCTTTTTTTACTCCATTCTATTCTGCAATGTTTTATTATGTTTTATCATGTTTTATCATGCTTGCTTTTCAGGTATGTAATTTTGTTTACTGTGTTTTAGTGTTAAGCATTTTTTTGTTTTCAGGTGCGCCATTCAGTTGCAGCGCGGATTTATTTATCTTGACAGCAACAGCGTTTGCTCCCACGATACATAAAGCCGCGACTCCAACGCTGTAGGAGGTGATTTCACCACCACAGTTAAAAAAAAAGAGCATATATGCCGAAGCATGGGGGCAGCAGGGGGCGGGGAGGAGCGATTGGCTCCTAATGCCACGTACATACGGTCGAAATTCCGACCGTGTGTACACGGCATAACTTTTGCGGGAGGATGCCCCCATGCATCGGCATATATAAATGGTGCATGTATGCCCATCATTAGAAGTGGGTGGATGAAGGGAGGTATTCTAATGGTGGGCATACCCACCAATCAATCTCTTTTTTTCGTTCAGCCAAGAGGCTGCATGAAAAAAAAAAAGATTACAATATATGTCCAGTATGTTGCTGGACTTTGAATGGTTATACCAGAATGATGCCTGCAGGTTTAGGTATCATCTTGGTATCATTCTTTTCAGCCAGTGATCGGCTTTCATGTAAAAGCAATTCTAGCGGGTAATTAGCCTCTAGACTGCTTTTACAAGCAGTAGGAGGGAATGTCCCCCCTCCCGGATATAAACCGCGCCATTGGGAAATTGGGAAAGCATTTTATCACACCAATCTTGGTGTGGTCAGATGCTTTGAGGGCAGAGGAAAGATCTAGGGTCTAATAGACCCCAATTTTTTCAAAAAAAGAGTACCTGTCACTGCCTATTGCTATCATAGGGGATATTTACATTCCCTGAGATAACAATAAAAATCATAACAAAGAAAAAAAATGGAAGGAACAGTTTAAAAATAGAATAAAAAAGCTAAATAAATAAAAAAAAAACTAAAAAAAAAAAAAAAAAAAGCACCCCCTGCCCCCCCTTCTCTTGCGCAAAGGCGTACACAAGCGTTGGTCTGGCGTCATATGTAAACAGCAATTGCAGCATGCATGTGAGGTATCACCGCGAAGGTCAGATCGAGGGCAGTAATTTTAGCAGTAGACCTCCTCCGTGAATCTAATGTGGTATCATGTAAAGGCTTTTAAAGGCTTTTAAAAATGTATGTAGTTTGTCGCCACTGCGTGTTTGTGCGCAATTTTAAAGCATGTCGTGTTTGGTATCCATGTACTCGGCCTAAGATCATATTTTTTATTTCATCAAAAATTTGAGCAATATAGTGTGTTTTAGTGCATTAAAATAAAAAAAAGTGTATTTTTTCCACAAAAAATGCGTTTGAAAAATCGCTGCGCAAATACTGTGTGGAAAAAAAAAATGCAACACCCACCATTTTAATCTGTAGGGCCTTTGCTTTAACAATATATATAGTGTTTGGGGGTTCAACGTAATTTTCTTGCAAAAAAAAAATATGTTTTCATGTAAACAAAAAGTGTCAGAAAGGGCTTTGTCTTCAAGTGGTTAGAAGAGTGGGTGACGTGTGACATAGGCTTCTAAATGTTGTGCATAAAATGCCAGGACAGTTCAAACCCCCCCAAATGACCCCATTTTGGAAAGTAGACACCCCAAGCTATTTGCTGAGAGCAATGTTGAGCCCATTAAATATTTTTTTTTTTTTGTCCCAAGAGATTGAATAATGAAAAAAAAAAAATATATATATTTTTTTTACAAAAAGTTGTCACTAAATGATATATTGCTCAAACATGTCATGGGCATATGTGGAAATACACCCCAAAATACATTCTGTTGCTTCTCCTGAGTACGGGGATACCACATGTGTGGGACTTTTTGGGAGCCTAGCTGCGTACGGAACCCCAAAAACCAAGCACCGCCTTCAGGCTTTCTAAGGGAGTAATTTTTTTATTTCACTTCTCACTGCCAATCACAGTTTCGGAGGCCATGGAATGCCCAGATGGCATAAAACCCCCCAAAATGAACCCATTTTGGAAAGTAGACACCCCAAGCTATTTGCTGAGAGGTATTGTGAGTATTTTGCAGATGTCGCTTTTTGTCACAAAGTTTTGAAAATTGAAAAAAGAAAAAAAAAATTTTTTTTCTTTACTTTCTTCATTTTCAAAAACAAATGAGAGCTGTAAAATACTCACCATGCCTCTCAACAAATAGCTTGGGGTGTCTACTTTCCAAATGGGGTCATTTGGGGGGGTTTTGTGCTATTTTGGCATTTTATGGCCTTCGAAACTGTGATAGGTAGTGAGGAGTGAAATCAAAAATTTGCACCCTTAGAAATCCTGAAGGCGGTGCTTGGGTTTCGGGGCCCCGTACGCGGCTAGGCTCCCAAAAAGTCCCACACATGTGGTATCCCCATACTCAGGAGAAGCAGCAAAATGTATTTTGGGGTGCAATTCCACATATAACTATGGCATGTGTGAGCAATATATCATTTAGTGACAACTTTTTGAAGAAAAAAAAAATTATTTTTTATTTTTGTCTTTATTCAATCACTTGGGACTAAAAAAAAAAATATTCAATGGGCTCAACATGCCTCTCAGCAAATAGCTTGGGGTGTCTACTTTCCAAAATGGGGTCATTTGGGGGGGGGTTTTGTACTTCTCTGCCATTTTAGCACCTCAAGAAATGAAATAGGCAGTCATAAATTAAAAGCGGTGTAAATTCCAGAAAATGTACTCTAGTTTGTAGACGCTATAACTTTTGCGCAAACCAATAAATATACGCTTATTGGCATTTTTTTTACTAAAGACATGTGGCTGAATACATTTTGGCCCAAATGTTTGACTAAAATTGAGTTTATTAGATTTTTTTTATAACAAAAAGTAGAAAATCTCTTTTTTTTTCAAAATTTTCGCTCTTTTTCCGTTTATATCGCAAAAAATAAAAATCACAGAGGCAATCAAATACCATCAAAAGAAAGCTCTATTTGTGGAAGAAAAGGACGCAAATTTCGTTTCGTTACAAAATTGCATGACCGCACAATTACCAGTTAAAGTAGTGCAGTGCGAAATTGAAAAAAAGACCTCTGGTCCTTAAGCTGACAATTGGTCCGGGGCTGAAGTGGTTAAAGAGAAACATTAAAGTAAAATGCATCAAAACTGCATGCAAAAATGCATTAAAGACAGGTTTAAAAACGCAAAATGCACTGAAAAACATTCCTTAAAATGCATTAAGAACAGCCGCATAGATGTGAACCTAGACTCACTGCACATTTCAGGATACCAGCAGCACAAATGATGATAATGACTATGCTTCTGTCCCTGATTTCACAGAAGCTGCCAGCACACACACAGTACAGTTTCATGCACTCTGACCCAGCAACCAGTCTAGGGCAGTGATGGCGAACCTATGGCATGCATGCCACAGCTGGCATGCCGAGCCCTCTCTGTGGGCACGCAGCGCGCCACCAGTATAGGGGAGGGAATCCCCCAGCAAGGCAGTCACTTGCACTGGCATCATGAGTGCAATCATGCAGTGGGGCTGCAGATGTGAATAAAGGGCAGCCCAGTGGAACGGACACAGAGTGTCTGCTGCATGCAGCGCATGATGCCTCTGGATACCAAGGAAGAGAAGAATGACTCCTCCCTTCCTGGACTTGGAGAGAGGCTTCCTGTGCAGGGGCTCGGGCCCTAAAGCATGGCAATTTGGAGGACTTTGGCTGTACATACACAGGTAGAACAGTGCTATGGGGGAAGGGGGTGCAGAGGACACTGCTATGTATGTGGGGGGGGATGTCAAGGGGCCTTCACGTCACCCCCCTGATCCCAGTATTCTGATCCCAGTATACTGAGCACATGCATCCATCTCTGATCCCTGTATTCTGAGCACATGCATCCATCTCTGATCCCAGTATTCTGAGCACATGCATCCATCTCTGATCCATGTATTCTGAGCACATGCATCCATCTCTGATCCCTGTATTTTGAGCACATCCATCTCTGATCCCAGTATTCTGAACACATGCATTCATCTCTGATGCCTGAATTCTGAGTACATGCATCCATCTCTGATCCCTGTATTCTGAACACATCCATCTCTGATCCCTGTATTCTGAGCACATCCATCTCTGATCCCAGTATTCTGAACACATGCATCCATCTCTGATCCCTGTATTCTGAACACATCCATCTTTGATCCCAGTATTCTGAGCACATGCATCTCTGATCCCAGTATTCTGAGTGTAACGCATGCCTGATCCCAGTATTCTGAGCATAACAAACTCCATGAAAAAGCACAAGTTTTTTTCTGGGCAGAATCCTACGTTTTTGGTCCCTTAGGGCTCATTCAGAGGGATGATGAGTCCCATCCTCTGTACAGAGCCGCTGGTAGGTTTAATTCCATGTTGGCACTTTGAAATAAATAAGTTGGTTTGGTGTCGCTGTTTGGGCACTCGGGCTCAAAAAGGTTCGCCATCACTGGTCTAAGGGATGTCTTTTGAGTTTTTTCTAATGTTTAACAACTCGTAACTGAGGAGGAATATAGGGCATAGGATAATTCTGATTAATGCTAACTCCAATGAAAAGGGCACTAACTTTACTGTCCCACAAATTACTCCCCTGAGCCTATGAGATTAAAAGTTATGGCTTTATCAGGGACACCGTGTTACAAATGTACTCTGAAAGTTGTGCTGGCTCTTACATTCTTAAAAGCACTAAACATCACCTAGATCAGCTAACATTTTTTTACCCAACTGGATCCTCAAAGGCAAAGTCTCAAAGGTGCTTCTCTAGTTGCAGTTGTGGGCCCCTCAACTCTGCCACACCCGAGCCCCTGGTGAACATCAACAAAGATCAGGAACAATGCCTTCAACAGTGAAAGCTTTTGAAGCTGGCGGATCTTCTAGGTAAGGTGGTTGGGGCTGTTCCTATAGCACATTCTAGGTCCAACCCAACATGCACCAGTGGCCTAAACCCCCTACTGAGATTTCTGGAGGGAATACAAATATTCATATAATTCAGCCTGGTAGTGAAATCTCATACTTTAACCAGTGGTACCAGTGACACCTACTGGAAACAGTTTCATGCACACTGACCCAGAAACCAGTCTAGTCGATGTCTTTTGAGTTTTTCTAATGTTTAACAACTTGTAACTGAGGAGAAATATAGGGCATGGGATACTCTGATTAATTCTGATTAATGCTAACTCCAATGAAAAGGGCACTAACTTTACTGTCCCACAAATGACTCCCCCGAGCCTCTGAGATTAAAAGGTATGGCCTGATCAGGAACACTGTGTTATAAATTTACTCTAAAAGCAGTGTTGGCTCTTACATCCTTAAAAGCACCAAACATCACCTAGATCAGCAAACATTCTTTTACTCACAAGGCCACCGGATAACTGCCTGGACTTCCTGTTGCCTTAAAGTGAGGTTTTACCTGACTGGATCCTCAAAGGTAAAGTCTCAAAGGTGCTTCTCTAGTTGCAGTTGTGGGCCCCTCAACTCTGCCACACCCGAGCCCCTGGTAAACATCATCAAAGATCAGCAACAATGCCTTCAACAGTGACAGCTTTTGAAGCTGGCGGATCTTCTAGGTAAGGTTTTTAGGGCTGTTCCTATAGCACATTCTAGGTCCCATTCAACATAGACAGCCCAGCAACATAGACAGTCTGCCTGGGGCAAGACAGACTAGCACATGGCCTCTCCAATATTTATACTCTCCCCCAACATGCACCAGTGACCTAAACCCCCTACTGAGATTTCTGGAGGGAATATAAATATTCATATAACTCAGCCTGGTAGTTAAATCTCATACTTTAACCAGTGGTACCAGTGACACCTACTGGCAACAGTGAAAAATCATGAACCCACTGAGCTTATAGAAAAACCAAGTGCAAAAATGATACACATCAAAATTGCTACCACCCAGCCAAAAACGAAATTTTCCTTCCACCTAGCAACCTATCTAGGAGGGTGCTACATAGATATGATGGCAGCACAAAGTAACGTAAGAGATCCATTTTACTGTTTTCATACTGCTCAAAACTACTTGCAACTAAACCAAAGAAAGTATTTAATATATTGTGATAACAAATCACAGCCAGAATGACTTAGCTTCTAGCTAATTCTAACAGAGTTCTGTGCAATCATAACAGAGCTCTCACTGACAGTCACAGACTCACTGACTCTCACAGACTGTACAGCCCAGAGATTATTGTCTTCACATGGTCCATAATTAAATCATTTTTGAGACAGTATAATGCTGATTTTAATCAAGGTTGCATTATATTAAAAAAAGCTTGGCTCAAGGGATGACTTGTTTATTGTATTGTGGGTTTGAAGAAATACACCCTCCCCCACCAATACCCCTATGACAATTTAGAATCTGGACAAATGATCTCTAACTGACAGAACACATGTGTTGCACAGTCAAGTAAAGTGCATATAAGTGCCTAAAATTCATATATAAACAAATCATATATACATGTGATAAACAAATTCATCATGATGAACAATAGTAATTAGTAAAGTTTGTGCTTTCATACAAAAAAACGATATATTAGAAAGTAAAAAATATTTAAAAAAAGTCCCAAATAGGATGGTGATGTTTAGATAATAGTGCTCCACTTGTGCACTTGCTAATTTGCTTGTGCTCCAGGTGACCACCCAACTGTGCTTCACTCATAAGCATAAAGATTAGCCTCTTACCAGATGTTGTGACCTCTTTAGCCTTGTCTTAGGGAGAACACCCCTCACTTTGGGTATACAACATGGCTCCCATCAGGACAAATCATATGGCAGTTTGGCACCTTAATATGGATCTACTGACATCCTATGCAAACATTTTAAACCAACATACTAGTATGGAGCAGGATTCCTATGGAAAAAGGAAGGGGAATACTCATTATCCACAAACAACACTTTTTAATAAAAAGACATATGCTCACAAAGCACAAAACATAAAATTGTCGTACGCCCCGGGCGGGCATGCTGACGTCACCACTACAACCTCCACCGACATACGTCTTGTCATAGTAGATGTCCTCACTGGGGCAGGAGGATTTCCAGAGATCCATATGTAGTGCACTACTCCCTTGGGAGCTGCTGGGTGTGTTCATACTTTACTGTTAACATACCTCCGTTCTTCCACCCCTGCACGATTCACAACAGAAACAGTCAGTAAGAGTGAATAGATAACTTTATTCTCTTGCTTACAGTCTGTTACAATTGCATTAAAGGAAATATGAGCTGCCTCCTCCTTCTGGTTCCTTAGAGTAGTTAAGTCCCTTCCCCTTAGTGATATGACCGATACCCCTCTGAAAATCACCTTGGTATATGGATGCTGAAAGTCCCAGGCCTCACCTGCCTATCTTGCCTCCTGCGATCCTCCCAGGTCAGTTTAGGAAAGTCCAGATGACATCCCAGTCTACTCCATCCTCTTTGCAGCTACTTCCCGCTCCTCTTGGTTAGAACCATCCCAGCCAGGTTTCCTGGTTCTCTTCTCCCAGGGTTTCTTTTGATGACTTGGTGCGGTTGAACCATCCAGCACAGAGGTCTCTGAACCCTCAGGCCTTCAGATTTGGTTCCTGCTCTCCAGCGCTGGGGTCTCTGAACCCCCAGGCCTTCAAGCCTGCTCCTTAGAGTCACATTTTGGCTGTTTCTCTGGACTCTCTTTCTTCCCATCCTCCCCAGGAAACATGTGACCTCAGTTTATATATTAGTCCCGCCCCTGCCAATACAAATTAACTATTGGACCTGGGCTACCTATACAAACTGCCTGTACCCCAGTCCCCACCCCGCCTTCTTTCCAGAACACTTCTTAGAGAAAGCAAGGGAGGTCTTTCAGGGCAAAGTACAGGTGGTCACACCCCCCTCTATTCTATTACTCCTACCAAACCAAATTAACAACCAGGCCTAAACAAAAAGAGTAAGGCACTGGCAATTTACCTAACACCTACTATCACCCACCTAAAGGTGGTGAGCGCTACACATATTAAGGGGCCAAATTGCCATATGATTTGTCCTGATGGGAGCCGTGTTGTATACCCAAAGTAAGGGGTGTTCTCATTAAGGCAAGGCTGAACCCTGAAATGAGGTCACAACATCTGGTAAGAGGCTGATCTTTATGCTTATGAGTGGAGCACAGTTGGGTGGTCACCTGGAGCACAAGAAAATTAGAAAGTACACAAGTGGAGCACTATTATCTATACATCACCATTCTATTTGGGACTTTTTTTTATATATATTTAGTATTTTTCGAATATATTGATTTTTGCATTACAGCACAGACTTTATGAATTGGAACTGTCATTATTACTATTTATCATCATGATGAATTTGTTTATTGCATGTATATATATGATTTGTTAATATATGATTTTTAGGCAGTTGTATGTAATTTAATTGACAGCACAACACATTTGTACTGTCAGTTAGAGATCATTTGTCCAGACTCTAAATTGTCATAGAGGTATTGATGGGGAAGGGTATATTTTTTTAAATCCATAAAAAAGTGTTAAATGAATAAAATGAATAAGTCATCAGCACTATACTCTCTATATACAGTATTAATACTGTACATAAATAAGTAATTTTTTTCTCCATTGGTAAATCAAATGAGAACAATGATGTTCAAGCTTTTCTATATCCATCTGAGCCTATTTTGTGTGATTAAAGTTAGATTGTTTTCAATCTACTATATTGGGCTGTCTCACAGATGATTTAAATATGAACCATGTGAAGACAACAAGCTCAGGGCTGTACTTGTCAGTGAGAGCTCTGTTATGATTGCACAGCACTCTGTTAGAATTAGCTTGCAGCTAAACCATTCTGGCTGTGATTTGTTATCACACTATATGCTTTGGTTTTATTGCATGTAGTTTCTAGCAGTATGAAAACAGTAATATGGACCTCTTTACTTTGTGCTGCCATCATATCTATGTAGCACCCTCCTAGATAGGTTGCCAGATGGGACTTTTTTTTTAAATATTTTGTATCTTTATAATATATTGTTTTTTTGCATGACAACACAGACTTTATGAATTGGAATTATCATTATTACTATTTATCATCATGATGAATTTGTTTATCACATGTATATACATCCACTGGCCACTTTATTAGGTACACCTTGCTAGCCTTCAGAACTGCCTTAATTCTTTGTGGCATAGATTCAACAAGGTGTTGGAAACATTCCTCAGAGATGTTGGTCCATATTGACATGATAGCATTATGCAGTTGCTGCAGATTTGTCGGCTGCACATCCATGATGAGAATCTCCTGTTCTACCACATCCCAAAGGTGCATTATTGGATTGAGATCCGTTAACTGTGGAGGCCATTGGAGTACAGTGAACTCATTGTCAGGTGCATAATCTTGCTGGAAGGAGCCATCAGGTGGGTACACTGTAGTCATAAAAGGATGGATATGGTCAGCAACAATACTCAGTAGTAGGGGCCCAAAGTGTGCCAATAAAATGTCCCCCACACCATTACACCACCACCACCAGCCTGTACCCTTGATACAAAGCAGGATGGATCCATGCTTTCATGTTGTGTACGCCAAATTCTGACTGTTTCAGCTGAAATCGAGACTCATCAGACCAGGCACTGTTTTTTCATTTTTCTATTGTCCAATTTTGGAGAACCTGTGTGAATTGTAGACTCAGTTTCATTTTCTGAACTGAAAGGAGTAACACCCAGTATGGTCTTCTGATGCTGTAGCCCATATGCTTCAAGGTTTGATGTGTTGTGCGTTCAGAGATGGTATTACCATGTAGGTAATTAAGTAACTCTGGACAGCCGCACTCCAAACTAATTCGGTGCCTTTATTCAAAAAAACAGGAACACTGCAAATTACATCACAGCAAAAAGCAACAACAGCTGACGCATTTCACACTACGAGGAGTGCTTATTCATAGCTATGAATAAGCACTCCTCGTAGTGTGAAACGCGTCAGTGCCACATTCCTGTTTTTTTGAATAAAGGCACCAAATTTGTTTGTACGGCCGTCCAGAGTTACTTAATTAATTATATTGTCTGCATGCCGTGGTCCACACCCAGATCTCCTTTCCTGGAGGAGCCATCCTTTGTTTTCTGGATCTGCCTAGAGCGGTGGTGTCTCTCTCACCTGAATTTATGGTATTTCCATGGTTATAACAAGTGGTTATTTGATTTACTGTTGCCTTTCTATCATCTTAAACCAGTCTGCCCATTCTCCTCTGACCTCTGACATCAACAAGGCATTTTTGTGCACACAATTTCCGCTCACTGGATATTTTCTCTTTTCGGACCATTCTCTGTAAATCATAGCGATGGCTGTGTGAAAAACCCAGTAGATCAGAAGTTTTTGAAATACTCAGGCTATCTTGCACTAACAACCATGCCACATTCAAAGTCACCTAAATCCCCTTTCTTCCCCATTCTAATGCTAGGTTTGAACTTCAGCAAGTCACCTTCACCATGTCTAGATGCCTAAATGCATTAAGTTGTTGCCATGTGATTGGCTGATTAGCAATTTGTGTTACCAAGCAATTGAACAGGTGCACCTAATAAAGTGGCCCGTGAGTGTATATGATTTGTTAATATATGATTGTTAGGCACTTATATACACTTTAATTGACAGCGCAACATTTTAATTTGTATTGGAATATGCAAAACAGTGAGTGCAGCTGTCGGAATTATTGAGCAATGTTACAACTTGTGGGCTATGTGAGGTTTTAGTTGATTTTTCCACTTTTCTTCCCTGTACAGCAACATTGCACATGTAGATGGAATGGAGGCGGTAGAGTAATATCTTAATGAGGCTGAAGGTATCCCCGATAAACAGAAACAATTTATTTTAAAACTTCTGGATTTTACAATGACCCACAACTAGTACTTGCTTCAATGGCATAGTGATGAGGAATAATTGTATTGGAATTTTGAATTATAATAATCTCAATATAAGTTTAACACATTCCTATAGTCAAAAGGAGACTAGCTTTTTGGACCTGACACTGGTCAATAATGGTACCAGGGTCACCAGGTCCTTTTTTTAAATGACTGACAAAAGTAGTTTTATTCCCACTGACAGTTGCAATCATCCTCTCAAAAACATTCCCAAGGGCCAGTTTGTTAGACAGTTTGGAGGATTATTATTTACAATCTGCAATTCTAAAAGACAGATTTCTTTAAAAGGGCTATAAGGCCTCCACTTTAGACAACACTGTTCAACAAGTAGCTGGGATGGACATGGAGTCCCTGTTACAAGTTCAAAGTAAGAATATGCCCTCTTAAATGATATGTCCATTTATCACTGGTTTCTCTATACAACATTAACAAATTAGGAACATTTTTAAAAAGCATTGGGGGAATCCAAAAAAGTTACCCAGTTTTAGTTAACTTGCTACCTGAGACAGTTGGAAATTTTTATGTGATTTGAAAACTTAAATACTACACAATGGGGCTGATTTACGAAAGCCGTGCACCAGCAGTAGAGGTGCACGGTGAGGTACAATGCACATTAAACAAACTAATGCACTCAACATAGGTGTCTGCCTTTGGGGCATGTTGGGCTCCTCACAATACCAACCACAAAGCACCTTGTACCCACTAGTTTAAAGGGGCTTTCCACATTCCGTTAAGCCCCCTGTTTGCAGCCCTCCACAACCCCAGCCTAGGGTTGTGTGGAAGAGGCCCTTGTCCCCCTGAATATAGAAACAAGGTGGTTGACTTTTAGGGTGCCCGAGCCCCTCCTACCCCCAAGCATCCATCCCCTTTCATGAGCTGACTTGCTGTGTGTTTGACTAGGGGTTTGTTATTGTTTGGGAGAAGTACAATATTTTTTTGTTTGGGGTAGGATTTTTCACGTGGGGGTTCTCATTTTAAGTCTTAACAGACCCAAATAACCTTGTAAGTATTGGGGGGAGGCTATTTTTTATTAATTTTTTGGTTTTAAAATCTTTCAGCTGCAATGTAGATTTGTAACTTTTCTCTAAAGCCGTACATCTTTGCAGCAACATTTTGGATACAATCTACAGATGCACCACTTCTTTACAGGCAGAGTAAGAGTAAGCCCCCCACCCCCCCAAGTTACTATCTTTTAAGCAATTTTGCATTTTTAAAGGCACTTGTTTTGTTTTTGTGGTTGTCCAAATTGGTGACATTGATATATGTCCCTCAGGGTGGGACCTGGGCCCCCACACCCAGTTTTAGGCCAATAACTAGAGATAAGCCAGCGAAGTGGGGACTAGCAAAATTAAAAAGTCAGTTCCCATAGACTGCAATGGTATTTGTTGTATAACTTTTGCCCATGTTAGGCTCTTTGTTTGCCCCCCTGGACCAGGGGGTGTTTGTCCCATCTGTAATTTTGTAGCATGCTGGATGATGTGCTTAATTTTGGACAGGGGTGGCTTATTTTGTGCTAGCTGCATTTAGGTTGGTCTGGGCATGCTCAGGGACTTTGATTTTTTCCTGTGCATTTGGTGTGTGAAATGCATTTGGTTTGGTCTGGGCATGCTCAGAGAGTGATTTTTTTTGGGTTAGTAATTTAAGGACATCCTTAACAGGTGTACCCACTGTAACCCGGGGGACAGGTAGCAGGTACAAAGCTCCCTGGGAGGAGCTGTTATTTAGGCACAGATACCAAATCCACTTAAGGTAGTGAAAACAGTGCTGGGTTTATTTGTTTTAAATACAAGTCCATACACAGGTGCTGCACAGTCTTCCAGAAAACATATCAGAACAGAAATAACAAAACAAAAGTCCTAGCCGTGTCTCGGCTCTATCTATACCATACACAGGCCCTCACTACCAGGCTGAGCAAGCCTACCGCTTGTCAGTTTCTGTATAGAGTTTTAAAAGCGTTTTACCAACCTTTAGCTCATCACAAATCATCAAATGTCTGTGTGTCCCAGGCAGAGAGCAAAGGCTGTCTGCTCAGGTGAGCTTAAATTAGCCTGGGGAAGAGGACTAAGATCCGAACTGGATCATGTGTCAGAGACCTCTGAATGTGTATGAGAGGAGCCTGGGAGACGTATAAATCCCAAACAAGACTTCTCCTGGCTCTCTCTTTGCGAGGCTCTGCTACACCACTTTGAAGTTCAGTCTCTACATTGGGTGAACTTGCATTTTTGTGTGTTTCATGGACTGTGTGTGTGTTTTCAATTGCCTCATTAGCACGCAAATCTATGTTATATAAAGCTTGCAGATAGCATTCTTTACCTTGACCTGAAAAGCGGCAAAATTGTGTGTGTGTGTGTGTGTGTGTGTGTGTGTGTGTGTGTGTGTGTGTGTGTGTGTGTGTGTGTGTGTGTGTGTGGCCGGAGAATACATTTGGGTGTTTTTATAGAGTTTGTAACACATGTATTTTCTTTTTTTTTAATGTCTTTGCAAAACAGATGTGTTTAAGAGCACGTTTTTTTTTTACTTTGGTTTATTGTATTTTTTGGGGATGGGGGGTATTTTCCCCTGAAATATTTTGGATGTTGTCATTATGTGTCATTTGTAGGCTGTTTCACTTGTATGCAATTGTCTGTGCTGCATTCTTTTACAAAATCTTCCTCAAGATGTTGTGACTAATTAATGTTTAAATCCTTAACTGATGTCCGTTTGTGGGCGCAGTCCTTTTAACGCCTGTTAATTTCCTCTGCAAAATGGTCAGACCTCAAAACCATATTCTGTTAGTGTCTCAAATTAACATACATGTTTTTTTTTTTGCTTTCTTTGCTCTTTTCCAAGTCCTGTTTTGTTGATCAATAAAGTTTGGAGCAAATTTTTATGTTTTATGTGTTTTGTTAATTTTCATGCAACAGATTTCCCAGCTGCAGCTTAACTAGGCTGATTGGCATTGCAAAACAAAAAAAGTGTGATTTGTCTAAAAGTTACTTTCCTGGTGCCTTCATGGTAGCACATGCATGGATTGTGCGTATATAGCTCAAGACAATTCTATTCTAATTGTGGGCATATCCCGCGGGATTATCCTCTGGACTGAAGTCCAAAGGAAAATTAGAGCGGTATGTATTTAATTTTCCATTTTAGAGCACTTGTTCGCAGCCTCAGTCCTCAAGTACCTCGACAGGATATGTTTTGAGAATTTATCTTAGCTAAAATAGCTGTCCAAAATACCAAGCCATTGACTGTGATTTAAAGCACCTGGGCAAGATGAAGGAAAACCTGCAAAACATGGCCTGTTGGGGTTACTTGAGGACAGGGTTGAGAAGCACTGAGCTAAAATCGAGCTCAAGACAATTCTATTCTAATTGTGGGCATTTGAGGGAAACCGAGTGAGTGTTAGAACCCCTGCTTGTTTTTTTTTTAGGTTGAGCTTTGTGTCCCTTTTCTTAAAATTGGCTTCACTTCCTGTCACATAGCCAAACAGAAAGTGAGAGTAA
Source organism: Lithobates sylvaticus (assembly GCA_028564925.1). Taxonomy (NCBI): domain Eukaryota; kingdom Metazoa; phylum Chordata; class Amphibia; order Anura; family Ranidae; genus Lithobates; species Lithobates sylvaticus. The sequence goes on along the minus strand of CM053034.1, from coordinate 111,802,092 downwards.
AACCCTATCAATGTCTTTCCTTGGGGACACCCAGGTCAATCTAACTATCTGTCCCCATTAGGCAAATTGCACTCTAGCACTTTGTTGTGTACACCCCACATTATTGGGTCTTTTGGGGTTTATTAAAGGCAAATCCACTCTGCAACACAAGTGTATACTTGTTCTAAATCTGAGAGGAAGCACTGGTGATTTTATCATCCAATCATGTAGAAGCAAAGATGCTGTTTTTTTTATTTTCCTTGTATGTCTCCCTCGGATCTCCAGCATCTACACCAAGTGCACATGTAGTGCAAAGTGGATTTGTCTTTAGTAAATAAACCACAAAGTCCAAGATACCTAATAATTTGGGGTGTAACAGCAAAAGGCTATAGTGCAATTTACCTAATGGGGAAACTATGTAGATTGACCTGTGTGTCCCCAAGGAAAGACATTGGTAGGGTTTCCTGGTTGGCTATGACAGAAAGTGAATACATTTGAAAGAGAAAGTGGCAAAATTTCGAAGGTGTCTTCACCTTATCTTGGTTGCAGACATCCCCAAAAACTGACAAGACTTCCAATCCCTCTGCACTCTATTCCCAAGCAAAAATAAGGAAGGATTTCATTTAGTTTAACTTTGTAAAGACACATTCCTAAGTTCAACTGTGATTCATGCCGATGGCCCATGTAGACCTTGTTTAATATAAAACACCAGCTGCCTTTCACTAGAAACATTTGTTAGTCCAGTCCTGGTAATCTGCATCTGCTTTACTATTAATTCCCTTAAAAATTGGGTTCCTGCATCTAGATGCCTGACTGCTGTGTTTGTGAGATGCACAAATACTGTGTGTGCGGAGGTATGTACCAGTGGCGCATATCTGGTTCCTGGAAGCGGTGGCCAGCACACAGGAATGACATCACGCCCCTACAGGAAGTTGCTTGTACTGCTGCTAATTTGTTCTCACCACCATGCCCTGTTCACTGTTCTCTGAGGAAGAGATGATCCTTATTTGCAAATTAAGATTTTTTATATTTTTTTTTTTAACATGGGGTCTATTTAGACAGGACCCGATTTACCTACCAGCATGTTTTTAGAGTGTGGGAGTACCTGGAGGAAACCCACGCAGGCACAGGGAGAACATGTAAACTCCAGGCAAAGGGTGTCACGGGCGGGATTCTAACAAACTACCCTTTTTGCTGCTTGGTGAAAGTGATAACCACTACACCACTGTGCTTCCAAAATATATATCTATAGATGTAGGTTCTTGTGTCCACCAGCAGAGAGAGAAGTTGGGTAGATGCCGCACTCCCAATTCTGGAGGCATAATAATGGTCTAGCACAGGGGTCTTCAAACTACAGCCCTCCAAATGTTCAGGAACTACAATTCCCATCATGCCTAGTCAGGTCTGTGAATGTCAGAGTTTTAAAATGCCTCATGGGATGTGTAGTTCCACAACAGCTGGAGAGCTGTCGTTTGAATATTCATGATCACTCTAGCATGTCTTGAAAATAGGTAGTTTCTCATGTGCCTTGTATAATGCCCAAGAAATATTGTTAGGAAAATACAAGTGAGTCATGGCACATCTACATTCCAAATTTGACACTTAAAATGGTCATGCACTATGCAATATGATTGGCCAATCTCTGTACGACTCGATATTTTGGCAAAATAGGTAATAGGAAGATGCATTTGAACAATTAATTTAAATTATAGGAAATTAAACAGGCTCTTACACTAAATCAAATTTTCAATCTAACTGATTGCAGTGTATGGTCACCTTTTAAGATCAAGATCAGAAAATATTAATTTATTGGGTTTAGAAACACTTCTCTGTTCTTTGTAATGTATTGAAAGATTTGGGTAAATATAGAAAAAAAACACATTTCAAAAATATATTACAAGTAATAGGAATGAGATTAGCATCAAAAGGGTTAATTAACTGAGAATACCTACTTATTGCCTAACAAGACACATCCAATGAGATGAAATTAACCAATTGTATTGGGTGTGCCCTATTATCAATGAGAAAACTGCAGTTACCCTAGCACCAGTTGCAGTTTACATATTTATTATCATCGTTTGGTGCTTCAAAGTGCGCCAGTTCGAACGTTCGGTTCTTAGTAAATCAGCCCATATTTGCTGCAATCTTGGCTTTTCTTTATTAGGATGGATACCAGGTGGCTCTGTGTATTGGAATGACACCATTGATCTCCTGAAAGGGTGGATTACACAAATAGGCTAATTATCACTAGCCCTCTGGTGAGGGCATTGTGGTGGAATATTCGCACCATTTGATATATGGATGGATTTGCACCATTTTCTTCTTGTTTCATTTCACTATGCACTTTATTAATAACAGTATGAACATGTGAGGTATTTTTGGAAAGTGGACTATTTGTATGGACATTGACTTTTGGATGATTTACTGAGCACCTTCATTTGAGCACTTTATTGTACTGATTTATTTGTGTCATTCTAATGTGATATTAGGTGAATGTATTTTGTGTAAATTTGCACTATTAATTGGATTACACACTATAATAGTTTGAGTAGGGAGGTCACCTATTGAGTGCTATCTGCCTTCCTTTTATCATTCATTGTTGTTTTCATTTTGTTTCACATTTGCTTTTTTCACTGGCAATTTGAGCGCCCGCTAGTTTTTTCTTTTCATTTTAAAGTAAAAGTTTACCCTTGCAAGAAAAAAATGTGCATTTATTTTTTTTTTCTAAAGACCCATTGCTGATTGCTGGTGCCATCTCAGGCTCCTGCAGACTCTCAGTATAGCCGTTTGCTAGTACCTTATATGTGCAGGCAGTTACCTGAGAGCAGGAAGAATCAATGAACTACTAGAGAGCTCACCAGTGCCTTGAAAAAATATTCATACCCCTTGAAATTTTCCACATTTTCCCATGTTACAACCAAAAATGTAAATGCATTCTATTGGGATTTTATGTGATAGACTAACACAAAGTAGCACATAATTGTGAAGTGGAAGGGAAATGATAAATGGTTTTCCAAATTTTTTACAAATAAATATTTGAAAAGTGTGGCGTGCATTTGTATTCAGCCCCCTTTACTCTGCTACCCCTAACTAAAATCTAGTGGAACCAATTGCCTTCAAAAGTCACCAAACTAGTAAATAGAGTTCACCTGTGTGTAATTGAAATACAGGACAATCTTATGCTGCGTACACACGACCGGACTTTCCAGCAGATTAGGTCCGACGGTCTTCCCGACAGACTTTCGGCGGAGTTCTGACGGACTTTCCGAACGAGTGCACTTGCGCACACACTAACAGACTTTCTGGCAGAGTAGGTCTGACGGACTTCCCGACGGACTTTCAACAGAGTTACGATGGACTACCGAATGGACGGACTTGCCCACACACGGACTAAAGTCCGTTCATTTTGAACGTGACTCCAGGTACGACGGGACTAGAAAAGGAAGTCAATCTTGCCGCTTTTATCGGTGAGATTTACACCTTGCGAGCCCCGTCATGGGAGCCGACGCCTGGTATGGATTTTAAGGGGAAGCCCCTACGCCAAAAAAACGCCCGGCCGGTCAGGAAAGGTGGTGGGGACGAGCGAGTGCCCCCCCTTCTGAACCATACCAGGCCGCATGCCCTCAACATGGGGGGTGTGTGCTTTGGGGAAGGGGGTGCCCTGCGCCCCCCCCCCACCCCAAAGCACCTTGTCCCCATGTTGATGAGGACAAGGGCCTCTTCCCGACAACCCTGGCTGTTGGTTGTCAGGGTCTGCGGGCGGGGGGCTTATCAAAATCCGGGAGCCCCTTTTAATAATTTTCCGTTCATGGAATAACGAACAATTTGGGGTGTTCGCGGCAAATTCGAAAGCCACGACACACCCTTTAAAAGTCTATGGGAGAACTCAAAAGTGATCATTTTAAAGGCTTATATGCATGGTATTGTCATGAAAAGTGTTTGGGGACCTGGGTCCTGCCCCAGGGGACACGTATCAATGCAAAATAAAGTTTTAAAAAATGCTGTTTTTTCGGGAGCAGTGATTTTAATAATGCTTAAATGAAACAATAAAAGTGAAATATTCCTTTAAATTTCATACCTGGGGGGGTGTCTATAGTATGCCTGTAAAGTGGTGCATGTTTCCCGTGTTTAGAACAATCCGAGAGCAAAATTAAATTTCTAAAGGAAAAAAAAAATCATTTAAAAGTACTCGCGGCTAAAATGAATTGTCGGTCCCGACAATACACATAAAAGTTCATTGATAAAAACTGCATGGGATTCACCCACAGTCCATTATCAGGCCCTTTGGGTCTGGTATGAAAATTAACGGGAACCGCGAACCAAAATGTTCAAAAAAATACCATGCCCTTCAGGTCTGGTATGGATATTAAGGGGAACCCTGCGCCAAAATAAAAAAAAATGGCTTGGGGGTCCCCCCAAAAATCCATACCAGACCCTTATCCAAGCACACAATCTGGCAGGCCACAGGAAAAGAGGTTGGATGAGAAAGCGCCCCCCCTCCTGAACCGTACCAGGCCACATGCCCTCAACATGGGGAGCATGTCCCCATGTTGATGGGGACAAGGGCCTCATCCCCACAACCCTTGCCTGGTGGTTGTGGGGGTCTGCGGGCGGGGGGCTTATCGGAATCTGGAAGCCCCATTTAACAAGGGGACCCCCAGATCCGCCCCCCCTGTGAATTGGTAAGATAGCAACTGAGAAGAGCCATGAAGTCGATGTGGATTGTTAACCTGCTCCATCTGATCGGACATACCAAGGGAGAGGAGACTGGACCGATCATCAGCGTGATTGTTGACAAGAATCTGGTCTACTGCCTAGAGGGGGAATTGCCTGTGGCAATTGTAGGGACTGTGGGGAACCAAGTAAATTGGTGGAGTCCCATTGATAATCATCTAGTCTGGGTTAATGGCATTGCTGGGAAATTCACTGACTATCGGGATAGAGTCATGAGTTTTCAGAACGAATCCTTGTTGATTCAATAGACACGGTTAAGTGATGCTGGAGAGTGGAAATATTCCTTTGTTATCTCCATCCCCTTGCCCAGCAATACGCATGCATCCACTCTTCAGTACATCCCAGGAAAAGTCACCTTACATGTGTCCCCAAAGACTAACACCATTTATTTAAAAATCTATACCAGACTCCTACCTGGGTATACAGCCTGCAGGCCAGAACAAACGGGACGAGTCATACCAGGCAACATTCCCTTAACATGGGGGGAATTGCCCTGGAGCAGGGAGTCACCCCAAAGCACCTTGTCCACATGTTGATGGGGACAAGGGCCTCTTCCCCACAACCCTGGCCCGGTGGGAGTGGGGAGGGAGACTTATCGGAATCTGTTAACCCCATTAACAAGGGGGCCTCCAGATTCTGCCCCTCCCCACGTGAATGAGTAGGGGTACATAGTACCCCTACTCATTTACCAAAAAAAGTCAAAGTTATCAAAAACTACTGTTGTGTTTTTATTAAGTCCTTTATTTAAAAAAAAAAATGACGAACTGAACGAAAAAAAAATGCCACCCGCCGAACAAGACTGTTCCTGTCCAAGGACAAATGACAGGTAAATATAGTGTGGGTCCCTCCCCAGATCAGTGTTGCAGTAGGAACAAGCTTCCCACCCCCCGACGCGTTTCGACACTAAGGGTATTCAACAGGGGCATGCTCCTGTTGAAGACCCTTAAGCCCCATACACACGGTCGGACTTTTTCATGGATTCTGTCCGATCGGACAAGGTTGTTGAAAAATCAGACCGTGTGTATGCACCATCGGACAGTTTGTCCGACGGACAAAGTCTTATCTCCTGCTGGAAAGATTTGCCGTCAACCCGGTCCGATCACACCAAACCCGATCGTGTGTACGGTTGTCCGACCGGACAAAGTGCTACGCATGCTCAGATCACATTACAAGACCAAAGCTATTGGCTACTAGCCTCTACGTAGTCCCGTCGTAGGCAACAAACGTCACCACGTTCAAAATGATCGGATTTTCCGACAACTTTGTCCGACCGTGTGTACGCAAAACCAACATCAGACAAAGTATGACGGACATGGTCCGACGGACCTGGTCCGCGGATTGTCCGACCGTGTGTATGGGGCTTTAGTGTCGAAACGCGCCGGGCCAGAATTCCTGTACACCACATTGCTTTTATCCAATTTATTTTTACCTTGTGATCACTTTTTATGTCATTCATATTTTATGACTTTCTCAATAAACCTGTTGGTTTGTCTTTTGACCTGCACAATCCGGAGCCCCTCTTTCTTTTTGTTTTCCCATATCTTTATGATGAATGCTCTATAAACCGTATCCTGGATACATCCAAACCCTGAGTGTTTGCCCCTCTGGAGTCTGGAGACAGACAAGCGAGCATCTTATACCAGGAGTACCTGCCCCTTTGGAGTCCAGAGACGGAAAAAGTGAGGACCCTTCACCAGAATTTATCCAATTCACAGCACCTGATTGGGACCAATCGGGATTCCAAGCCTGATAGACCCACTGTCGTATGACATGTGTGTCCAACCTTTTTGGTAAGAGTACCCATCTTCTTTCCATTACTTCAGACAAGCATTACTTTCATTGTTCCTGTTGGCCCACACAGTCTCCACTCCTCTTGCAGGAAGACCTCCACCTACACATCTCCTTTGTGAAAAAGACAAGAAAAAAAGGCCCCTCTGGGTGCAGACTGTAAAACAACTTTAATCATGTGCAATACACAGTTATAGCATCACTCACATTTAGCTGGTGAATGTCAGGCATATAGAGTTGTCCCATGCAATGCAGATTATCATTGTGATGTCAGTCCCTGGGGATGGATGTATGCTGTGTTTTCTCGTCCCCCGCAATGGCAGATGATCACCCAGCCAACAGTGATGTGTGGGCAGTCAAAACGAGGCTTGGGACACAAACAAAGATCCAGGCGCAGAGATGATGATGTCACAAACATGCGACGCGTTTCCTGAGCCGGCTGGCCGTGAATAGCGTGACGGCCACGCTCCTTTGTCAAGCTTGACAAAGCTTGACTCCAGCTGTCGGCTGGATGATCATCTGCCATTGCGGGGGGCGAGAAACCACAGCATACATCCAATGTCAGTCCCTACATCCATCCCCAGGGACTGACATCACAATGATAACCTGCATTGCATGGGACACCTCTATATGCCTGACATTCACCAGCTAAATGTGAGTGCTGCTACAACTGTGTATTGCACATGATTAAAGTTGTTTTACAGTCCAGAGGCAACTCTTTTTCTTGTCTTTTTCTTTTAGTGCTTTGGGAACAAGGTTTTTGTTTCCACCGGACGGCTGTCATGATTTGTGGACTTTTATTGCCCCCCCCCTTCCATTCCCCTGTCCTTTTATCCTGCTCTTTTTACCCCCCTCCCCCATCTTGGTTTTAAAATACTGCCATTTGTGCATATATATAAGAGCAGATGTATGGCTTATTTTAGCATGATGTCTCCTTGTATTCAGCACTGTGTATTGTGTTTTCTCAATGAAAATTTATTTGGATTATTGATTTGAGTTCTTGCGCCAACTACTTGTATTACATCTCCTTTGTGTACTATATGTGGACTGCTTACTGGGATAAATGCTTTATTCTTTTTAGTACAGCACTTATATACCAGCCTATTTTGGACTTCACATTTGCACAATTTATATTTTTATTGTCATTTATTGTTTCACTCACTCATGCCTTATCATCATTAGCACCTTGTATGATCAGCCATCATTGGTATTTTGTATGTTCAGCCACATCTTTACACACAAAATTATTGCTTATATCAGTGCTACACTATGTAGGAGGACATACTGGTATGGCCACCTGCATCTGCGTTGCTCCCGTCTGACTGTATATATGCACTGACCAGACAGCAGATGGTTATATGTCCAAACCTTAATTACCAAGTGAGATAAGTGTAGATGTGGAGGCATATAAAGTAGTCATATCTCGTGTTATATCAACATTGGGTAACAGCCCTTTTCTGTCCTTCCTGTATGAGGTATATGACTATAGTCAAATATAACATAAGTCAAGGCGACATGCAAACACAGTGCAAGAAGTTTATTTTTGTTAAGTGATAGAGCAAACAGGATTACATTCATATGAAATAAGAACCCCACATCTATGTATTCATATACAGTAATAGCCTCACATACTGTAAGCCACACCTTATGGAGAATATTGCTCTGGATTACAACTTGTTTTAAATTTGACCAACGTACAAGGTTTTCAGAAGGGATCGCAAAACTGAATATCAATTTTTTGTAATGGGAATGAATATTTACATATGTTGGTCTTCTAAACGATTCTATACATTGTTAAATGTTGAAATGCATAATATATAATTAATGTTTTGAATAATATACCATGTTTTGAACTCATTTAGTGGGCTGCCATGAATAAATCACCAATAGGTTTATTATCACCACTTTCCTTCACAGTCTAAAAAGCTATTTAATGTTATCTAATTGAGTTACTCTGTCTGCCCATGATTCTGAATTACTAAGACCTTAGAAATAAAAGAATAAACAGTTGTAAATGCTACAATACTTGGAATTTATTTGTGTTTTTCCTTGTGGTTTTATAGAAAGCGCCTTTGGAGATCTTCACTGTCTAAGCTGAAGTAAATCCTTTTTAAACAGAAAACAATAAGCTGGTTTTAATGCAGACTGTGACTAGAATATTAATGAGGAAAATTCATTTGGGAATATTTTATATCTACATGCTGCAATAGTTAAGAATCTTTTAACACATTCTTTATGTTAACTTGCTTCTCAAGATTTGCTTAACCCATTCAGTATTAAATGAAAAAAAAATATGAAGTAAAACAATAAAATATTAGGGATACAAGGCAGATGTTGATAAAAATCAAGTACAGTGCTAGAAGCTGAATATTATCAAGTAGAAATGTTCCACAACTACAAAATCTATGCTATTTAAAAAAAAAAATAATTGTGCAGGTTAAATTTTACTTTTAAAACTGCTAATAAAATACATTTTACTGAGCATAATCAGTTGGGCTAGGTGTTGGGTATTTGACTATGGTCTATACATCACTTTAGATGGACTGCTAGCTCAGCATTTTGTGTACACATCGATAAAACAATGGGTCAGAACAAATGTGAAAAGTATTTAAAATAATGTAAATACAGGGTATTGAGTGTCCAACAAGTCATTGTCCATCTTTGGAATTACCTAATTCATTTATTATGTAAGTATCTATATACTGTATATGGTGGCAGCTGAAAACATTTTTTTAAAGAACCATTTTTCTAGTGTTTTCAAATTATCCTTCACTTTTTCTCCTTTTTGTGTAGCAAGAACGCCTGGAGAGTCCGCTGGAAATAAATTGCCCCCCCCTACTTGTCAGAAGCTGCTTGTTTGGTTTTCGGTCCCAGAAGCACACCCATAAATTTAGGCTCAGTCTGAGGGTGTCTTTTGAAGATTTATTGCAGGTCTTGAACAAATGCAGGGAGGAGGGATGAGGGTTGCAGGATACTCAAGGCACAAAATCTTGGGGGATAGTTTTCTGAAAAATCCTTGTTCCAGCACTACTGGACCCTATAATAGCACAAAATAATGTTGAAGAAAGAGAGGGGACAGCCATCAAAACTGAGACCCTATGAGAGCAGTAACTTTGCTTTGCAGCAACTTCTGACATCTCACCCTCAAGAAGTACTTCCATACCTGAAGCTGCAGGTGAAAGGCACCCACCTCTCAAGTCAAACTTCCACAGGCAAGTCTTCTTTAAGCCCTAAGCCCATAGCACATGCTGAGGCCTAGTATCAGTAGTTGTCTGGAACACACACAGGCCCCCTCCCAGAGGAGAAACCCCAGGGGAAGAGAGCTCTACTTAGATCCTCCCAAATACTTATCTTCTCCCCAGGCCCCAGCTACACCTTCTGGACCAACCACCCAGGGATTGGCAGATAACTATTCATATTGTAGTGATTGATCTTCCCACTATATTTCTGGAATACCCTCCCAGAAGCAGACAGAGGCCACCAGTCACCAGGTTTAGGGAAACCCTGATCAGCCCTAAAAAATGTATTGCAGCTCAGCTGGCTACAGCAGAGCTATATACTACATTTATCCAGAGCAGGGAAGGGGTGCTGTATCTACATGCAATACTAAACTCTGTATTAAAGAACTGGAGTTATGGAGCTACAATAAGAGACACTGGCTAACTCAAGGAGTAGGGCATGTGCAAATTGCAAATAGAAAAAAACAAACTAATGTGACTGTTCATGCCCATAGGCCCCCAGTTATCAGTAAAAGACTTCATAAACTCTGAACTGTGGTTAGGTGGCTTAGAAGGACCTATCATGGGGATTTTCTTATTTGCCAGCTGCCTCCCTATAAAATTCATGGTTCAAAGATAATTAAAGAAAGACAACATAATGCAGGGAAAGCTAGGTGCTATTGTCTGATGCTGATTGCTGGAAACAGCTAATTATATTTACACATAAACACACTAAAAGATACCAATTATTCCCAGGGAAAGTTAGATGATGCTGGTTATTGCTGAAAATCTTGGAAAACCTGTTGCACAATCAATGCCAGCATTCATATAAATAACTATGACACTCTTTATGAGTTTCAGAGGCTAGGTTTTGCAAACTCCTACATCAGCATTGGGAGGCTTTACATACACTCAGGGCTGCTACAGCAACTGGGAATGCATGTACATCTGACAATTCAACTCAAAATTTGGTTCAAAGAACAAAGAATGGGACTTTTAAGGCGCAAAAATACAAGAAAAATTACATAGATAGAAAAAAGTTTTATTAAATTTCACAATATAACTTGATATTGCATATTTGACATCAAATGTCTATGAAAACGTTTTTTTAAAAACCATACATCGCTAAACAGAGATGAACTTTTCATTTATTGCTCTTTTTCTCAACATGTTTCACCCAAACTTGGGCTTCCTCAGGAGAGTTAGATAATGTCAATTAATATTTACTGGAATAGAAAAAATACAATCAAAACATTGAATACACAACAATTGACACTGCTTTGATAGGATAATGTAGAAATGGACATCACATAATTGAAAAGTGAGTGGAGCTGGTAGGCTCAGAAGCTGACCTGAAAGTCCCTTCACTGACATGTACTGGCAATATTGTCAGTCCATTTCCCTTTTACTCCTTTGCTGACAGTCCTTCAGATGTGACCTTACATCCTGTGATTCAATTTGCTATCAGCACAGAGGTCAGTTGCTCTGGCTTCCTGTTGGGGATGGCACTTCCTGTTTCACGGCTGTCACTTCCTGTGCGCCTGGCGCTCCTGCAGTGACATCACTTGTCCTCACATGATCGTTTGGCGCCGAGATTTTGGCGCCAAAACGGCGGTGGAGAGGGTTATTTAAGGGGACTTGTTTGAGCTCTTCATTTGTGCAGCTCAGCGGAGGTTCACTCCCCAAACAACACTTGTTTAAGGTAAGAGAATCAGCAGACTATTTGCCATCTGTTTTTCTGCCGGGAACTGATCACTAAATGCCCCCTTTTTCTTTACTCTATTTAAAGGGGTTTAAGTACCTCACTCTGGCCTCCCTATTCTTTGGATAGTTATCTGTCCTGGCTGGCACCCTGAGTTGATGCAGACCCTCAACATTAGGTAAATATATACCTGGCACATGATGATCAGTCCTCGGTTTGCTGATGGTAACTATATCTGTATAATATTTCCCAGATGGATAAAGGTTTTTTCCCTTTAAAATTTCTTATAGATTTAAACTTGGATTTCCCCTTTGGCAGTTATGAGCACCTTGTTTGTATGCTCCCTTATATGCTCCTATTATCTTTCCAAGGAATCATTATCCAGGTAGGTTTTCCATTTTTTTGGGATAACATACACTTATATATTTTCTCTCTCCAATATCTTAACAAATCTAGTATCTATATTAATGTACCCCATAGATGGATTGCCAAACTGATATAGTTTTGGACATTATTTCCCTCTCTATGATGCACTCGATACAATCCCATGTATTCAGCATTTTTGTGGACTGCAGAGCCCTCTCTCGGGACTTTCAGGTCAGCTTCTGAGCCTACCAGCTCCACTCACTTTTCAATTATGTGATGTCCATTTCTACATTATCC